>CM062818.1:188181578-188729078 GCA_031772625.1 Pinus tabuliformis
GATTCTATTACTTTTGACTATTATATTGTAGCCTTGCCAACTAATATTGATATGCTTTTCAAAAGGGCTAGCAAGGGATCATTAGTGGAAAATTTCAACAAAGCTTTGATAATTGAAAAGGATTTCAAATTCATTGCAGTAATTACTCCACAATAAGATTTGAAGAATGTCAGTAAGAAACCTCAAGATTCATATAGAAAATCTAATGACAAAGATTATTTTGTTTTAGATGGCCTAACAAAATATCTCAAATGGTCAATAAATGGAGCATTTGATCTTAAGAGAAAAACTAGTGAGATTTCTTCTAGTAGTATATCATTCAAACCTTTCTTCAAGAAGAAAAATAACCAACCAACAAAGTCAATGCAAATATCCAATGTGATTATTAATGTGGAAGAGTTTGGCATGGATTATTATTCCACTTTTCATCGAGTGGCTCACTCTGAAAAAAGTTGCCCATAGTGGCTGCACAACATGACCACGATGATTAATAAATAACTTGATGACCAAACCATAGAAGATCAACCCAACCAGTCAAATGAAGAAGAAGAGGCGTCTCCACCTAAAGACAATGCTAATGTTGGGGAATCAATATTAACAATAAATTTAATTAGAGGAAGTGATTGTTTTGGTTGGAGAATATTGTTGATTTATGGTAGCATCGGATGTGATCTAAGTGTCGAATTTTGCAGGGGGGGCTAAGGCACATGAATTCTCTAATACCCAAAAATTGTTTTGGGAAATTCCACTTGGAGACAGTTTACTTAAAATAATTAATTATTTTTAATGGGACCCTAAGTCTAAACTTAGGAAATTAAAATAATTAATGGGTATTAATCTAAACTGTGGGTGTAACTTCTAGAAGAAGGAGGAGATCAAGTCAATATGATCCTGGCCATTGATTAGAATCTAATATGGGTTGTTGATTGATCAATGAGAGGATTATAAGAGAAGGCTTGATGGGCACTTGTGGAATACACAAAGAGAGTTTAGTAGATCAAATTTCTGAAGTAGAGCAGTTGTCGGTGAGAAATTCGAAGTGAGATTTTGTAGTGAGGGACAAGGACAGTTCTAGTTGGACATTTCTCCTAATCCGGGAATACTGAGGAGAAGAGGTAGGGAAAGATCTGGGAGAGGAAGCGCTGAGCCAGAAGAGGTTGATGCAGGGCCATGCAGAGATAGTGTAGGCTGACGAATAGGTAATGTAGATCATTGAGGAGGTCCAAAACTTTTCTAGCGAGATCGATTTCTGAGCTGGAAGCCGAGGTGTGAGATTGGGAGCTAGGAGTCAAAGTTCCTAGGAAGAAAATAAATTAGAACGAGGATTAACGTTGGCTTGACATAGAGGCTACATAGAGGCAATGCAGAAGCAGTCATTCAGGGGCTAGATCAACCAGTATTTCTAGTGATAGTGTGAGGTGATCTCACAAATCTCACTGTCAGTGATATTCTCTATAACTGAATTGTGAAGAAGGCATCCAGAAGTTGTATTCAGAAATTTTGACTGCATAATAATAAAAACCATCAGAGTTGTTGCACATGTTTTCCCGTGTTGGGTTTTTCCGGGGACATTTGTCCAAAAACAAATGTGTCACTTGTGTTGTATCTTTTTCTTGTTCAGTTTCTTGTTTCGACATATTATTTTAAATAGTGAATGTTGTAGTTGTATTTACTTCGATATTTACCATAGAAGATAGTAAATAACTTGTATGAATTAACAAGTAGGAGAATTAATATCACTTTGATGCAGTAGGGATTTTGGGTTTAGGAATTTTCACATGGTATCAGAGCTATAGGTTAAGCAAGAAGAACAGAGCTAGAATACCCAACATTGAAGGAAGAAGGGAATTTGAAATTCCTACAGAGGAAGCAATTCAAATCCCTAGAGGGTTTTCATAGTTCAGGATAGGAGGGCTAGATTTTTGAAGGAGGTCTCTCTCTAAGTGAGTCAACAGAGAGGTAAGATTTCCAGATCGAAATTTTTCAGCAGCAGAGGGGGCAACGCAATAGAAGCTTCAATGAAGAGGGATTTTTCTCGTGGGATGCAAATTCTTGGGAAAAATACTAAGAGGGGGGGTGAATCAGTATTTTAAAAACTCACAATAATAATTTTATTTTCTTAAATGTATACGCACCTTTACTGAACCCAACTCGTGTACATACGCTATTGCTATAAAAGAAACTAGCGTATGCTTTGTAAACTTGTAAAACAACTAATTATTTATCTGTTAAACTTAAACCAGAATGTAAGAGATTTATCAGGCATTTGATAAGAAGTAAGTAGGTGCAGTAAGAATAGAATAAAGTATCACACATAAGAAACAAACATGAACCCCAGGATTTAAGGTGGAAACCCAATGTGGCAGAAAACCATTGTTTCTGTCGTCTAAGTCATCAAACTTATTAATATAAAAAACTTGTTGCATTCTTGTAATAGTGCCGAATCATGCTAGTACATAGGCACCGACCTACTAAAGGCTACAACCTTCACTCATTCTCCAGTTCCTATTGGAAGGGAGCTCCAACCCCATGATCTAATTACCAAGTACTACTGGCAGGAAGCTTCGACTTCCTCTGTTGGGTCCCTATAATACTAGTGATTACCCCATTACTATTGTAGTTGCATCCCTTATTAATATTTTTGTGCCCCTATTATCCCCATATTGTTATTACTATGCCCCATAGAATCCCTCTATTGTTATTTTTGTGGCTATATATTATTATTGTTAGGTCGGCTGGGTTATATTGTGACTCCTTAGACTCCTATATATAAAAAGGAGGTTTTGTCATTTGAATCATCCAAGAATTGTTCATTTATGTAATGTAAAGGAGGTTTCCCCCTCGAAGAGGCTGAATTCTAAGGCGTTGATCTATCTTTTCTTGAGCTGGTTTCATAACATTTGGTATCAGAGCTTTGGATTCTAGGGTTTCGCTGCTCCAAATAGGTCATCGTGGCATTTTCGCTATAACTTTTGTTCTGCGACATTTTAGAAGATAAAACAAAAACCCATTCGAGAAGAAATCGCGTTGAACCTTGGATCCGAATTTTAGAGCTTTTTGCGCTATATTTGCGGAGATATAATCTAAGGAAGTTGGTCTTTTTGCAGACTCCTGAAATACATTCCAAACAGGTGACCTAGGGAAAATCGTCATAACTTTCTCTCTGAGCATCGGATTGAAATTTTGCAAGAAGGTATAGAAAGAGAATGGAATGTAGTTTCTTGTATATATTTTTCAGAGCCAAAGGTTGAAAAAGTAACTCGTGGCATGTCGTACAAGTTTGCTCTACTAAACTAGTCTATAATCAGGTCACTGTGGGAGATTTTGCATAACGCTTCCTTGGAGAATCCAATTTGGATCAGATTGGTGGCATTGGAAAGAGGACATAGAGGGCTACTGCATGTATTAATTTCATAATTGTATGATCCAAAAGTACAGAGATACATCAGAGGCAATATCGAGCTCCTACAAAGTGAAAAAAGGTGTGTAGATTCTTTTAAATTTTTGCTTAAGATTGGTTTGAAAATTTATTTTGAAAGAATTAAAAGGGCACAGTACAACATTACTGTCAGTAATTAATGCCCCGAGGAAAGAAAATGCAAACATCTAGTAAGCAACCTGAAATCTCTAGCATGACTCATGAAGAAGAGGAAGAAATACTACATGATATATCAAAATTACAAGAACAAGTCCAATAAATGTCACTATCACAAAAGCTAACAGAAGCTAAGATAAATGGCGTGGAATCTAAGATAAAGGGCGTGGAATATAATATGGATGATTTGAAGATAGATTTGAAGACAGATTTGAAGAGAGACATGGCATATTTGAAGACAGATTTGACAAATTTTCTACAAGAAATACTTACTAATGGTGAAAAGGTAGTAAAGGAAACTCATGATGCGAACAAAAGAAATGTTAATCATGATTTCTTAGACTCTAATGTGGGATCAAAGACCCACCATATTCCAAAAATTTATATGAGGAAGTTTGATGGCAAGGATCCCGCAACATGGATATTACAGATGGAGCAATTTTTCGATCTCAATAATGTGCAAAACACACAAAAGGTACGTATTGCAACTTTATACTTGGAACCAAATCAGTTTGTATGGTATCAATGGCTTTTCTCGTAAACAAATTGTCACTTGGGAAATTTTTACAGAAGAATTTACAGCACATTATGAGGATACAAAAGCAACACTTTTTTTAGCCAATTGATAAGTCTCAAACAAAAGGGTTCAATAATGGAGCACATTGAGGAGTTCCAAAAATTGAACATAAGGGTAAAAAATATTCCATAGGAGCATAGGATTGATGTGTTCATAGGGACTTTAAAGGATAATATCCAACATGATGTTCGCCTTTGGGAACCTGATTCACTAGAGAAGGCATTCAGGTTAGCAAGAAAAATGGAAAGCAAAATTATGGCAACCAGGAAGCATACCACTCACAACTATAAAGATGGAAGTGTTGTTGCCCCTAGTCTTCCACAACCTATAAGGTTGACACCACAACAATTGGAAGAAAAAGGAGCAAAAGGGCTTTGTCATACTTGTGATAGCAAATACACTAAAGGTCATAAGTGTGCTGAGAAGAAATTATTCTACATAGATTGCGAAGAGGAAGAAGAAAAGGAGAAAGAAAGGTCAAAAGAAGAGGATATACTCATGGAAAAAAGCATAGATAAAGAAGAAATGAATCCAACCATATCTTGTAATGAATTGGCAGGAATTACCACTCCTCAAACCATCAAGATAGAAGGACAAATCAAGAAGAAAAAGGTAATAGTGTTGATTGATTCAGGAAGTACCTACAATTTTATTCATTGTAAGGTAGAAAAAGAATTGAATTTCTTCCTATATCCAATACCAGAGTGTCAAGTGATGGTTGCAAATGGAGGAACAATAAATTGCTCTGGAAAGTGCCATAATATCAAGCTATCGATGGGAGAATATGTATTGACTAGCCCAATGCTTTCCATTCCAATGGGAGGTGCTGATGTTGTACTAGGAGTCCAATGGCTACAATCCTTGGGTACAATAGCTTTTAATTTTCAAGAACTTTTCATGAAATTTTCTGTGGAAGGAAAGGAAGTTGAATTAAGGGATATTGCAGGGAAACCGGGAAAGATAATCAACTCTAACGGTATGACAAAGCTTCTAAAAATGAACAAAGGGGTGTAATTGCACAATTATGTTCGCTAGATGTTTCCACATTGGAATCATCTATTTCTCCAGATCTCCAAAAAGACTTGGACAATCATTCCAAGGTATTTGAGACTTGCAAAGATCTCCCACCTATTCGTGATCATGATCATGCTATTCATCTGATTCCAGGAAGTGTTCCTCCAAACATCAGGCCGTACAGATATCCCTATGCCCAAAAGAGTGAAATTGAACGTATGGTTGCAGAAATGCTAGAGGTTGGTATAATTCAACCAAGTCAAAGTTCTTTCTCTGCTCTAGTAGTATTAGTGCACAAGAAGGATGGATCATGGTGCATGTGTCTAGATTATAGGGAGCTCAACAAGCTCACTTAATTATTAAAGATAAGTTTCCCATTCCCGTCATTTATGAATTACTGGATGAATTGCATGGATCAATTTACTTCACCAAGTTGGATCTTCATTCAGGATATCATCAAATCAGAATGAAGACTGAAGACATTTTGAAAATAGCATTTAGAACTCATGAGGGTCATTATGAATTTTTGGTCATGCCTTTTGGCCTTACCAATGCACCTTCAACATTTCAAGGTTTCATGAATTCTATTTTCAAACCATTCCTTAGAAAATTTGTGTTAGTATTTTTTGATGATATACTAATCTATAGCAAGTCTTGGAAGGATCATGTTGAACATGTTGATAGGGTGCTACAACTATTGGAGGAGAAACAATTATATGCAAACATATCCAAATGTTTCTTTGGAGTACAAGAGGTGGAATATCTGGGTCATATTGTATCTCACGAAGGAGTTAAGGTAAACCCTAGCAAAATTAAACCCATTAAGGAATGGAAAATCCCCACATCCATAAAGCATCTGCGAGGATTTCTTGGGTTGACAGGGTATTATCACAAGTTTGTTAAGAATTATGGGAGAATAACAGCACCTCTAACAACATTATTGAAGAAAGATGCATTTTCATGGACTCCAGAAGCAACAAAGGCCTTCGAACATCTTAAAGAGGCAATGTGCCAAGCACCGGTCTTAGCTACACCGGACTTCACAAAAACCTTTATTGTGGAATGTGATGCTTCAAGAAATGGATTTGGTGCTGTTTTAATGCAAGATGAAAGACCCATTGCTTTCGAAAGTCGTCCAATCAAGGGAAAGTTTTTACACAAAGCTATTTATGAGAAGGAAATGTTGGCAATACTCCATGCACTTAAGAAATGGTGACCCTACCTAATGGGAAGACACTTCAAGGTAAAAACGGATCATGATAGCCTTAAATACTTTTTAGAACAAAGATTATCATCTGAAGAGCAACAAAAGTGGGTCACAAAGATGTGGGGTTATGACTTTGAAATCATCTACAAAAAAGGGAAGCAAAATGTGGTGGAAGATGCACTCTCAAGAAAGGATGAGGATGTGGAAGCATTGTTGTGCGCCATTTATATTATCCAACCAGATTGGATAAATGAAGCAAGGGAGGAATGGAAGAATGACGAAGAAGTGTGGGCACTTATTCGAAAGTTACAACAAGATTCCAGTATGTCTGATACATTTAGCTGGAAAAATGATTCTTTATGGTACAAAGATCTCTTACACCTCTGTAAGAATTCCCAACTAAGACAAAAGATTCTTATGGAATTGCACACTTCTCGCTTAGGAGGGCACTCAAGATTTTTAAAAACTTACCATATGGTTAAGACAAAATTTTTTTGGGGTGGCCTTAAATCGGATATTCAAAAATTTGTGGTAGAATTTTTGGTTTTCCAACAAAATAAAGTTGAAACAATTAAGACACCGGGTCTATTACAACCTTTATCCATTCCAAGCCAATGTTGGGAGGAGGTTTCAATGGATTTTATCACAGGTTTACCCAAGTCTGAGGGAAAGAGTGTCATCATGGTGGTAGTTGACAGGCTTACCAAGTATGCACACTTTTGTGCATTATCACATCCATTTAAAGCCAGTACAGTTTCTACTGCATTTATGGAAACAATTCAAAAGCTACATGGAAACCCAAAGATTATTGTAAGTGACAGAGATCCCATTTTTACTGGAAATTTTTGGATAAAATTATTTTCTTGTCTTGGTACTCAGTTAGCTCATAGCTCATCTTATCATCCTCAATCTGATGGGAAAACTGAGATAGTAAACAAATGTTTGGAAGAATATCTTCGTTGCTTTGTATCTGATAAACAGACACAATGGGTCAAATGGTTGCCTCTGGCTGAATGGTGGTATAACACTTCCTTCCATACAGCAACAAAAATGACCCCATTTATGGCACTTTATGGATATCAGCCACCATCCATCACATCATATTTAAGAGAAAATGCTAAGGTTCAAGTAGTGGAACATCACATCGAATATCAACAACAAGTCCTCCAACTCCTAAAGGATAACCTCGTGTTGGCACATAATAGAATGAAACAACAGGTAGATCAACATCACAGCGAAAGAAGTTTTTATGTAGGTGATTGGGTATTCCTACAACTACAACCATATAAGCAAATGTCGCTCAAGCAAGCTAAGAAGGATAATAAATTATCACCAAAGTATTATGGTCCATACAAGGTGTTGCAAAAGATTGGTACTATGGCATACAAATTGGAGCTTCCTGCAGCTTCTCGATTGCACCCAGTTTTCCATGTTTCATGTTTAAAGAAGGTTATAGGCGATAAGCTCCCAGTTCAAACAATATTGCCAGAACTTGACGAGGAAGGAAAAATTATATTGGAACCAGAAGTAGTCACAGAAGCAAGAACTCGACAACTATGAAATCGATCAATTTCGGAGTATCTTATCAAGTGGAAGAACTTATCAGCTGAAGATTCCACATGGGAGGATGAGAATTTTATACAGAAGCATCCATAACTACTCAAGCGTTGAGGACAACATTTTTTTGAAGGAGAGGGGCATGTTGGGTCCCTATAATACTAGTGATTACCCTATTACTATTGTAGTTGCATCCCTTATTAATATTGTTGTGCCCCTATTATCCCCATATTTTTATTACTGTGCCCCATAGAATCCCTCTATTGTTATTTTTGTGGATTTATATTATTATTGTTAGGTTGGCTGGGTTATATTGTGACTCCTTAGACTCCTATATATAGAAAGGAGGTTTTGTCATTTGAATCATCCAAGAATTGTTCATTTATGTAATGTAAAGGAGGTTGGCCCCTCGAAGAGGATAAATTCTAAGGTATTGATCTATCTTTTCTATCTTTTCTTGAGCTAGTTTCATAACATCCTCACTGAAGGCTCCAGCCCTTAGCAACATCCATGGACCACGTTTCATAAATTTTCACACTGGATCCACCTGCTTTAATGCATCACAACTTGTAGATCAACTGAAGCAAACACCAACTTAATTCAAATAAAATAATGAGATCATTGTAACCAGAACATAGAACTGAACTAAGAATATTGCATCAATACACAGAATCAACTGCAACCTTGATCATTCATATGGTATCATGTATACGCTACTTCACTTAAGGCAACCCGCGTGTATACACACTTTCCTATAGAGAAACCTACGTACAAATCTCAAAATACTGAAAAATTGTAAATCTGAATCAGACATAGAGTTGACTAGAGTTATTCTTAAATATTTTGTTACCTTACAGAACCCTCATACAGTTAGCAACATCAATAATATTTTCAACCAATCAACATGTAACCAAATTCAACATAATCATTCAATCAATTCTACTTTAGACATTCAACCCAGATCAACATGAGGACATCATTGACAGACAATAGAGATACAATAGATCTTATTAGGTTTATCAATCATTTATGAAAAAAAACCCTTCCTTTATATACGTGACTTTTAAGAAGCGAACCTATGTGTATACTTGACTTCACCAAGACCAACCTACGTATTGATCTGCAAATTTGAACAAAAACCCTTCCTTTATATATGTGACTTTGAAGAAACGAACTTGCGTATCGATAATGGAAAGTCATTTCAGGTCTCATGATCCTGATCCATCATTTTATTAATCAGTGCATAATTATTTCAGATCTATGTGTCAACTATTTCCCTTACAATGCAAGTATACTTCAAATTGAAGTATTCATCAAAAATCCTCTCACTTGCACACTCAACACTTTGATCTTCACCTGCTTATATAGTTTAGCCTTTTTAAATAACACAGGTCAAAACCATACTCCAACCAATTTTCTTAGACAGGATCAAAACAATAGTTGTTGGGCTCAATACCAAGTGCCCTTGGTATTTAGAATACCATGGTGTGGAAAATATACGTGCCTTTGCTTCTTTAAACTCACATGTATACACGACTTGGCCTTGACAAACCCACATATAGATCTTCAAATATTCAACTGTATCAAACTTTTGATTCTGATCTGTAAACCTTTGTCCCATCATTCTATTATTTTGTTCCATCACTTTGTCACCTCTGAACTAACCTGTGGATTCATCTAGTTACCATATACTTGTTCTGTTATAAGTTAGTTTCCATCAAGGACAACAGATGCATCATAATGCCAACAATCTCACCCTTTGGACTTGATGGCAACCATGTTGGTGTTGATCACCTCAACCTATAGAAACCTATTAGATACATCAAATAACTATTATTCAAACACCAAGATATTCCCCCCCTTTGACATCAAGGGAAAAGGGTGGACCAAAGTTCCCCCTTTGGATTTGATTTGCATTATACTGTCCATGCTCCCCCTGAGCACATGTTGAATCTTCAGAAATATTTTCAAATGAAGAAAATGAATCTATAACTCATTTGAGTATGACCTTATTATCATCATGGGCTCATACTTACATCAATCATCCAACCAAGTCGAGATACATATTTGACTCAACCATCAAACCAAGTGGGATTACATCTTTTACACTACCACCCAACCAAGTGGATTACATATTTTACATGGCCTCAAAAGTCCATACATGACTGAATATGACAATTATTGCATCATAGGTCTCCACATGAGCTTTACATGAAATGACAAACATGACATTAATAACTGAGACAGAACTAGCATAATTCAGCAACCATAATGCCAACAATGCATTATATTCTCCAAGGCTAATTCCCCCCCCCCAAACCTATGCTACCTGTTCATTATCAATGACTCATTCATCAAAGTATCTTCATCAATCAGATAAATATCAATGAGAAAAACATAACTCAATACCATATCATCTGACTGTACCGATCAACACTAGACCAAGAAAAAATAAATCATAGTTTTCACTAGCATGTCAGAGGTTGTTCTTGAGTTTGTCCCACTGTTTTTCTATCAAAGAAAAACATACGCGACTGTCTATAAAAAGACTCGCATATATACACGATTATGCTTCATGAAACCCACAGATAGAAAGCAACCTTCCGAATTTTCACCTGTACATTGATCAGACTAGTTTAACAACAAAATGAGGCAGAGAAAACTCCCAGTTTCTATCTGAGATATTCAGATACTTCTTTGGGAATAGGTCTAGTAAATATATCAACAACTTGTTCCTTGGAGGGAACATACTCCAATTTAACCTTTTTCTCAAGCACTTGTTCTTGTCGAAAGTGATACTTAATAGGAATATGCTTGGTCTTTGAGTGCATAACAAGATTTTTCGAAATACTAATAACACTTGTATTATCACATAGAATGGAGATGGGTGGAGAACATTTGATTAGTATATCTTGTAATGTTTGCACCATCTAGTGAAGTTGTGTGCAACAAGATGTAGCAGCTACATATTCTGCTTCTATTATAGATAAGGTAATGGAACTTTGTTTCTTGCTGAACCAAGATATCAATCGGGGCCCCATGTAAAATGCACCTCCACTAGTGTTTTTTTGGTCATCAACATTTCCATCCCAATCCACATCTGTATATGAATGAAGGGTAAGATCTGCATCTTTAGGATACCATATACCAAAGTCTTGGATTCATTAGAGATATCTGAATATTCTCTTTACTTCCTGAAGATGTGAGTCCTTTGGATTGGCTTGCATGATATACGGTTTGGTACCTGTTAGATCAATCATACTTCCAATCATAGACCTGTGCTATGGCTGGTTTATTTCACGAGAATCATCATTAGAACTAAGGCTACATCCTATCATCATGGGAGTACATATAGGTTTGCAATCTTCCATCCCATACTTCTTTAGAATTTGCTTGAGATATTTTGTTTGTGAGAGAAAGATGCCATCTTTTGTTTTTTGTACTTGTAGACCAAGAAAATAGGTTAGTTCCCCAAGTAAAGACATTTCAAATTCTTGCTACATAACAGAAGAAAAGTTTTGATTCATAGATTCTTCATTACTACCAAAGAAGATATCATCAACATAAAAAACAATAATTACTAGTTTATCACCCTCAATTTTTGTGTACACGTTGTTGTTTGTGGATCCTTTTGTGAAACCTTGTTGTTGAAGATATTTGTCAAGATGACGCGGAGCTTGTTTTAGCCCATATAAAGCTTTTTTGAGTTTGCATACAAGGTTTTCATCATTCCCCAAAATGAATCCTTTTGGTTGTTCAATATATACTTCTTCTTCTAGATCTCCATTAAGAAAAGCAGATTTTACATCCATTTGATAGACTTTGAAATGTCGAAAACTTGAAATTGCAAGAAACATTCTTATGGCTTCAAGTCTGGCTACTAGTGAAAACGTTTATTCAAAGTCTATACGTTCTTGTTGAGCATGACCTTTACAAACAATTCTAGCTTTGTTCCTAATGACCTCTCCATTTTCATCCAACTTATTTTTGAATATCTATTTTGTCCCAATAACATTTTTATCATGAGGCCTTGGAACCAATTCCAAAGTATCATTCTTTTCAATTTGATCAAGTTCTTCATTCATGGCCTTAACCCAACATTTATATTTACTAGCTTGATTTACATTTTTTGGTTCAATGGTGGATAATAAAGCTAGATAACTAAAAGATCCTACAAGGGTTCTTCTTGTTTGTACCTGAGATTCCTTTTCTCTTAGAATTTGAGTTTCTGGATGATTCTTTTGAACATACGTGGATGGAGCATTTTCTTTGTCTGATCTGTCTTCTTCTGCTGCTTCATTAGTTTCTTCTTCTATATCATTGCGATTTGATGTGGGAAAGCATTGATCATCATCATCCTCTTTTGCTGATGTTACCTTTTTGGGATCTGTGCATGCTTCATCAATCACTACATCAATGCATTCAACAATTTTCCGAAGTATATTATTGTAACATTTGTATCCTTTGCTTCTATATGAACCAATAAGTATTCCTTCATCTGCTTTAGCTTCAAACTTACAAATTTTTTCATCTTTATTATTGATGAAACTTTTTCTTCCAAAGACTCTAAAATTCTTTACGGTGGGAGGCTTTCCATACCAAAGTTCATATATATTTTATCGCTATTCACACGAACATGAGCCTTGTTGAGAATATTTACTATGGTATGTGCAGCTTCACCCCAGAAGGTGTCAGGAGTTCCAAACTCATCCAACATATCATGAGCCATTTGTCAAACAATTTTATTCATTCTTTCTGCCACATCATTTTGTTGAGGAGTTTTACCAACAAAAAATTATCTTTTTATGCCATATTGTTCACAAAAATCAAAAAATCCATCTGATATGTATTCTCCTCCTTAGTCATAGCTAAGATATTTGATTTTTAGATCTGATTCATTTTCAACTAATGATTTCAAGACTTTAAATTTATCAAATTCTTCATCTTTGTGTTTCAATAAACTGATCCATCACCTTCTAGAAAATTCATCATTGAATAAGATATAGTATTGTTCTCCATGGGTGACTTTTTCTTTACTGATCCAAAAAAATCAGTATGTATAAGCTCAAGAGGCTTACTTTGTCGATCCTTCTTTTGCATTGAATTGAACTCTAGTTTTCTTACCGAATTGACGTGACTTACATACAGTACTTTCGAGTATGGTGATGTTGGGTATATCACGAATACCTTTGAGTTTGCTTGATTTGCTTATTTGAGAGAAGCTTAGATGTCCCAACCTTCTGTGCCATAACCAGTTTTCCTCTCCCTTGCCTAGGTAGCATTGTTCTTGGCCACCTTTCAATATATACATATTGCGCAGGGTTCTTGTTTATTTTATTATGGTCTTTCTTGTGTCAAGTTCATGAAGCACACATTCTTTTGATCAGAATACCACCTCATTTCCTTGGTCACAAATTTGGCTAACACTCAACAAGTTATTCTTTAATCCATCAACATACATAACATTACTAATTTTAACCTTTTCTTTTAGAAAAATAGAACCTTTACCCTTAATGACAGCATGTGAGTCATTTCCAAAAGTGATATTCTTTTCTTTTTCTAAAGCATTGTATGAAATAAGTCTATATTTATCACATGTCATGTGTTTTGAGCATCTGTTATCAATGTTCCATTGATTTTCTTGTCCTTATGCAAATAGTTCTATGCCACAACTTTCATACTGTAACTCCTTCCTTTTCCATACCTTAGAATTTGTTGATATTTTCTCTTTTTGAGATGTTGGTTGTAATTTTATCCTACATTCAAATCCTTCATGTCCAAAGTTGTTGCAAAATGAGCATTCAATTTCATCTATAAGAGGTGAGAAGTTATTATAAGTGTTATTCTTGACTCCTGTCTCATTCCTTTGTTTTCTTGCTTCTTTAGTCATGATGGTTTTGTATGAAAGACATTGAGAAGCCTTATGACCAAAATTATGACATGAGAAACATTGTCCATTAAAGAATAAATTTTTGTGATCATAGAATCTTCTAGCGTTATTTACCTTTTGACTGGTGTTGCTATTGTTGTTCATCCTTGGATAAGAGTGAACATGATTTACTTGTGGAATGCCTTTATTCTTTTGTTGAGGACTGAAGATTTGCTGACTGGTTTTTGCTGCATTTAGATAACTTCTGGTGGTGGATGAAGAATTTTATGTTTGAGATGTTTCTCCAGTGTATCCAAGGCCCGTCTTCATAAAAGGAGGGCATTGTACCTTGATAATTTCATCTAAGGTTTAAGATCCTTTAGCAAATCTAAGATTCATAGTTTTTATTTTCTTAAGTTCCTTTCTTAGACTTACTACTTCACATTCTAACTTCTCATTATGTTTTTCCTTTTCTATGAGTTGATGCTTCAATGTATCTATTGCTACTTTGTTTTCTTCCAAGAAAATTTTGAGTTGAGTAATTTCTTCAAAGAGATATTTTTCCTCTAAAGAAACCAAATTTTTATCATTAGACTCATTAGCATTTTTCTCAAAAGCCATGAGTAATTTAAGACCTTGATCAGATGCTCCTTCTTCACTATTTTACAAGCCATCACTATCTTCATGAGTATAATAACTTCTTCTATTGTCAAACCATCTCCTATTAATTTTTGCAGTATCCTTCCCTTTGTCATGGTTGTCTTTATGAGTACATTTAGTAGCATAATGACCAACTCTACCACAAGAAAAACATTTGAAGGGAAGCTTACCTTCGAACCTTTCGGTGCCTAGTTGAAGTTTCTTTACAAAATTCACCTCATCTTCTTCTGATATATATCCTGGTTCCTTGTGTTCTTCCTTTTCTTTTCCTTTTACAGATGCTTTAAATGCGGCTTCTCTAACTTTTTAGGGATCTCCTTTCCTCATTTCAAAATTAGTTAGGATCCCATCAAGTTGAACAATAGTAAGAGTCTATAGATCCTGCTTCTCTTCAATGGTAGACACTTTTGACTCGCATTTAGGAGTTAGAGATCTTAAGATTTTCTCTACTAAAGTCGTGTCCTTTATTTATTCACCAAGGTTTTTCATGTGATTTACAATGTCATCTATACATAGAAACAAACTAGCATTACTTTCATCATTATGCATTCTGAGAGTTTCATATTGAATTCTGAGAGTTTGGAGTTTAGCAATTTCTTCCTTGGTATCGCCTTCATAGATTTGAATGATTTTGTCCCATATTTATTTTGTTGTGTTTAATTGCATAATTTTGACAAATTATGATTATGTCAGACTTCCCAATAATGCATTGACAACTTTGGCATTGGTTTCATACGTCTTCTTTTATGTTGCATCTGTGGGAACTACGGCTGGATATTGGTAACCTCCTTCCGCAATTTCCCAAAAATTTGCTCCAAGGGACTCAAGATATGATTTGGTTCTTGTCTTCCAATATATTAACTTATTTCCGTTGAAGAGTGGTGGTCCAATAGATGCCATTCTATCTTGATTTTTCATCTTCGGAGATCTTCCTTCACACGATCAAGCTTCTTTTGAAGGACCTGCTCTGATACTAATTGTTGGGAAAAATACTCAAGGGGGGTGAATCAGTGTTTTAAAAACTCACAATAATAGTTTTATTTTCTGAAATGTATAAGCGACTTTACTGAACCCAACTTGCGTACATACACGACTTTTGTAAAGCAAACTAGTGTATGCTTAGTAAACTTGTAAAACAATTAATTCTTTATTTGTTAAACTTAAAACATAATGTAAGAGATTTATCGGGCATTTGATAAGCAGTAAGCAGGTGCAGTAAGAATAGAATAAAGTATCACACATAAGAAACACACATGAACACCAGGATTTAAGGTGGAAACCCAATGTGGGAGAAAACCATCGTTGTTGTCTTCTCAATCTTCAAATTTATTAATATCAAAAACTTCTTACATTCTTATACTGGTGCAAACTCATGCTAGTACACAGGAACCCACCTACTAAAGGTTACAACCTTCACTCATGTTGAGTAGCTAAATCCTTTCTACAGATAGAGATGATCCCTCTAGCCCAATGAGTGGGTATAGAGACAAGTGAGATAATCTACAAGACACTTTCCTATATTACAATAGAAACGAGAGAAGAGGAAGGAGACCTACCTCACTCTGATGTTATAATACAATCCTTTGTTGAAACTCTTAATCACTTTCTCCTTAGGCTCAGTCCTTGCTTCTTATAGCGTTGAAATACCTGCACGTGAGGACAAAGACACAAAAAAAGAATGAAAGTACAACAAGCATAATAAAATGTAATCCACTTAACAGATCAAGGAGCATTAAGATAAATGAAGCATTGACACAAGCATTTATGGAAAGTGAACTAGTAGTTGTATATATTAATAAACAAAAGAGGAAGCATACAACCCAGGCCTTGATGTTAGTAGGCCTCCTTGAGTGAATGTCCAAGTCCAAGCTCAAAATCTCCAAGCCAAAAGGAATAGCATGTAGGAACTATCTCAGCCTAAGGGTGCAAATAATTAGAGACCAACCACTTTGGAATGGAGAGGGATGAATTTATAGGGAGGGAGAGGAAGTTAGGATCTCACCAAAGATAGGGGAAGGTCGTCATCTCAAGGAGGAAACTCATAGGGATAAGGTCAAAGGGTAATATTGAGAGAATTCGACCACATCCACAATGAACATAATCTAGCTCATAGTTCTAGAAGCCTCTAGATCATGAAGATTCTCCTCCACTTTGAGAAAAATTTCCTTTTAGGGTTCAGCGTGAGTATCCATGAAAAAACCGCACTGGTAGTGTGAGGCTCATATGGTGCAACCAAACATCAGCACAAGAGATTAGTGTTGCAGTCAAGCTATCCTAGAAATTAGGGTTTTGAGCTCATTTTTCTCAGGAAAGGCTCAAGGAAACTTTCATTAGTTCTTGAGGGAGGATCTGGAGTGCATAGCAGGATGGGTACACTGCATAGCTGTCAAGGTTTTGGCACTCCAGGGTATGACACAGGGAAGTGCAGGAGGTGTGAAAAAATAATGTGTAATAGATGCCCCCTAAATCATGAAGGAAGAATAGTGAGTGATGGATGATATGCTTTACGAGCTAGTGCAAGGACTAGAACAAACACCATCAAGAGACCTGCAAATCAAGGATGCATATACATATACATATTTGATAAATATGTCATATATATTAAAACATGAATCCACGATATGGACGCATCCATCTAGATGGAAAGGACTAGGTGAAAAGATCCACGGTATGGGCACAACCATCCGAATGAAAATGATCATCTGGAAGTCTAAGATCCATGGTATGGATGCAACCACATGATATAGAAGGATCATCATCATCATATATATAAGGTACCATGATATGGTCACATCCATCCATATAGAGGAAACATGTATACAATCATGAATAATACATAACTCCACGCATCTTGAGTCATATTAGACAAAACTAAGGGTCTTGCACTCCATCCCAACTCGATTTAAGTACGAATTCTAACATGTGAATGGTTATGTTGAAGTCAAACATGCTAGAAAACCACCTGATTACTGGCTAATAATGTGAACTGTTAACAGGCACGTTAGAAACCACCAATAATGGCAATGGCTCTCAAGGTATGATAGTAAAATTAGAGAATGTGAAAATGAAGTTGAAATCAAACACTCATGGAATCATCTGATCGGAGGCTAGTAATGAAAACTAGTTGTCGAAAGCAAAGAACTTGCCATTAAGGCATGCAAGCTCTAAGGTGATGAAAGGGAGTTTCTAAGTCATCTTCCTGGATAATGAGCTGAAGTCAACAGGAAATGACCCGTCGAAGGAGGGCCATAGTGATTCCCTCATCATTGACACGAAACAAGGAATAAAGTGGAATAAACAAGAATGATCTAGGACTATGGCAAAAGGTCAATTAATGTATAGGTAGTAAACTGCATATAGGACTTCTCTTGAACATATCAGCGACACGACTCCGGAGTGTGACATCATTTGACTCAACATAAGACCAAGGGTCATGACAACGAAGTGGAACAGTCAGATGAGAGGCAAAATGGATCACCTAAACCCGGAGGGACAAGTGACTGAGTGAGGATATCCCAAACCTGACACGAGAAACAAATGAGTGTCATGTTCAAGAGCGACATGCTTCCTACACAAGAGATGTTTCACATTTTCTTTTTCCCCACTATTTCTAGTGAGTACCCCATATATTTTTATTGCAAGCTTGAAGGGGATAACATATGCTTGCCATATAAATTCAACCTTAAGATGAATCCATCCTAGTAACTTTTACGAGCCCTGGGAAGGAGGAACTCGGTCTCTTCACAGTGACGAGTCTTTCGTCATTTAATTTTTACAAGTCCAACGAAAAAGTAACTCAGTGTCTTTTTCATATTTAGAGAGTTCGAGAAAGAAAAGAAAAAGAAAACTTTATTAGTTCCCTTTTCATAATTTGTCTCTCGAACCCAAAAAGGTAGAAAACAATATTTGAGAGAACCTCTCACCATGTCGACCAAGGTGTTCCTTTTTCGTAAATAGTCAATCTCAGCTTGAAAAAGGGGTAAACGTATACTAAGACGACGTCAATTCATTTAATTTAATGAGTTCAAAAAGACAAGTACTCAGTGATCCTTTCATCTTTAGAGAGTCAGAAAAGAGCTTAAAGATGCCTCGGACTGGAGGAACAAGTGGTATAAAAGGATAGAAGCTGGTTCTGGTCATGATGGAACTGCTCAAAACATGTAAAGGTCAAGAGGTTGGCTAATAAGACGACTCATGACAGGTGTTCCTCAGGCAAGGGTAACACAACCAAGTGAAAGTGTTTGATCAACCAAATAGATGGTGTAGATGGAATTAAAAACCATGGCTCATCTAGAAAAAAGGCTAATAAAGATTGAAATCACGAGAGGTGAAGTGGGAATGGTTTCATTTTTATACAAGCTTGAAACATAGGAAATTATGCTTGGATTTGGTTTCATTTTTACACAATCTTAGAATGTAAAAAAATTATGTTTGACATAAGTTTGCATGGCCCCAGCAGAATGACTCAATTTTCCGTTACATGCCCCCAAAGCATCATTTCATTCACCTAATTAGATTATTGGTTACTAACAGGTGGATGGAATGAAGGTTCACTTACACGATCAAGTGAAAGAATCAATTGGGATTTTACGAGATCTAATCAAAGACTCGAATTGGAAGGGGATTTGTTTCATTTTTTAATGAGATTGAACAGGAAAAAAACCATGCTCATGACACCTTGATTCATTTTTTAGCAAGCTTGACACAAGTGAATTAAATTTTCTTGTGGAGACCTATTTCATTTTTAACGAGGTTGACATAGTAAAAGAACTATCCTCATGGCCCTTGTTTCATTTTTTAATGAGCTTGACACAAGAAAAGGAACTTTGCTCTAGGCTTTTGATCACAGACCAAAAGAGGCCATGGCTTCCAAGAGGTTCTCATCATATGGGAGAACAACACTCTAGAAAGGATACATGTCCAACGATCCAAATGACAAATCGGGCTTGATTTCCCCTAGTACATGATGTACTACATCACCTACTAGATCATCAGTAGATGTGGGAATGGAACATGTGGCCATGTAATTAACATGTGGCGATGGTGATACTACTTGAAAATAAGAACCACATAGGGATGATAGTTGATTGGGAGTTGACTCAGGACCAATGAACTTAAGTTGATCAATGATCACAATGCTTCCTTCATGTGGGAAACACATCACTCGAATGAAGGAAGGGGCAATAGCTCCCATGACGTAAACATAGTCACGACCAAGGAGTAGATTAAAATCCAATGAGCCTTGGACAACCATCACGTCTATATAGACAATCTTTCCTCCCAAAGTAATAGGTAACTTAGGAAGGATCCCTAATGGTAAATTGGTTCCTCTGTTAAAATCTAATAGATTCTAGGTGACGAGGAAAAGCTACGGAGAACCTAAATCTTGCAAAGTAGTTGAGGATATAATGCTAACAGATGCGGCTTCATCTATGACTGTGCTAGGTACGACTGTATGGTAAGCCTATACTGTAATCTGGAAAGGCACATATGACAGAAGATGATATCCTTCTAGTCGACTCTAATCGAAAGAAGTGATTAAACTTCTTAGAAGGGGTGTCATAGGAACATGAGAGTTGCCCTCTTGCTCTATGGAAACATGAGAACGAATCTCATGCACCTCAGAATGGGAGGATTTCCTTCTAGTTCATTCGAAACTGAAGAAACCAGAAGAAATTTGAGCAGTACGAAGTTCAATCTCTATTGGAAATGTATGATTAACTAAAGGTGGAGCCAAGTTTACTGATTTCTCAAGAAATGTTTGGTTGAGAACGGACTCACGAGACTCATTTTCAGAGAGAGTGAGGTTGACCGAAGATGACTTTTGATCAATCACTTGATCAACTAGCGAAGGATCAGGGGAAAGCTTCTGATAGCCAACCAGAAGAGGAGGCTGGGAAGCAGTAAGGTTTTCCAACTCTTTAGAAGCCTCATCTAGAAAAGGACAAAGGTGAATGGGATGATTACCTTCACACAACTTACAATGAAATTTAACTTTTCCCTTTTTCCCATGGACCTTATTATTACTAGTTGAAGGTCTATCACGAGCATGAACTCCAGAGGTTGATGACAAAGGTTGATGTGAATCTATAGACCACACTTGTAAGACCTTGGGAATACCAAGACAATTCCTAAGAAGGTGGTCACCCTTACATAACATGCAAGGGAATTTCACTTTCTAGGGCTGATTGGAAGAATTTTCTACATCAGTTGCATCTGTAGCAATGGCTGCTTGGTTGCCCCTTTCTTATTTTTCTTCTTCTTCTTTGTCTTGTTCTTCTTCTTCATGGCTTCTTGGTTACTAAAATCCATATTTTCACCAGGTGAAGAGGAAAAATGGTGTGAAGAAACATGCAAAGAAGGTGAGGTTAGGATCAATGTGAGGTTGATGTTGTTCAGGTGGAGGAGAACTCGGTTGAAAAGTAGTTTGGACACTCAGAATCACCGAGGTCAAAAATAACCAAATTGGGAGACCAATGAGCAATCCTGGAAGGGACAATGTTGGCATATAAGGAGCACTAGTATTTCCAAAAGAAGGAAAAGGACTAGGATTCCCCTTAGAGGGATTTCCTTTATTAGTAGACTCGGGAAATGCTGCCATTGGTATCAACCTAATATCTACTAAGGAGTGTTTCCATAGGAAGGATTTTTTTCCATGGTCAATTAATTGATTTTAGAACTTTAAAAAACTAAATCAAAAAGGGGTAATCTAGGCAAAAGGGTTTACCAAGTATCCATGAACATCTATATACACCTTAGTTGAAACCAAGGACTTATTGTATGGCGGCCAATCGTCCCGAATGTTGTGTTCGGTGTATCACGTTTACAAGGTGGCTGACTCAGTTCCCTATGGCTAAATGATAGCAACCTAGTGGGGTCTCCCAATATATACTCGACGATACGGGGAGCAGAAGTCTGTGTTAGAATTGTCTAATGCATAACCGTTTGGTGAGAGCATTCCCATATACTTTCCATACTAGAGTGCCTCCAATATACCCTAGAGTACTGGAGAACCTCTGATATACTTCCGTACTATAATGAGATTTCACCCTCGGTATACAATGTAGGCATTTAACGACAACTACTAGGTTTATAGACGCCAGAACACATCTCTAGCCTAGACCTCTAAATGTTTGCATTAAGTTCCAAATGCTCCTTAGGTTAATTGAGTAAATTTGAAATTTTTTCTTGAATTATGTTTCAATTTTGGGCTCAAAAAGATGTCACTTGAATACCTAAAATGCAACTATATGAGAAAAGGAGAACTTTTCATTTCAATGAAAGCTAGACTAATCTAGGGAAGAAATTTCAATCAATAATGCATCAAACAAAATGCATCAAGAAAAATGTCTATCACTAACTTTCACTTTCATCTTCCAAATGCAATGCCAAAACTAATTTTTTTTCAATTTTCACTATCTGTTGGGATAGGGTCTTGTTGATGCGGAGAATTTTTGCTATGCCAACAAAGGGAACCAACCCAATCGCAGACTGCAATTAGATCTTCTTTCGTTTGGAATGGCTAGTTTTGACGGGTTTTAAAGGACCCCGTAAACTATTATAGGTGTTGAAAGATTGCTCCCCAGAGGAAGACTTCCATTAAATAAACAAAAGAAATAGCTAACCTATATGTATCAGATCCTATCTATACTAATTCTAACGACTTATGCTAGTCCTAACTATTCTAATCTATCCTGCAGGAGCATAACAAAAAGAGATTAAACATCATATATAGATTCCAAATCCAAATGAATCAATTACTGGTTCACAGATGAACAATGTTGTATTAAATCTTAACTGCAATCTAATTACTCATACAGGAATACACATTCCTTTCCATACAAATAAAACTTGCAACTGACGTTTAACAGGGTTTCGAATCAGCAACCACTCATGAATTAACCATGGTAAAAAATTATATTTGAATAACCAAGACTAGTCACGAACTGTTTGTTATCAATGTGCACAAAAACAAAACATATATATATCCTCATGCCCATCACAACACCCTGATTCCAAACATGAAATAAAGAGGAAAATAAATCTGAAAAAAGGCTCCTTCTTGACCCAAACAGTTTTCTTTATTAGCACAATAAATCAAAAGCTGTTTTGCCCAAAAAAAGGTCCTCTTCCTCTATCCAAAGATGATACTTATGAAGAAAGAGAATTGACCATCGGTTTCTCCCGACCTTCGTCCTTCTCTCTTCCTTTCCATATTCAAATTAAAATATACAAAATGTAATGGTTAATGAAACAACAAACAGGTTGAAGCCATTGCTATTGGAGCATTCTATTTCCTGAAGAAAAATTAACGGATGTCGGTAGAAAGAGGAATGACTTCATGCCATCCCTTTGCACACGTATTGACTGAATGTTATTCCCTTTTATTCCTGTAGTCTGTTGCGTAGTTCCCCATTGTGTATGCCTTCCCTGTTGCTTGTCATAAACTCCTCTGTTTTGGCTAGGTCTCGCTTGCATCTTTTCCCCATGGCCATTCTCGATGCTTACGCATTAGCTCATCGACCTCGCCTTTCTTCCCTTGGTCCTTGCCTATGGAATGATCATCATTAGCTATGAGTATGAGATGACAGAAATTCCTAAAAACACAAATCTTTCCGTTAATAAAACTTTTATAAAGGAACAATTGTGAAAGAATCAGCCCCTAGTTAAACCAAGGTTGCGATGCGATCAAGTCGCAATCGTACATCGCAACAGGCAGTCACATGCATCATCACCCCTGGTCTTGCCGATTGTGATTTGCAATTGGATGGACCTGAAAATATATGTGTTGCGTTTAATAATCCCGGCGTGTCTGCCATATCGCATCACGCTTTATGCATAAACGTTGGGTTTCATCGATTGTGATTTGCAATAAGGGAAGCAAAACCGAAAAATATATGTGTTATGTTTAATAATCCCGGCGGGTCTAGTGTATCACAGTGCGTCTTATGTATCAGCGTTGAGAGTGCCGATTGTGATATCCGATGCGATCGGAGACTTGATAGCATCACAGTAACTCTTGGGAGATAGACCTTAGCCCTTTACCAATGTGAAAAGCGATATGCGATGGAGGAGTGGTCAAGCGCTTGCAATAACCGATGAAGGCATGCATTGAGAGATGTGTAAGGACCGAGGAAGTGTGAAAAGGATAAGTTATGCATATTTGTATAGTATTTGTATTAAAAAATCATTGATATAGAAATAAGGACGTGATAGAAGGTTTTGAGGGTTGAGTCTATATACACCCATAGTAAAGAGTGGGGGTTGGTTATATGTGTGGACATAGAGCAGCATGAAGGTTTATGAGGATTGAAAAAATCTCGATGAAGGATATGAATGAAGGGCTAGACTAGGTTATAAATGAATCATGGTGCAGAGATTTATTTAGGAGGTCTTAACCATTAAGAATTGAATATTTGACTCGACAAAGAGTTAAAATCCCTGGGATAAAAATAGATCATTCGGAGAGCTATCATTCGGAGAAATGAAAGATCAAACTTCTAGGGGACCCATTCAAATTTGTTGCCAGAGCAAGTTTTAATAGGGTGGTGGTTGTGGCTACAAAAAATGGCGAACCGCTGGGTGAACCAGTTATCTTTGTTACCAAATAAACTTTGGATCAGTAGAACATCAGGGTGTTAAGATAAACTTGAAATGCGAACTGTACAGATATATAGGCATGGATTCCACTTCAGCATTAATAGCTTTAGGCGGGATAAAGACAAATAGCTTCTACTTACTGATAGGGTTTTGACAGGCATTCTCCAATGGTCGTATTATGGGATTTATTGACCTTCCTTTACATGTTTTCTACTTTCAAAATCCTTTCGTGGCCATCATCGGTTTGTCAATACCTGTCTAGGTGTGTACCTCAGCTCTTTATCGCTCATCAAAATTGATGTAGATATGTTTATCTAAACTTTATGTAAGAATTTCAGTGTTATACTTTCGTATGATTGAATGGGGCACAGTCATGGATCATGCCATATTTTTAAACTGCTTAAGAAAGGTCGGGCTTGCTGTGTCAACTGGTACTCTGAGTCCAGCAACAGTCCCTATTCCAACCGGCTTCCCAAACAACCTGTCCTTTTAGATTGGCACAAGGACTCAACATTTAATTTTCTTTTACATAAGTCCTTCCAGTTTCAGGCACAAGGACTAGAGGAAAATTAAATTTGCCATAGGATATACGACAACAAGCTTAGCCCATGAGAGGAGGTTTACTTGTAGATGACATATATTGGAAATTTTAGTGTGGTGGACAGAACCAATGGAGAATGATTGCAAACCTCATAGAAAAGTATAGGCTAGGTCTGGATGGGATTTTAAAAATGCAGCATTCCGCCATGCCAGTCCAGCTGTGGTTACACATGTTTCGTTTTATAAAGATGCCCCTACATGCTCCAGGTATCCAGGTTATCAATAGATCCTACCTAGTTCCTAACGGATGCCAATGAGTGGCTTTGATTTGAATTTTACCCCTGATTTTCCAGTTCTCATAGGCTCATTGAAAGTTTTCTTGATTTGCAAGGTAACGATGAATTTAGGATTGGCATAATCATCAACAGGTTACTAAGGGAGGAAAAAATCTAAAGGTGGGGAGTGAGGGAAATATGACAAGAGTTATAAAGGTGAAAATGAGACTGAAGGACCGAAATCAATTGGCTGAAAAGGACTGAAATTCAAAACAAAAGGAAAACAAACTTTGCGAAAAAAACAAGAACAGATGGGATGAAAATATCACTTAAGCTAACAGCAAAAATAAAATGAATCCTAACCTACTCAGGAGGTAACCACCATGTGGTGGCTACTGGAAGTATCTCTTAAGATGTTGGCCATTAACAGGGAGTTTCTCAGTTTCTCCCTGTAAATTTTTCAATCTGTAAGTTCCCTGACCAATTTTTCCCTCCACTTGGAATGGGCCCAGCCATAAGTGTTGGAATTTTTTGTGCTTACCTTTTGGCTCACTCAACTTGTCCCATTTCAAGATTAGCTCTCCTACTTGGTAATATTTATCTCTTTCCAGATGGGGATCAAACCATCTCTTCATAATCATTTGGTGATTTCTAAATTTATTTCTCACTTAAGCTCTCAATTCCTCCAACCTCACCAGTTGGTTGATCCTTTTTTGAAGTAAGGCTGAAGGGGTCCCTCTCGAAGCTTGGGAGAGCTGTAAAGAGGGAAGGGTAATGTTAGGAGGCAAGATGGCTTCCTGTCCATAGACGAGAAAGCATGGGGAGTTTCCTAATGCTACTTTTGGGGTGACCCTATCAGCCTAAAGGGCGTTTGTCAAAGCATTGTGCGAGTTCCTCCAGTTGTCGGCAACAGATTTACAGATTATGCGGATGAGGTTTTTATTTGAGGACACTGCAACTCCGTTTCCCTAGGGGTAATAGTTTGATGCATACCTTATGTGAATTGATTTATCGATAGAAAATTCAGTCAATTTTAGTGATGAAAAGTAAGAATCATTATCAAATATGAGAGTGTCAGGGATGCCAAACCTATTGATAATAAATTTCTTAATAAAAGATATTATGTCATCTTCGTTAACCTTTCGAAGCAGGATGGCTTCGGTCCATCTAGTGAAGTAGTCGGTTGATGTGAGTATATACTTATGCTACTATGAAGAGTTCAGAGTGATATCACCTATGACATCTAAGCCCCATTGCCAGAACGGGTGATAAATCATAATGGGCCTGAGGGGAACAATAGGCTTTCTTTCTCATCCTGCGGCAGTTTAACATACCTTGCATTTCCGAGCATAAGCATGTGAGTTTATGAACATTGTGGGCCAATAATATCCAACTCTTAATATTTTGTGAGCGGTGGTATCTCCTCCATAGTGACCACCTACTAGGTCGTCGTGCATTTCTTTCAAGACATGATCGGCATCATCCTTTTCCAGAAACTTCAGGCAAACTCCATCATAATTTTTTCTGTATAATGTGTCATTGGCCAAGTGATACTGATTAGATTTCAATCTGAGTGCTCTCCTTTGTGATGCATCCATGTGCTCAGGACATGATCCCTATGTTAAATAAAAGCATAGAGTCATAATACCATGACTCAAGGTCTAAAGGGACTTCTGACATTTCACGCTCACACATTAGCATCTCATTAATCCATAGGGGCTCCTCCGTGAATTCTACTTGTGCATTTTGTATGCTCTGTGCTTTTGGTTCTTCGGACGCCCCTTCTTTATCTGCCAATGCTTCTGCCGTGAGCTCACACAATCCCTGCCCTCGAACTATCTTCGCCAGCTTAATCTTGAGGTCATATTCTTGAAGGGCAGTTATCCAATTCCCTCTCCGTTCACCGATTTCTTTCTGCACGAAGAGGGCTCTTGCAACAAGGTGGGGAATGATTAATTTAGTCTTGGCCTTTAATAAATAAGGGCGGAAATGTTTTACGGCTTTAAAAATAGCAAAACCTTGTTTCTCCACGTCTGGGTAGTTCAGTTCTGCCCCCTGAAGATTAGAGCTCATATAAGAAATAGGGACTTCATTTCCATCATATTTTTTTGGATGAGGATTGCAACATATGAAACATCAGAAGCAAAAGTGTACAAGAAGATTTCCTTATCGAAATTGGGGTTGACCAATGTAGGAGCTTCTGCGATGGCCTCCTTAATTCGCTGAAACAATTTCTTAGCTTCATCGCTCCACCTATACACAATGTCTTTCTTCATCATTAGTTGCATGGGATGCACTATTTCTGCGAAACCTGAAATGAATTTCCTAACGAAATTAATTTTCCCGAAGAAAGATTGCATTGCCCTTTTATTTGCAGGGGGTTGTATTCTCATGATGGTCTCTATTCTTTCAGGATCAATAACAATCCCTTCTTTAGAGAGGATATGACCCAGTAGTTTCCCTTCTGTAACTGTGAAGATGCTCTTCTTGGGATTCAACGATATTTCGTATCTTCGGCATCTTTCGAAAATCTATTTTAGGTGATAAATATGATCCCTTTTGCGATACGAATACACAGTAATGTCATCCATGTACACTACTACTGATCTGTTAATCAATCCTCAAAAATCTATGTCCATAGCTCTCTGAAATGTGGCACCCGCATTAATAAGTCCAAACAACATTTTACGGTATGCGTAAGTGCCCCATTTAGTGTTGAAGGTTGTCTTAAGCTGATCTCCATTCGATACCAACACTTGATTATATCCCGAAAAACCATCCAATAGGGACAACATTTCAGACCCAAAAACGCACTAAAGAATGTGTTCCATAGAAGGGACAAGATAGTTATCTTTCTGTGATGCTTTGTTCAAGTTTCTAAAATCAATACATAACCTGATGTATCCATTTTTCTTTCTTACTAGCACTAGATTGGCTAACCAGTGGGTGTGCCTGACAGGAAAAATGATTTTGGCATCCAACATTTTGTTTAATTCTTTCTTCACCAACATTTCCAGGCTTGGATGCATCTTGTGAAGCTTTTGTTGGTATGGCCTAACATCCTTCTCCAATGGAATCACGTGTTTCATAACGCTGGTATCAAAGGTTTTTAAGTCACCATATGTCCATGCAAAGACGTCCATGTACTCTTTAAACAACTTAACAAATGCAACCTTTTCTCGTGGAGAGCATCCCAAGCCCAAAGTAACAATTTTTGGGTCTTCGTTGGTTCCAATGTTGACTGATTCATACTTCATGGATGAGCTATGTGTTTCGAAATTAGTTTGCTTCTTAAATTTATCATCCAGGTCATAAAAGTGCTCCATCTTGAAAATTGACTTGGGGATTATATTGGACTAATATTTTTCCTCATCTTCACTCTCATTGATGAGCCTGTCATGTTCCTTTTCATCAATGAGTGCATTTTTTAATGTCTTATTGCAGTGCAGGAACTCAAGGATTTTTCCATCACCTTCGAACACCTGCCAATTCGAGATGTTATCAGGCACAGACGGTCTGAAAATCAATTCAACATAATATTTATTCTTGTTTAATCTAAGCTCAGGAAAAAGTTTCATAGCAATACTAGCCATCAGATCGGCATCTGTGTTTTTCCCTCGAGGTATGTATGTGATATTAAAAGAATCAAAATTGTCAATTAAGATCCATACCTCATGTTGGTATCTTACTAGGTGTGGCGAATTACAGTGTATCCTTTTCCTTACCTAGTCCACAATTATCTGTGAGTCACCAAAAACTTTAAGAATTTTTACCTTCATATCAATGGCTTTTTTTAGGCCTTGCAACAAGCCTTCATATTTTGACGTGTTGTTGATGCACATGAACTGCAACCGGCTGGCCATCAGATGTTGGTTCCCTTGTGGGTCAATGAGAATGCTCCCAACACCTGCACCTTCAAGGAAGTTAGAGCCATCAAAGTAGAGTGTCCGGAAAATAGAATCTAATGTTACATTAAATGAACTGATTCCTATGAATTTGGTTCTATCATCTACTATATTACAGTGTGGCTCATCAGTTGGACTATGGCAGAGAGATTCCAACTGTGTGTTTGTCACAGTTTCTTCAATTGTCTCTGCATGGAATTCTCTGAAACAGGTTTCGATGGCACAAACGTCAAAACTATAACTCCCAAGGATAGAGTTGGTAAACATTACAAGTTCATTGGGGTCGTTTAGTTCTGTCACTACATACTTCGTGTATCTTTCTTGATAAACTCTCAGCATATCACCTTTTCCCTTCTAAGGCAACAAGAGATGGGACCAATCAGTTGAGAAATACCCATTCAAATTTGCTGACCAGTCCCTACTAAGCAGCATCGCATATGCCTTGGGTATGTTGACTATCACTATGTCAATGACTTGTGTGTATTGTGGTTTGGTAGCCATCCGAATCAACACATCTTTCAATTCTCCAATTACTTTTACATTCGTTCTGTCTAGTTGCATAATTCGAGTTCCAGTTTTCTCAGGTATTGCATGAAGTATTTTAGCAATAGTTTAAGGCATAACAGTGGATGAGGCATCAGAATCTACCAAGTAATTATATACGTTCATGTTGAAGATTTCAAATGTGATAAGGAAAGGTGGAGTCATGGATTTTAATTTCCTCCCTATTATGGCTGCACTGACATCTTGAGGGGTTCAATTCATTTTTTATAGAGTGGCTTCCATGGCCGATGGCATTTGGGCTGTACTGGGGGTACTAACAGGTCTAGATGCCAACTTCTTGATTTGGCTACTCGAATCGGTGGGAGATATGCAATTCCTTTCATTCATATCTTTCAAAAGAAGATCTCTTTGTTGTGTTAACTTTAACAAATCGAAGTATGTGATATTATCTCGGGATTTCTTAAGATCATCCACAATGTTGTAATCAATGTTATAAACAGGGCAGGGCAGAGTAAACATACCTGTTTTGCCATTCTTAGGTGGGATTTTACCATTTTGAGTCGCATTCATTGCATTTGGAGATGTATTATCTGTTAGTTAAGTCTTTGCAGCCTTCCTCCAGTGATCAAAATTGCTCTTACAAAGTGATTTTAAGGTGTTAAGGTCAAATTTTGTCATTTCAGTGAGTCTCCAAGAAAAATTTGGTCACTAGGCATTAGGTCTAGGGTTTGCTTGTACTCCTTCCAAAGTTGTCCAAATGTCGGTCCATGTCACCATTTAGATGAGTGTTCCATCATTTATAGGTTGTCATTATCATGTCAAGTTCCACTGGGTCATTTTACACCTTGTTCATGCTTCAGTTGCACCTAGGTAAGGTCATTTCCCTCTCCTAGGGTTTTGAAGGTAATTTCTCTTGGACGGCCAAATCATCGGCAAAACTTGTATCCTGATGTTCATACACCTTCCCCTATCCTTAAAGTACCTTATCAAACACTTCCCATCACTGAGATCCCCAAATTCCTCATTTTCGCACAAACCTTAGTTTCTTGCTACAACCTGGCAATTTTCTAGGTTGGATCTGTGTTTTGCCTTTTTGCACCCCTTCCCCTCACCCAATTTCTAATATTAAACTTTCCCCTACTTCGTAACATCCCTCCCTACTTCCAAAAATTTCCTCAAGAATTTATAATCTCCATATCCCTTTCATTTCGCTTCATTTCGACAAATCTCTTGTTCCACACATTGGGGTAGGTTTCACTCAAATGATGTTCCTGAGCAAGGAAAGATGAATTTGGAAAACCTGAGAGAGGTTTTTGTCCAAAATAGGCCAAGGAAGAAAATTCTCCTTCACTTTTTACACAAGTGTCATGGTTTTGGAGAAATGTCAAAAATATAGTTTCCTCGGGAGAATTGATGCACCTCTGAAGTGACCTTGGGAAAATCAAGTTTTCTCCTAGCTTGGTTGGCCAAATGACTTACCTGATGAGTCAAATGATAACTAGACACAAATCTCTTTCCAATGAGCTACCATTAGTGCAATTTGGAGTTGAGAAATGCATTTCAAAGTTGACTGTAACAGCACTCTGCCTTGAGGCAGCCTCATTTGGCACATTTTGACCAGTATTGGGAGATTTGATTTTTGACGGGGCAAATGAACTCCAAATTGACAAATTATGGTTGGGTTGGAAAGTAGACACAAATACCTTTCCAACGAGCTATCTTAAACCCAATTTGGACACCGGGAAGGCCTCCAAAAGTCACCTAGAAAAAGGCACGGCGCACAGGGGAGGCGCGGCGCACTCGTAGAAAATTTCCAGTGTAAATTTACATTGGCGCGACGCACTGGGAAGGCGCGGCGCATAGAGCTGCCAAGACTGATTTTTTTAAAAAATTTGTTCCAAGATTGCCCCAAAATGCATGGATTGCCATTGGTACAAGTAGGTTGAACTTCTCTCATGGTTTTTCATCCAAGATTGATGGTTGTTGATGGTGTTTGATGAATGGTGAAGTGTGTTAAAGAAAACAAATCCTATGTCTTCAAAATTTTCCAAGGAGATTGCTGCTAGGGTTTTTTGTTGTAACTAAGTATCCCCTCACCTCATCACTCCCTAATCCCATACTCTCCTTACTTCCCTTATTCCCCAAGTTAACATACCCCCAAAATTCACTAAGCCCATGCTCCCAAGTCCCAAATCACTTATTCCTAAGTTCTATTATCCCTATTCCTAAACCCTACCATTCCCTATCACTCTCCTTCTCTCATTTCACTTTTAAAATCCTCAAATCCCAATTCCCAAACATAGTCAAGTGACTGTCCTCACCTTCACTTGATTGAACCACATTTTTCCCACACTCCACTATACCCACTGTCCCTATTCATCATAGTCCCTTCCTACTTGGCACATATTTGGCATTGAAATAAAGGGTACCAAATTCTCTTTTTCAACAAGTTTCTAAACATACACCTTGCATGGACATTATGGAGACAGACACTGAAACATCATATGAACAAGACAGTCATTTCCACCACTGAACTGCATGCACCAAGAAGGCATCAAAAAGGCAAAAGAGGAAAAAAGAGCATGATCGACTTTCGATATTGGCCGAGGCAATCCTTGGCCCGCCATAGCACTTAATGAAGAAGCTCCAGCCCAAATTTAAAGAAATTTGGGGCAGTTTTGGTATTTTTGGAAATTTTTGTGCAAAAAACAAGGTTTTTCTCGGAGCTCCAAATGACAAAAGGTTTACATTTTTGGATTTTCCATGGAAAATCATGACTGTTGGTGCATGGCCAAGAAGTTTGGGCCAATTTTGAGTCCTTAGGAGGTCAAAAACACCCAAAAAATGACCTCTCTGCCCCTATTTTGACACACATGAAGCAGTCTTGGGAGATTGCAGTTTTGGAGGGGAAAATGGGCACCAAATTCAGAAATTCCACTTCGGTTAGAGTGTAGATAGGCAGGGCTTTCGAACAAGCACACTTGGGCTCAATTTGGACTTCAGAAGGTGCCTCAAAAATAGCTCCAAAGTAGCGTGACGCAAACAGTTTTTGGCACGGCGCACAGAGACCCAAAGGCCAAAATCACTCCAACTTCACGAAATTTCAATTTGCAATTTTCTCCAAGTGGGCCCGCTCATTTACAATGCATTTTTCCTGGCATCAAAGACAAAGTTTAGAAAACATTTTTGGCTTCTATTCAAGTGGCCAAATGAAGGCGAACAGCCACCCAAAAATTCTACGTTCATATTTGCTTTTTCTAATTGGTCTTCATAGAAAAATGAATGTAACTACTGATGGTTGGCTCTTCATTTCCTGGGTTGATTTACTTTCTCATGGCAAAGATTATTTATTGTATTGAGAGTCATTTTGTAAAGGGTGGGGAGTTTCTGGGAGCAGTGTGGAGAAAGAAAAACCCAGCACTTTCATTCTACAGTTTTGGCCAAGAGATTAATAAAAGGATGCAGCTCTGATTCAGGAGATCCCTGTGGTATGGGTTTAGCAAATGTGTTTCTCCTCTGTTTCATATGTACCTTGTTATGTTTATCGTTTCCTTCATAATCACTTATGATTGAATGCTTTTAAGTATGATAGGTAGAATCCAGTTATTTGCTCTGCCTTGTGAAAGCATTCAGGTTTTGTGTGTTTTTCTTCTGTATGAAAAGGATTCATTACACATGCCCTTTTCAGCCTCTCAACAGTCTTTCCACTCCATAATATTTCAAAGTTGATTGCTAAACTTTCTGCCTATCTTGCCTCATGAAATAATCTGCGTCTTTGAGTTAAATTCTTTGCTCATGCTGTTCCTTGGTCCCATACATCCCAGAAAACTCAGTCATTCGTCAAAATATTTCTTTCCTATTTATTTACCTAGCCTAAAATCAGTATCCATTCTAAGTCATCCTCAGACCCTATTTGCTTATTCTTCACTGAGCGTGACCCAGAGAGAGCCCTCTCCTGTTCTGGTAGGGCTAGCTACCAGACTGAGCATGGTTTGTGGTTGCCATGAATTTCGCCTTCCTTCAGCCTAAGGCAAATTTAGGTGCTAACATAGTGGCGACTCCACTGGGGATGAAATTGGCTTGCTTGTAGATTGTCTTGTCCCAGTACATATCTCAAGTTCAGAGCTGATTGTTGATGGTGTACAATGATCAAACATTAGAAGGCTGAAATCATTCACCTGGCGACTCCATTCATTGAAGAATCCAGCAATCAATCCTTCATGGTGACTCCACTGCAGAGAGATCAGTAGCTTTGATATTTTCAAGATGGAATGGATTGCAAGAAGATACGCTCCCATGAGCCGAGATCACATCCCAGGTTTCCCGAATAAAATGCCCAAGGTGGATTGGCTTCAGAATTTGCCTATGTTCAGAAATGTGGAAGGTAATGACGCTGCTCTTCATTTGGTGAAATTTCACATTCATGTGCATAAATTAAAGATCAATTTTCTTGAAGACTGTTTGATGAAAATGTTTATGGCTACTCTAGAAGACGAAGCCCGATCTTGGTATGAAAGTTTGCCACCTGCTTCTATTCATTGTTTAAAAGATTTTCATATAATATTCTTTGAAAGGTATAAAGAATCATATCCATCCTTGGCTTTAGTTCAGGACTGTTGTAGCCATGTTCATAGTTTTATTGAAGATCTTAAGAATTTTTATGGGCGTGATGACTTGATGGACAGAGAAATCATGGAAGCATTGTATGAAAAACCATTTCAGCAACATAAAGACGATCATGAAAATTTGCAGCATGATCAAGATTTTAGTACGGTGGAAGATGAAGGAATTTCGCATCTTGACAGTCAACAAGAATTACATGAAATGGATTAGCAGTATTAGGAAACTTTGTACACTCCTTCACTGGAAATTAATGAAGACAATTGCTACTTGAGCAAGAGAAAACAAAAAGTATTATCTCCTCTATCAGAAGATGAGAGAGATCAACTCTTGCACGGTCATGTTACAGCTCAAGTTAACACAGATCTGTAGTGTGCACATGGTCAAGAAGGTGAGGGCGGAACTTCTTCCTCTTCTGAAAAGGATGACAATCCTGTAAGTAGCTTTATAGATCAACAGGTTGAAGAGGTCTATATGGCTGAAAATGATGAAAGAAAAAGTGTCGTTTCAGATCTGTCCATAGAAGAAGACAGCATGCAGGGAAGTCAAGTTTCAAATTCAGATTGTGATGACCAAGAAAACCTTGTACTAATTCCCATGAAAGAGAATTCTGTTGTTAAAATCACATGGAATGAAGAAAACAGAGTTATGAATCCAAATGTTCTCATGTCATCAGAACAAAGTCTTCATAAAGAGGTAATCCAGTCCGCTCATGAACAACAAGGTGAGAGCTTTGTTCAAGTAATTGAAAAAGTTTCTCTGGATGAATCGTTGGTAGATGATAGAAATGTCATGCTTGAGTTTCACGAAACATTTGAAGTTTCTTTTCTCATGATTGATGAATGTGATGAGAATCTGGCTGTCATATCATATGAAGATGACCTACCATATATTCAGACTTCAGAATATCAGACCATTCGAGACTCTCTTTCAGATTGTTCTTCATATGTCTCATGTTTTGAAGTGTTCTTTGAAAAGGAGATCTGCTCATCCACTTGTTCAGAATTTTTTGAGGACCATGAACATACTCTTATTGAAGTACCTTATGAAGAAAGACCAGAATCAAGAGAAAAAGATACCTTGTTTTTCCAGCACGAGGTCAATCTTCATGTTTTTTAGGATACGATGGTAGATTTGTTGCAGTCATCAATGAAAGTGATTATTGCAGTGTTCAGTGATGAAGGAAATCATGGTCAATTATGTTTTTGGATGCCCAATTACAAGTATCTATTGTTGACCAGAAGATTTGATCAGGAGAATCAATCAAGAAGGCATCTGCTTGATTGGTTACATTGGCATTTTGATATAGTTTAATCATATATTGCCTTGTAAGAAACACAGGTGGTTATGTACTACCACCAAGCTTTAAGTTTTAGGTTTAGGTCTTAGTCATTTTGAGTTAGTTTGTTAAAGTCGAGTTTTTCAGTCATTGCAACAGTCACTTTAGTTTTCATCGAGTTAGTTTGAGTCGAATTTCCAGTCAATAAAATGAGTCATGTTGGTTTGTCGAAATTATGGACTCCATAGCCCAATGGACGAAGACACTGTCTGCTCACCCAAAGATCTGCAGTTCTTGGCACCTCCAAGGAGCTACCATCCTCATTGGAGCCAATGTTAGTGTCAGTCTTTGCAGCCTTCCTCCAGTGATCAAACTTGCTCTTACAAAGTGATTTTAAGGTGTTAAGGTCAAATTTTGTCATTTCAGTGAGTCTTCAAGCAAAATTTGGTCACTAGGCATTAGGTCTAGGGTTTGCTTGTACTCCTTCCAAAGTTGTCCAAATGTCCATCCATGTCACCATTCAGATGAGTGTTCCATCATTCAGAGGTTTTCATTATCATGTCAAGTTCCACTGGGTCATTTTACACCTTGTTCATTCTTCAGTTGCGCCTAGGTAAGGTCATTTCCCTCTCCTAGGGTTTTGAAGGAAATTTCTCTTGGACGGTCAAATCATCGAAAAAACTTGTATCAGATGTTCATACACCTTCCTCTATCCTTAAAGTACCTTATCAAACACTTCCCATCACTGAGATCCCCCAAATTCCTCATTTTCGCACAAACCCTAGTTTCTTGCTACGACTTGGCAATTTTCTAGGTTGGACCTGTGTTTTGCCTTTTCGCACCCCTTCCCCTCACCCAATTTCTGAGATTACACTTTCCCCTACTTCCTAAAATCCCTCCCTACTTCCCAAAATTTCCTCAAGAATTCAGAAGCTCCCTATCCCTTTAATTTCGCTTCATTTCGACAAATCTCTTGTTCCACACATTGGGGTAGGTTTCACTCAAATGATGTTTCTGAGCAAGGAAAGATGAATTTGGAAAACCTGAGAGAATATTTTGTCCACAACAGGCCAAGGAAGAAAAACCTCCTTCACTTTTTACACAGGTGTCATGGTTTTGGAGAAATGTCAAAAATATAGTTGCCTCGGGAGAATTGATGCACCTCTAAAGTGACCTTGGGAAAATCAATTTTCTCTCCTAGCTTGGTTGGCCAAATGACTTACCTGATGAGTCAGATGATAACTAGACACAAAGAGCTTTCCAATGAGCTATCATGAGCTCAATTTGGAGTTGCGAAAGGCATTCAAACGTTGACTATATCAGCACTCTTCCTTGAGGTAGCCTCATTTGGTACATTTTGACCAGTCTTGGGAGATTTGATTTTTGATAGGGAACATGAACTCCAAATTGAAAAATTCCAGCTGGGTTGGAAAGTAGACTCAAATAAATTTCCAATGAGCTATCATAAACCTAATTTGGACACCGGGAAGGCCTCCAAAAGTCACCTGGAAAAAGGCACAGTGCACAGGGGAGGCGCGGCGCACTAGGAGAAAATTTCTAGTGTAAATTTACACTGGCGCGGTGCACTAGGAAGGCGCGGTGCATAGAGCTGCCAAGGCTGATTTTTTAAAAAAATTTGCTCCAATATTTCCCCAAAATACATGGATTACCATTGGTACAAGTAGGTTGAACTTCTCTCATGGTTTTTCATCCAAGATTGATGGTTGTTGATGGTGTTTGATGAATTGTGAAGTGTGTTAAAGAAAACAAACCCTATCTCTTCAAAATTTGCCAAGGAGATTGCTGCTAGGGTTTTGTGTTGCAACTAAGTATCCCCTCACCTCATCACTCCCTAATCTCATACTCTCCTTACTTCCCTTATTCCCCAAGTTAACATACCCCCAAAATTCACTAAGCCCATGCTCCCAATTCCCAAATCACTTATTCCTAAGTTCTATTATCCCTATTCCTAAACCCTACCATTCCCTATCACTCTCCTTCTCTCATTTCACTTGTAAAATCCTCAAATCCCAATTCCCAAACATAGTCAAGTGACTGTCCTCACCTTCACTTGATTGAACCACATTTTTCCCACACTCCACTATACCCACTGTCCCTATTCATCATAGTCCCTTCCTACTTGGCACATATTTGGCATTGAAATAAAGGGTACCAAATTCTCTTTTTCAACAAGTTGCTAAACATAAACCTTGCATGGACATTATGGAGACAGACACTGAAACATCATATGAACAAGACAGTCATTTCCACCACTGAACTGCATGCACCAAGAAGGCATCAAAAAGGCAAAAGAGGAAAAAAGAGCATGATCGACTCTGGATATTGGCCGAGGCAATCCTTGGCCCACCATAACACTTAATGAAGAAGCTCCAGCCCAAATTTCAAGAAATTTGGGGTAGTTTTTGTATTTTTGGAAATTTTTGTGCAAAAAACAGGGTTTTTCTCCCTGTGCGCCGCGCCACATGGTGCGCGCTTACAATAGGGAGCTCCAAATGACAAAAGGTTTACATTTTTGGATTTTCCATCGAAAATATTGACTTTTGGTGCATGGCCAAGAAGTTTGGGCCAATTTTGAGTCCTCAGGAGGTCAAAAACACCCAAAAAATGACCTCTCTGCCCCTATTTTGACACACAGGAAGCAGTCTTGGGAGATTGTCGTTTTGGAGGGGCAAATGGGCACCAAATTCAGAAATTCTACTTGGGTTGGATATTAGACAGGTAGGGATTTCCAAAAAGCACACTTGGGCTCAATTTGGACTTTAGAAGGTGCCTCAAAAATAGCTCCAAAGTAGTGTGATGCATACAGTTTTTGGCACGGTGCACAGAGACCCAAAGGCCAAATCACTCCCGCTTCGCAAAATTTCGATTCGCAATTTTCTCCAACTGGGCCCGCTCATTTACAATGCATTTTTCCCGACATCAAAGGCAAAGTTTAAAAAACATTTTTGGCTTCTATTCAAGTGGCCAAATGAAGGCGAACAACCACCCAAAAATTCTACGCTCATATTTGCTTTTTTCTAATTGGTCTTCATAGAAAACTGAATGTAATTGCTGATGGTTGGCTCTTCATTTCCTAGGTTGATCAAATTTCTCATGGAAAAGCTTATTTATTGTATTGAGAGTCATTTTGTAAAGGGTTGGAGTTTCTGGGAGCAGTGTGGAGGAAAAAACCCAGCACTTTCATTGTACAGTTTTGGCCAGGAGATTAATAAAATGATGCAGCTCTGATTCAGGAGATCCCTGTGGTATGGGTTTAGCAAATGTGTTTCTTCTCTGTTTCATATGTACCTTGTTATGTTTACCGTTTCCTTCATAATCACTTCTGATTGAATGCTTTTAAGTATGAGAGGTAGAATCCAGTTATTTGCTCTGCCTTGTGAAAGCGTTCAGGTTCTGTGTGTTTTTCTTCTGTCTGAAAAGGATTCATTACACATGCCCTTTTCAGCCTCTCAACAGTCTTTCCACTCCATAATATTTCAAATTTGATTGCTAAACTTTCTGCCTATCTTGCCTCACGAAATAATCTGCGTCTTTGAGTTAAATTCTTTGCTCATGTTGTTCCTTGGTCCCATACATCCTAGAAAACTCAGTCATTCGTCAAAATATTTCTTTCATATTTATTTACCTAGCCTAAAATCAGTATCCATTCTAAGTCATACTCAGACCCTATTTGCTTATTCTTCACTAAGCGTGACCCAGAGAGAGCCCTCTCCTGTTCTGGTAGGGCTAGCTACTAGACTGAGCGTGGTTTGTGGTTACCCTAAATTTCACCTTCCTTCAGGCTAAGGTAGATTTAAGTGCTAACATTATCTTTCTGTGGATATTTCACAAATGGAGTACTCTTGGAATCACCACTAGGTCTACACTTCTCAACAAGAACTTTAGGAGCGGATTCCTTTAAAGGGCGAACATCTTTCTTTGTCTAGTCTACAGGCTTCATCACGCCTGCAAGTGGTCCTTTACATCGTGTATGGATTTCATTAGTGTGGATTTCTACCATACTATCTCCTTCGTCGTCATCGTTCTCATTTGTGTAGAAATCCCACAGTACATTGATTTGAGATTCCTCATCCAAGGGCTCTTCTACTTGGTATTCTTCCTCATTCTCTTGTTCTAGCTCCAGCTCCACTATAGGTTCTTCTTTGGTAAGGAGCGATCCGATAAGAGCCAACTCTTCCATATTTAAAATGCCTTCATTGGATGGAGCAGGCAGCACAAGTTGGTCATGACCACCTTTTGTCTTCTTACGATCAAAAGATTTGAAGTATTTTCTATTGTTATAATCTCATCCATTCCCCTTTGTACTCTCTCCAGAATTCCTTTTCATATCGATCACTATGTTCGTCAATTTCTTAATGATCCGATGCAAACCCTCCACGTCTGTGGTGTCCATTTCTTTGATCTCAGCCACTTTGTTATCACTCCCATTATTCTTCTTGGATGACTGAGAGGCTTTCTTTTCTTTGGTTGTATGATGACATGTTGTGAGACTGATCATTTCATTTTTGACTTTTATTGCTTCATCGATAGCACCCTATAAGGTTTGTGCATTACTTCGTTTAACCCACATCATGATAGGGATAGGGAGAGTAGTGATGTAGAATTCCATAAGCACCTCATCAGTAGGTCTAGCATTAGTTTGGATTCTGTTGAACAAAGTGTTGAACCGAATGTTAAAATCCTTGACCTTTTCTTAGGCTTCCATTTTTAAATGGGATAGTTCTAAAACTAAGGCTACAGGTGTTTTGTCATCGCTAAACTCTTCTAAAAAGGCTTGTTGAAAGGTACCCCATGAAGTGATAGATCCTATTCTCAAGCTAAAGTACCATGTGGAGGCCGCACCAATTAGAGTAAAAGGGAATAAGAGACATACTACATCTTTATCGGCTACCCCCAACATGTGCATGGCTAGGAAGAAAGAGTGAATATGGTTATCAGCAGTGTCTCCCCGCTCAGGGTCGAATTTAGGTAATACTCTTTCTTCGTTATTGGGTAACGCATGCTGCTACCCAGGTATCACTATGGCATCCTCACCGATCCAGGGAGGGAGTGCTCCTGGAGGAGGTGGGGGTTGATTCCCACCTAGAGGAGGTGGTAGAGGTGGATTCCCACCTAGAGGGGGAACGTTAGACGTATTATGGATAGGGAGGTTTTGGTTGAAGGATTCCTCTGGGTGTTCTTTGTTAGGATTTCCCAAATCGGGCCAAGAATTACCTTCAGAGAGTGGATCCTCAGGAATTTCTTCCCAAGGAGTGTCGATACTTTGCAAGGACTGTAGCACAATATCTTCAAGAGAAGGGGTTGCAGATGTCTCTTCGTTTATGGGATAGATCCTTGGCTTTCTTTTAGTTGTCAGAGGTAAAGAGTGAAATATGGGGAGCTGAGAGAGGGAATGACCATAAGCCCAAGTAAGTATTCTGATTGGTTGTTCCTGAGTGAGAAGATACTCCCACACTCTCTTCTTTGGGTGACCCAAACATGGGACTGAGAGGGATCTCTGCCTCTTTGAAATGAGGCTCTTCCAAATGGGCGGAATGATCTTTTCAACCTTTACGATCCATACGTCAATCTTTTCGAATCCATGCATGATATTTATATATGAAATCATGAAAAGCTATGGACGGTGGTTCAGGCCCTCCTTCTAGCACCAATTTGTTGACACGGTGAATTTTTGCTATGCCAACAAAGGGAACCAACCCGATCACAAAGCCCAATTAGATCTGCTTTCGTTTGGAATGGCTAGCTCCGACGGGTTTTAAAGGACCCTGTAAACTGTTATAGGTGTTGAAATGTTGCTCCCTAGAGGAAGACTTCCATTAAATCAACAAAAGAAACAACTAACCTATATGTATAAGATCCTATCTATACTGATTCTAACAACTTATGCTAGTCCTAACTATTCTAATCTATCCTGCAGGAGCATTAAAAAAAAGAGATTAGACATCATATATAGATTCCAAATCCAAATGAATCAATTACTGGTTCACAGATGAACAAGGATGTATTAAATCTTAATTGCAATGTAATTACTCATATAGGAATACACATTCCTTTCCATACAAATAAAACTTGCAACTGATGTTTAACAAGGTTTTGAATCAGCAATCGCTCATGAATTAACCATGGTAACAAATTATATTTGAATAACCAAGACTAGTCACGAACTGTCTATTATCAATGTGCACAAAAAAAAACATATATATATCCTCATGCCAGTCACAAAACCCTAATTCCAAACATGAAAGAAAGAGGAAAATAAATATGAAAAAAGGATCCTTCTTGACCCAAGCAGTCTTCTTTATTAGCACAATAAATCAAAAGTTGTTCTGCCCAAAAAAAAGTCCTCTTCCTCTATCGAGAGGTGATACTTATGGAGAAAGAGAATTGACTGTCGGTTTCTCCCGACCTTCAGCCTTCCCTCTTCCTTTCCATATTCAAATTAAGATATACAAAATGTAACGGTTAATGAAATAGCAAACACGTTGAAGCCATTACTACTGGAGCATTCTATTTCCTGAAGAAAAATGAACGGATATCAGTAGAAAGAGGAATGACTACATGCCATCCCTTTGCACACGTATTGACTGAATGTTATTCCTTTTTATTCCTGTAGTCTATTGCATAGTTCCCCACTGCGTATGCCTTCCCTATTGCTTGTCATAAATTCCTCTGTTTCGGCTAGGTATTTCTTGCATCTTTTCCCCGCAGCCATTCCTGATGCTTATGCATCAGCTTATCAACCTCACCTTTCTTCCCTTGGTCCTTGCCTACGGAATGATAATCATTAGCTATGACTATGAGAGATATGATAGAAACACGTAAAAACACAAATCTTTCCCTTAATAAAACTTTTATAAAGTCAAAGGAACAAGTGTGAAAGAATCGGCCCCTGGTTCAGCTAAGGTTGCGATGTGATAAAGTTGCAATCGCACATCACAGTGGGCAGTCACATGCAACATCTCCCCTGGTCCTACCGATTGCGATTTGAAACTAGCCGGACTTGAAAATATATGTGTTGCATTTAATAATCCCGGCGGGTCCGCCATATCGCATCACGGTTTGTGCATAAACATTGGGTTTCACCGGTTACAATTTCCGATAGGGGAAGCAAACCCGAAAAATATATGTGTTATGTTTAATAATCTCAGCGGATCTGTTGTATCATGTTGTGTCTTATGTATCAGTGTCGAAAGTACTGATTGCAATATCCAATGCGATCAGAGACATGATAGAATCATAGTAACTCATGGGAGATAGACCTTAGCCCTTTACCAATGCGAAAAGCGATATGCGATGGAGGAGTGGTCAAGCAAATATGATAAGCAATGAAGGCATGCATCGAGAGATGTGTAAGGACCGAGGAAGCGCGAAAAGGGTAAGTTATGCATATTTGTATAGTATTTCTATTATCAAAGCATTGATATAGAAATAAGGATGCGATAGAAGGTTTTGAGGGTTGAGTCCATATACACCCATAGTAAAGAGTAGGGGTTGGTTATATGTGTGGGCATAGAGCACCATGATGGTTTATGAGGATTGAAAAAGTCCCGATGAAGGATATGAATGAAGGGCTAGACTGGGTTATAAATGAATCATGCCGCAAATATTTATTTAGGGGCTCTTAGACATTTAGGAATTGAAGATTTGACTCAATAGAGAGTTAAAATCCCTGGGATAAAAACAGATCATTTGGAGAGCTATCATTCGAAGAAATGAAAGATCAAACTTCTAGGAGACCCATTCAAATTTGATGCCAGAGCAAGTTTTAATAGGGTGGTAGTTGTGGCCACAACAGGTCCCATACATCAATCTTGGGGCAAAAGCCAAAGTTTTGGGGTAGAAAGCCCAAGATTTTGTTATGTAAAGTGTAAAGTCTCTATAGGTTGTGGTTGCAGAACGCGTAGATAGTAAAGTGTCATAAGGGGTTTTCCCTTCTTTTATGTAAGTTGTGTCAGCTTTAGTAGATCTACCCATGGTCTGCGGACCATGGGGTTGTATAAAAATGAGATTCTTATAGAGTTTAAGGCAGTTCAACTCATGATATCAATGAAGAATGAATGTAATGGGTTATTAGAAGAAAGAGCGAAGAGTCTTAGAGTAGAAGAGAGGCTCTGCATCTGTGTGTGCAGAGGCCTAGAGTAGAGTCCGCAGCTGAGTGTGCAGACCCCTGTAGCTGAGTGCACAAGGAAGTCTTGAGTTTGTAAGAAGAAAAAAAACATTAATAAAGAGATTATTCTGGAGATATATGTGTTTTGTCTATCTATTTCTGCTATGAATGAATGCACTTTTTTGCTATGATGAATGATGGGGTAATGAAATAAAACTGTATTGATGCGCGATTTTACATGGTTTTCATTGTCATATGAGTGCAAGTAACAATAACTATTTACATGAAGAATATCTGGTCACATGTTAATGTTATCAAATACTTAAGCCGAACCGGGTAAATACAGAACTAAGTGTAATTACAGAGGCACGTAAGTTGTTGATTCACCTGTTTAGGGTCCGCAAAAGACAGTTGTAGACCTTCGCAAAGGTATAGAGACTGGTAAGAGGAAGTTATATCGATAAGCCTTAAGGGCTTATCGATCTACACAAAGGAAGATTAGGGGTATAAAACAACATCATGATCATCTCTAGGTGTGGAAACTTGGTTCCAGCACCCCCCCATACTGCTTCGGGTGAGACTTCAGTCCATGCTCTGCGGAGTGATGCCAAAAGGGCTAGTAGTGTAGGGATTTGTTTGGAAAACTTAACATTGAACCTAGCTTTGGACCCACTAAGCCAAAAAATAGGTCGCCAATCTCACATTTATGGACGGATGTTGGGGGGAACGGTCGAATTTGAATTCGAATTCACCTATAAATTATGTGTGGCTGCCTAGTGAAGAACACTTTGCATTCCTAGAAATTCTATGTTGAGATGTCAAGTGTGTATGAATCCTCATTTTTACGCAGATTTTTTCGTTGTTTCTATATTTGAGAAGTTACCTGTAGACACCCAACAATTTATCCACAACATAATTTCCACACCAGTAGAGATCGCTAGTACTGGGGGAGCTATCACCTCTGAGGGAGCTGCTCCAGAAGTGATGAGTATGGAGGTTCCAGCTGCAGTGCCTACGACACCGAGGTAACCTAGGCCGAAGCCTATGCTGGTAAAGGAGGTCTCTAAGCCTAAGAGGATGCCACAGTACCAACAAAAGCCCAAAGGGATCTACGTTATATGGGTGGAGACCGCGTAGCGTAGCTAGAAAGTCACCATTACCGTCACTATTATTGCTTTGACTGCTAGAAGACGGTTAAGAGGAGCGCGCGGCCGAAATTTAAGGCATTTAAGGTTGAAATCAAGTGTGAAATATTTGGAAATATGCCACAAATCTCGCATTTATGGATGAATTTTGGGGGGAATGGTCAAATTTGAATTAGAATTAGCCTATAAATTACAGGTGGTCATCCAGTGAGAAACACTTTTCCTTCTAAGAATTTCTATGTTTTGTTGTATATTATGCATGAACCATGAATTCTTTGAGGATTTTCTTGACAACCCCATGTTCGATCAGTATCCTAAGTTCGATCAGAACCTCATTAACAGGTTCATGTCCGCACCAGCTATGACCGCTAGTACTAGGGGCATTGTCGCCTCTGAGGGAGATACCCTTGATGTCATGAGTATGGAGGTTCCTGCAACAGTGCCTAAGGTGCCAAGGTCACCTAGGCTAAAACCTATGCCAACGAGTGAGGTCCCTAAGCTGAAGAAGGATAAGCAAAAGAAGCTAATGTTGGTGTGTGAGTAACCGAGGAAACATGTAGCTACACTGGCACATCAAAAAGAAAAGCTAAGTGCAAAGTAGAAGGGGAAGGTGGTCAATATGGAGGCAGAGGAGGGCACAAAGGATATTGACATTGAGGGGCTGGACCCTATTTCTAAGATGCCAGAGTATATCCCTCCATGCCAGGGCAAGGTGAAGGTCCCGAAGGACCCAGATGAGGGACAGTTCCTCCTTAACACACCCCTGCTGCCAGAAAACATCACTTTTGAAGGTCCGCACTTGGCGCAGTTCCCGCATCTAAAGCTTGAAGACTGGGATTTGGGGGACATTGAGTAGTTCCCCCACTTGGCTACTGATACCTTCATGAAGCGAGTTTTCTGCAAGGAGTCCGGTGTCACCACGTTAGAGCTAGTGTAATGGATTTGTGGGGTGAACAAGGTAGGGTTGTTGAGCCTACTATGGGTGCCTCATTACCATCGAACCCATCTAAATTTGACAATTATTAAGCAGTTGTTGTGCCTTGTGCATGACAGGTGCTTGTGGTTGAGCGAGATGATACCAATCACTGATATGCTGATCCATCAGATCACATTGTTACCTCATTTTGGACTGAATTCGGCCAAGGCATTTGGTGGAAAGACAGGCGAGAGTGACCTCGTCGAGAAGATGAAGAACAAGTTCAAACTTGTTAAGAAACCATGTAGGTATTCCATTTCCAGTATTACTGACCTCGCGGTGAAGGTGGCCACCCAAATTTTGGCTAGAAAAGTGATGAGAAAGTGTCCTGCAAATGAGGTACTGTCACCAGTGGTTTCATTAGTGGCACAGTGCGCGGAGGGCATACAGTTCAACTGGGTGGACTACCTATGCAGTGAGTTCCTCCCAAACTGTAGAGAGGCATAGGACCATAGTAAGACATTTCATTATTCATGGCCATTACTCTCGATTGTGCTAGTCACATGGGAGTTGCTGGAGGACATATAGTTTCCTCCGATCGAGACGGATTTGCCCGAAGCCACAAATTTTTCATCTTTATGGGCCACCAAGGATGGAGGAAAGCATTCACACAACCATCAATGGAAAGTCATGGTTTTCACCAACCGTCTTTGACCAGCTATCTTGCTACGCAGAGTTCAAAGAATAATTCCACCATGTTTACATCTAGGCGATGAAGGATCTATATTAGAAGTGGAATGATCTTCCCTACTTGGCTACGGATGATGCCATTGTAGAGGTCCTCAAGCGATGGCTAGAAAATTGCCACACAGCTTCAGATTTGGCCTTCGGGACTAGCAAGTTCGTAGAAAAGCAGAAAAAGGAAGAAGCCCAACTGAGGGTTCAAGAGTTGGTAGAAAACGGGAAGAAGGAGAGTGAGGAGAAGGCCTGTGCAGAAGCAAAGTGCACCACAAAGGAACAAGAAAAGTAGGAAGAGTGTGACTCTAACAAAAGTAAAAAATTTCCTTCACCCCAAACGGAGGAAGAAGAGCGGTCAGAACAAGGTGGCAGTGATCAGGAGAGCACTCCCTTCCACGTAAAGCGATATAAGTAGCAAGAAAAGGAGGGATAGCGAAAGAAGAACAAAGCCTCCAAGTCATCACTCGATCCAATTACCTTGATAGAGGGTGACTTAAATGATATTGGTGACAAGGTAACGGACATGACAGTAGAACTCCTGCAACAGTTTGAGCAGCAGCAGAAGCAGGTACTAAGCACCATATAGACGGGTCTGTGTGAGATGCAGATCCAAACAACTAGACTCTAGGTAGGTGCAGGAAAGGGCAGTGCTGCATCAACTAGTTTGGCATTGGGGACCACTCAAGCAGCAGAGTTGGTTTGATCCTTGGATCTCCGGGCAGTTGCGCTTCCTAATAGAGCTATGAACGCGGAGGCAAATGCTAACAAGGCTAATTTCAGCACTTTAAATAATATTGGTCTCAACTTGGCCATGCTCCCCAATGAATTCCTTCACATACTCCAAGCAGGCATGATTGCAGAGATTTAGGCCCGAGAGTAGAACACGCTGAGAATGATTAACGAATATAAGGTTAACAATGAATAGATGTTTGTTGAGAAGATGACAATGCTAGAACCATGGAATAAGGTTCAGGAGCAGAACAAGCGAACTACACCCTTGGTAGCTAAAGCATGCAGGACAGTTCCTGAACTACACATACCAGAAGAAGCATCATTGGAGGCCAGCATTCATAATTTGGCTGCAGGTATGTGCGATGCAAAAATGGAAATGACCAAGGTTTAGTTTGAGCTGAACTTGAAGATAACGGAGCTTGAGTTGAAGTCACAACCTTCAACTCCACCTGAGGTCAGAGCACAGCATGAAGCCACTGTGAATGATGGAGTCACCGCAGTAGATGCCGTGGTGGTGGAATGAACTATGCTCTTCGAGCAATCTATGGAGGTACTTACAACTCTACAAGAAGATCCTAACATGCAAAGGTTAAACATAGAGGCCTGGGAATTGCAGCAGCAATAGGACGAAGCAAGAGAGACGGCGCACACCGTTGTTATAACGCAAAGATTAGAAAAGCTACAGGAGGCAAAACAACTACTCGAACAGGTGGAAGTAGTGCAGTGGAAAGAGCAGTCCTCAAGGCCAGATTGGGGCCTCGGCTGGACGAGGCCTATGTTATCTCCACCACCATTGGTGAGAAGTTGGAAAGCCTGCAGAGGATGTAGCAGAAGATCTAGGAAGATAGCGTAGGACAAGTAATAGAGCAACTAGTGGAGTAGATCAAGCAGCCAGCCACGCAGAGCGTGACTGAGGTAGCAGTGGTGCAAGTTAGGTTGGGAGGTATCCATAGTAAGATCTCCATGCTAGTAGAGTGACTCGAGCGCGAGTCACGATATTTGTGTTGGGGGCCTATTGGGACAAGGTCCCCTACGGTCAATTTTGGGGCAAAAGCCCAAGTTTTTGTTATGTAAAGTGTAAAGTCTCCACAAGTTGTGGTCGCAGAGCATGTAGATAGTAAACTGTCATAAAGGGTTTTTCCCTTCTTTTATGTAAGTTGTGTCAGCTTTAGTAGATCTACCCATGGTCCGCTGACCATGGGATTGTATAAAAGGGAGAGTCTCAGAGAGTCTAAGGCAGTTCAATTCATGACATCAATGAAGAATGAATGTAATGGGTCATTAGAAGAAAGAGAGAAGAGTCTAGAGTAGAAAAGAGGCCCTATAGCTATGTGCACAGAGGCCTAGAGTAGAGTCTGCAGCTGAGGTGCAGACCCCTGCAGCTGAGTGCGTAGGGAAGTCTTGAGTCTGTAAGAAGAACAAAAGCATTAATAAAGAGATTATTCTGGAAATATCTGTGTTTTGTTTATCTATTTCTACTATGAATGAATGCGCTTTTATGCTATGATGAATGATGGGTTTATGAATTAACATTATATTGATGCGTGATTTTACATGGTTTTCATTGTCATATGAATGCAAGTAATAATAACTATTTATGCAAAGAATATTTGGTATGTTAATGTTATGAAATACTTAAGCCGATCTGGGTAAATATAGAACTAAGTGTAATTACAAAGGCAAGTAAGAGGTTGATTCACCTGTTTAGGGTCTGCAAAAGATAGTCGTAGACCTTCGCGAAGGTCTAGAGGCTGGTAAGAGGAAGTTATATTGATAAGACTTAAGGGCTTATCGATCTGCATGAAGGAAAATTAGGGGTATAAAATGACATCACGATCATCTCTAGGTGTGGAAAATTGGCTCCTACAACCCCCCATAATGCTTCGGGTGAGACATCAATCCGCGCTCCACAGAGTGATGCCGAAAGGACCAGTGGTGTAGGGATTTGTTTGGCAAACTTAACTTTGAACCTAGGTCAAGACCCACTAAGCCAACACTATCCTAAATGTAACTCTTTGAAAGTAAAATGATTTTAACTTTATTAAGTTGCACTTATATGAGTTATGCTTTTCTTTTCATTTTGAATGATTTGATGCACCTAATACAATCTTTAGCTTTAAATCACCGAAAATGTGATCTATTCTCAATGATGAATCTCAAAAAATAACTTTTCAATGCAACTAATCTAATGCATTTGCATGAAAAGTAAATTTTGAAGACAAGCTAAAACCAATGCAAAATGATGTTTTCAATGATTTCCACATAAAACAACACTCAATCAATCAGAAAAAACCACATCTCAATGACCACAACAAGTAGCGAGTGATGACCAATTAACTAGAAACCCTAGAACTCAATCAGATTTGACTTCAAAGCAAATGAGACAAATTTTGCAAATTAATAAAGACAATCAATCAAAAAATTGACAAATCTAAGAATACAGGATGGGAAAAGACCTCAGGGGCCAAGACACACTAGATTCTGAGGTAGAAACCCTAAAAATTATCACATTCAAGGATCAACACTAATTTATATATCTAAAACTGTGTTGATAGGGTCATCAACACTACTTTTCATAGCAAAACCAACGTTGGTCGGGGTCATCAACATTACTTTATATAGTGAAACCCGTGCTGATTTTCAATGCAAGCAAACAATGGAAAATAGGGCTTTCAACTTGACTATACAAGTAGAGACAAGTGCTGCCAATGTGACTGTCACTGATAAAACTTGAGTTGAGCGATGAATATGGGAAAAAAAAAATTATTTCAAAAAATAATCTAGACTTAGCACTCTAAGGCAGTAATCAGTAACTATATAAACCTACATTGATGCACACAAGCTGAGAACTCGACGATTGGTCAAACTAATAAGAGGATCAGATCAAAGAAATAGATGGAAAGATTATAGCTTCCCCAATGGAGTCACCATTTTGTTGAGTAGGTAAATCCTCTCTGTGGATAGAGACACTCCCTATAACCCAATGAGCGGGTCTAGCAAAAATGAGACAATATGCAAGACACTTTCCTATATGACAATAGAAATGAGAGAAGAGGAAGGAGACCTAACTCGCTCTGTTGCTATAATGCACTCCTTTGTTGAAACCCTTGATCACTTGCTCCTTAGGCTCAGTCCTTTCTTCTTATAACGTTTGAGTACCTGTACAAGAGGCCAAAGAAACAACAAAGCATAAAAGTGCAACAAGCATAATCAAATGTAATCCATTTAATAGATCAAGGACCATTACGATAAATGAAGCATTGACACAAGAATTTATGGAAAGTGAACCAACAATTGTATATATTAATAAACAAAAGAGGAAGCATACAACCCAGGCCTTAATGTTAGTATCCCTCCTTGAGTGAATGTCCAAGTCCAAGCTCAAGCTCTCCAAGCCAAAACGAATAGCATGTAGGCACTATCTTAGCATAAGGGTTCAAATAATCAGAGACCAACCATTTGGGAATGGAGAGGGATGAATTTATAGGTAGGGAGATGTTGGAAATACTGAGAGGGGGGGTGAATCAGTATTTCTTTTTAATTTTTCTTTTTATCACCAAAACATTTATATATGGAACACAGAAATAGATAGTTGGAATAAATGCTTTTATTAACACAAATAGTGCAATGAAATAGATACAATATATAAATGGTTGCAATCAGTTGCCAAGCACCAACTTGGACTTTTGTGAGGCTCCAACCTCCAGAGCACCAACTCTGTTTTGCCAAGGCAATAGTTCTGCACTTAGGAGCACCAACTCCCAAGTATTACAATCCTTTCAGTTCTGAGGCTCCAACCCCATGGGCTCCAATCCTAACCTGGTAGAAATTGTTTTACTGTAATTCTCTGCTCCCAAACCTGCTGAGCTTCTTCTTCACTCCTATTCTCCTGCTTCTCCTGCCTCTTCTGCCTCTGCCTCAACTTCGGCTTCCTCTCGCTCTCATTATTCACACACCTTTCCTTGTTTCTTTCTTGTTTTATGTATTCCTGGGACCTATGACTGTTTGTTTCCGCTTTCCATTAGCTCTTCGGCTTCTTCATCACTCGCTTCAGATTCCTCTGCGCTGGCTTGTCCTTTGTCTTCCCTCTTCTTCATTGCTTTGGCTTTTCAGTTTCCTCTACACTAGCTTACCCTTTGGCTTCCTGGCTTTTCGGTCGCTGTAGATTCCTCTGTCTCTTCATGCTCACCAACAATCCTGGGACACGTTGATTCAACGGTGAGGACCAAATACACAGAGAAAAACTGCTGCATGTTAAAACTATATCAGAGCCCCTTTTATTTAATGATAATAGGCATATATAGAACTTTATTGTTTAACAGAGAGACTGTACCAATCAAGATGAACCCACATGCCACATCCCAATCACAATCGCAATCGGCTTTCATTCAGGCCTCCTGAACTATTGGGAGCATTTCTTATGCATTTTGGCCTTCAAACCCCGCGGAATACAAATAGTCAAATACACAAAAATATATCAAAAACAATCATCCGAAAAGTTAAAGAGCGGACTTCAAATTTATTACACTGCATCTATACCTACAACGGGTCCACAGTGTAATCACAATCGATCGTTGCAGCTTATCGTGCTATCCCTTTATAGCTTGCAATGGATCACTTCCAACATGGTGGATGCGATATAGCATTAAGTCAGTTGTAACGTTGCATCGGGTCTGCAACATATATCGCAATTGGCGCTTTCAGGGCGGTAAGGCCTTAAGCACTTGAGATATGTCGGATGCGACACAACAATAGACCAAACTGCAATGTTACATCTAGTTCGCAACATTCATCGCAATCGATACGCGAGTACCGATAGGGCAGATGTGATGTAACATTAAGTCATATTGCAGTGTCTTAGTGGGTCTGCATTCTTTATTGAAATTATATAATATATATGTGTATATGTGTCAAATTCGCAAGTTTTAATGCGCCAAGGCTTAGGGCCCGAAAATCTAAAATACACTGAAAAGCATGCTTCGGAACACTTTTGGCGGACTTCACCTGTTTATACACCTAAACACATATGTTTCGTCGGGTCCACACATATATATCTCTGTCGGGGTTTTGGGGTGATGGCACATAACCGAACCCGCCGATTACAATATCACCGATCTATACATATTTCTCTGCTTCGATAGTGTATTCCTCAATATGTACATGTTTTTGCCTTTGATAGTGTATATAGCCTATATATATATGCATTTTCCTTCGATAGTGTATATAGCCTATATGCATGCATATAACTCTTTTGTGGCAGATATTGCCCCTGATAGTGCATTCTTTGACATACTCTGCTCCAATAGCTCCCGATAGTGTATTCTTTGGCATACATTGCTCCGATGGCTCTGTTTTCTTCCTCTGATGGCTCTGTTTTACTCCCCTGATGGCTCTGTTTGCTTCCTCTGGCTCCTCGAATATTTCCATATTGACATCAATGACAATCTATGTCAACAATCTCCCCCTTTGTTATTGATGTAAATATTGTTCTGCTAAAGGAATGCATACGAACTCCCCCTATCCTGCAACATCTTTATGAATGAACTTGAGTGATGCTAAAGAGACAACCCCCATCTTTTGACGAAGATGTTCAAATTATTCTCGAGGAAGAGGTTTTGTGAAAATATCAGCTATATGCTCCTTAGTATTGATATATTCCAAGATGATGTTTTGTTCAACTACTTGTTCACGAAGGAAATGATACTTGATTGGTATATGTTTGGTCTTTGAGTGCATCACTGGATTTTTTTTGAGACTGATAACACTTGTGTTATCACAATAGATGGTAATTGGTTAATATGTACTTATGTTGACATCTTTTAGAGCCTCCTTCATCCATAGTATTTGAGTACAACAACCTGCTACAGCTATATACTTGGCTTCGGTTGTGGATAATGATATGGATGTTTGTTTTTTGTTGAGTCAGATACTAAACAGTCTCCTAAGAAGAATGCATTTCCACTAATAATTTTTCAATAAACTACACTTTCGGCCTAGTCAGCATCAGTGTATGCAGTTACAGTCAGCATTGAGCTCTTAGGGTACCAAAGATCGAAATCAAGAGTTCCTTTCAGATATCTGAGAATTCTTTTTACAGCTAACAAATGGGATTGTTTAGGAGCAGATTGAAATCTTCCCACCATTCCTACTACTTGCATTATGTCGAGTCTCATAGCAGTTAAGTACAGAAGGGCTCCAATTATTGATTTGTAATGAGTTGCATCTACTACTGGGGAGTCATCATTTTTGCTTAATTTGCAATTTGTGGTCTTAGGTGTGCTCATGGGTGCACAGTCTTCCATTCCATATCTTTTAAGCATGTATTTAAGATATTTGGCTTGAGATATAAACAATCCTTCTCTGGTTTGAGATACTTGTAGTCCAAGGAAGTGAGATAACTCTCCTATCATCGACATCTGAAACTCTTTTGACATGTTTTGAGAAAATTCATGGCTCATGTTGAGTTCCAAAATTGTCTTTCCCTTAGCTACTTTTCTAATCCTTCCTTCTCTGTTTTTCAATGAAAAATGCATCCTTATCATCAAAAAACATTACACATTTCCTCAAGGAGTATATTTCAATGATTTACAAGTTATAATTTTATGTTTTCTATTTGAATGTGTTTTTGTCTTTTAGCTATGGAACATAGCCACATTCTGCATCTAATCGGCTATTCCGCAGCTACATCCACGCTTTTGCAGGTTCCACGTGTCAAGAGAGGAAAAGGACTACATGGGTAGCTTGGAAAACATTAGGGCATGGATCATATCCTATTCATCTGGCCTAGATCAAAGAATAAGACCTCGGTCAAAGGAAAGTCAAACAAAGAAACCTATGGCAAGTAGGACTCTGTTTTGCACACGTTTATCAGATATAGGGATCCGAAGTCGTTTCATGAGGCCACAGACTTCATCTACCACCTCTATAAATAGAATCCAACAACCACTACTATAAGATTTATGTTTCCAAGCAACCAAGGACAAGCATTCCACATACTTGCCTGTCTACATGTTTTGTTGTAGCTTGTTTCTCTCTTTAAAACAATTGTATAATTTCCTATAAATACTAGTGTGGAGAATGTAGAACAAGTTCAATTTTTTCTTATGTATTAAGTTAATATTTCCGCTCTGTAGTTTGAGAAACTCGTTCTCTATTTTTAATATAAAAACTCTGTTTCAATGGATACTTGAAGTGTTGTTGAAGTGTTGATTAAGTGCTGAAAATCTGAGACCTTTGTAGAGGGCCCTTGTGTTGGTCAAGGTTATATTTTATTTCTGTTTTGTCTTTCATGATTAACTATAAATTCACTGTATTCTTTTCATGATGTTCATAACCATTCTCTAACTTTTTTTATAATGCAGCATGTGTCATCTTCTCATTAGCACATAATAGCTCTTTTGTTTCACTACTTTCTAGTTTCTTATTAGCAGCTTGAAGTTGATGTCAGTAGCATAGAGTAATTTAGATTTGCTTATCATTAGTCTAGTTTCTTTCATTTACTATCATTAGTCTTTAGATTTTGAATTCAATTGATCAATGCCATTTTGTTGTTTGTTTAATAACTCATGTTGTAAATGAATATTTCTGAAAGCCCCTTCAGTTGATGGTACATCTTAAAACTAAGTGGTGAGATATTTCATTTATGAATGAGTCTTTCTTTGCATTTTTTTATATTTACTTTTTCTTAAGAACAATGAAGTATTGGATCCCTCCAAATGCTATCACAAGGAGGTAGTTCTCCCAAAATTTTATAGAAGAGTGATAAAACACTTCATTTAGTTGTTATAGTAAATTAGTTGCAATTCCACTTTCAGTCTTAGTCTTTCATTTAAGTTTATTGCAATTTCATTTTCAGTCTTGGAGCAATGAAGTATTGAATCCCTCCAAAATGCTATCACAAGGAGGTAGTTCTCCCAAAATTGTATAGCAGAGTGACCCAACACTTCATTTAGTTTTTATAGTAGATTAATTGCAATTTCATTTTCAATCATAGTTATTTTTATTTAGTTGCAATTCCATTTTCAGTATTTCATTAAGTTTTCATTTTGCAGTAGATTAGATAGTAGTTGTAATCTTATTTCCAAGTATTTCATTTTTAATTCATCATAGATAGTTGCCATCTCATTTTCAGTTTTAACATCTCATTTAAGCTTTGGTTTTATAATTGATTGCTCGTAAGTCCTTTTTAGTCTATGTTTTGGAAACAATCATAATAGCAAGAAGAGAAACTTTGTTTTCACTTTCTTAGTTAAAACTTTACTTCCAAATCTGGCTTAAAGCACTTTTAGCTCTCATTTCATTTTCTTAGTAGCAGTAGATTTAGGATTTTGTTAGGAATTAAAATATCAAAACCCCAAAACAACTAAAACTCAAAAACACTGAAGTAGGAAGGGCCATCTAGCACATATAGTGCACTACACTTCATCAGTTTACGATACCCAGATTGATAATTTATGTAAAGCAATTTAGGACACTAAATTGACCAAAAATCTTGGTGCCATTGCCGGGGAAGTGTAACTAGGTAGCCTTATCTCTTACATTTGAAAAAAAATAAAAAACAAAAAAACAAAAGAATGACATGCATAGAGAAAGAGATTCTAGGGGTAGATTTATAGCTAGGAGCAAAAGTTCAATTCCCACAACTCCACCTACTCCACCACGAATTAGAAAAGACACACCTCCATCCTAGACTCATACTCCTAGCCATAGGATTCCTGGAATTCAAGGAGCAGAAACTCAATCAGAAGATTCTCCTACATCATCCACCAAAACAGTTCTAGGAGAGAAGATATTTTTCACCTCCATAGGGGAGCCTATTGTAGTTAAAGAACTAGGATTACCCAGTGAGGAAGAAAAAATAGGAACTCCCTCTCATAGTCCATTAATATAAGAACTAGAGGAAGAGGGAATAACCTTGCAGGTTAAGCCCTATACTGACTCTGAAGAAACTATAATGGCAGAAGAAGAACAAGATGGAGAATTCACACTCTTTGGAGGAGGGGGTATAGGGAGAGGTAGAGGAAACAATGGAGGAGGTAGATGCAATAATGGAGGAGGCAAAGGAAATAAGGAAGTGGATAACTCATTTGGATTCCCTATAGTGGATGAGGAAACACATACCACAATGAAAAACATTTCACCATCTGTCCTCCCAAAATTTTATGGGTTGAGAAGTGAGGATCCTAAAACATTTTTGTTTGAGTTTGAAGTCTTATGCAGAACCTATGACTATCTAGAAGACTCTCAAAAACTCAAATTGTTCCCTTCAACACTAAAAGGGGCTGCTTTGAAATGGTTTATGGGGTTAGTCACTCAATCCATTAGAACTTGGAATGACATGAAACAAGGATTTTTGGATAGATACTTGGATTATTGTATGCCTACCAATCATAAAGATGAGGTGTTTAAAATGATACAAAAGGAAGATGAATACTTAGAGGATTTGGTTGAAATATTCAACTATAACTTGAAAAGACCAAAACTGAACAATCTAGATGAAGAAACTTTGAAAGCTATTTTACTAAAGGCCATTAGAGATGAATGGATAGATATCCTTAACATGATGGGGAAGGGAGATATCTCTCAACTTCCATTGAGTGACATAGTAGACCTATGTGTCCATATTAAGAGCGAAATCTAAAATTGGGAAAGGACCAAGAGATCCTTCTCTTGTTAGAGCAAACAAATCTGCAATTGGATCTGTAAGTAGGGTAGAAATTGGAAATATGCTTGATGAGTTTAAAACTGACATTTTAGGGAGTCTTAGTGAGCAACTAGACACCCTTAAAATTCAAAACAAGCAGAAGACAGAGGCTGATGCTTTAGCCATCTTTTGTCCAAAATGCAAAAAGAAACATGCTCTAAGGGAATGTCCTTTAGATGCAAAATTGTAGAAACTTGTATGATTTGTTCAGACAGTCATGATACCAAGGGTTGTCCTTCAATCCCAGGTCTTAAGGCTTTCTTTCAAGAGGAAACAGTCCCAAATCCTGCAGAACCCCTTTATTTTGTTGCAAGAAGACCTTGGCAGGGGCCACAAAATCAAGGATTTAACAATCCAATGTACTTTCAGCTCCCACCAAATTGGAATTCTTGGCAACAACCTTGGCCTCAACCTCAATCTCAGTATCAATCTCAACCTTGGGCACAAGGGGTACAGAATCCTTATGGGAGATATGCTCAATATTATCAATATCCTCCATCTTATCAAAGCTATCCTCCCCCACAAAATTAGCAGTAAAATCAACAACCACAACTTCCAAATAAAAACCCTCAACTTTCATTTCCATTTCCACAACAACCTCCACAACAAGGTCAAAATCCTCAACTCTTACTTCCATTTCAACAAAAACCAAATCCGTTACTTGCCCAACCACTACCAAACCCCAATAATAAAAACCCTCAGAATGCTTATATGGTATAAGGACAACAATTTCCAACTTACATGATCACTCCTCTAGATCTTAATGATGTTCAGCTTAGATCTGGTAGGATATTAGAAAAGGAAAAACCTTCTATAGTCATTCAAGAACAAGATAACTCTGAGGAAGACTCTCTAAAAGTCAATAAAATTGTTGAGGGAACATCCCTCCAAAACTAAAAAATTGAAGAAGAAAAACAAAAAGAATCAATAAACAAAACTCCTATTATTGAGCAACCATCATCTACTCCTACACCTCCTTTTCTTGAGAGATTTAAAATTGATAGAGGAGTAGAAAAATAGATCTTGTTGCCCAATTATGATTTTCTAGATGAATTGAAGAATGTTTGTATCAAAATTCCTTTGTTACAAGCCATGAGAGAAATTCCTATTCTAGCCAAAACAATAAAGGAGTTGAGCATCAAAAGACCAAGAAGAAAACCAAGAGAAACAAAAAGAATTCACCTGGTAGGAAAAATAGAAGATATCATGATGGGAAATATTGCCATGCAGAAATATGTGGATCCAGGAAGTCCAATTGTCAAGACACATATAAATGGGATTGAAATTCCAAACACATTGATTGACTTAGGGGCAACAATAAACATTATGAGTAGACAAACTATGGAGCAGCTTAAACTTCCTAATCTTCTTTACACACCTACCTTGCTGTAACTTGTAGATAGATCAGTAATAAAACCAGATGGTGTGCTAGAAGACATTTCAGTCTCCTTAGATTCTTGGGAATATGCTGTTGATTTCATGATTTTAACTCCCAAGAATAATCTAGGAGGACACCCACTCATCTTAGGAAGACCTTGGCTGGCCACAGCTGATGCTTTTATTAGTTGTAGATCTAGTGACATGTATATTTCTGATGGTAATTCAACAAAGAAATTTGGTTTGTATCCTCCTGCAAAAGCAATCACAGAAATAGATGACATGGAATGGATCGATGAAGAAGATGATATTAAACCTCTCTTTACTATGTCAGAAATTAGTGAAGATAGTCAAATATTGAACACATTGGAAAATTTTGTAACATCTTCAGAATATGATCGTGCACAATTCCAAGAAAAATCTAACGTTGAATACTTATCATCTAGGCAGATGTCTCTCTATTTGATGGAAGAGTTTGGTAGCTCTACAATTGAAATTTTTCTAGATAGGACATTGAACATAAACAAAAACTTGGGGAAACTACAACAAGAAAAGCTAACCAAAATATTACAAAAACATTCTGCTACATTTGCATGGGAGTACACCGACATGAAAGGTATTGATCCTAAGACTTGTATCCATCATATCTATATTGAGGAAAATAGTATACCAATCAGACAACCTCAAAGAAGAATGAACCCAAATCTTAGGGAAATTGTGAAAGAAGAGCTCCAAAAATTACTCAATGTAAACTTCATTTACCCGATTTCAGATAGCCAATGGGTCTCTCCTTTGGTAATTGTGCCTAAAAAGAATGGTAAATGGAGGGTGTGCATTGATTACAAAGAATTGAATAAAGCAACCTTGAAAGATCACTTTCCTTTGCCCTTCATAGATCAAGTGTTAGATACATTAGCAGGTAAAAAGTATTTCTTATTTTTGGATGGTTTTAGTGGTTATAATCAAATTTAGGTAGCACCCGAGGATCAGGATAAAACCACATTTAGTTGTCCATGGGGAACTTTTGCCTACTGGGTGCTTCCTTTTGGGTTATGTAATGCACCTGCAACATTCCAAAGAGCAGTACGAGGAATTTTTTCTGATCTAATACATGATTGTGTAGAGGTATATATGGATGATTTTACAATCTATGGTAACACATTTGAAGAAGCTTTGGAAAATCTGGAAAAAAAGTCCTTAAAAGATGTAAAGAAACATACCTTTCACTAAGCCATGAGAAATGATTTATGATGTTTATAGAAGGTATTGTTTTAGGACATCATATTTCAGGAGATGGGATTAAAGTTGACAAATCTAAGGTTGAATTCATCTCTAAGTTATCAATTCCAAATTGCCAAAAGGATGTTAGAAGTTTTCTAGGATTTATAGGTTACTATAGAAGATTTATAGAAAACTTCACTAAAATAGCATCTCCACTCTTCAAATTGCTTACAAAAGATTGTGAATTCAAGTGGAATCCTGATTGCCAATTAGCATTTGAAACCTTGAAAACAAGAATATTTGAAGCACCTATCTTAAGAGGACCAAATTGGAAACTTCCTTTCCATATTTCTATAGATGCTTCAGATATAGATCTGGGAGCTGTATTGGGACAAAAATATTTGATTCCCTATGCCATTTACTATACAAGTAAAAATTTGACTCCCACTGAGTTGAATTATATTGTGACTGAAAAAGAATTCTTAGCTATTTTTCATTCAATTAACAAGTTTAGAAACTATATAACAGGTTATGAAACTTTTGTTCATATAAATCACTCTGCAATTAGATATTTGATGAATAAACCTATTACTAATGGTAGAGTTACAAGATGGCTTTTACTTTTGCAAAAATTCAACATTAGTGTGCTAGATAGACCTAGAAAATAAAACACAGTTGCTGATTTCTTGTCTAGGATTCAGAATATCAAAGAAGACTCCCCGGTTGAAGATAAGTTCCTTGATGAATATCTCTTTGCAGTAACTACTCGAAATCCTTGGTTTGCAGATGTTGCTAACTACTTGGTTACATGGAAGTTACCTTCACATTTATTTCCTAGAGAGAAAAATATTATTCAAGATAGTGCAAAATATTCATGGATCACTAACGAATTGTATAAAACAGGGCCAGATCTTATGATCAGAAGGTGTGTCAGGGAAGATGAGATGCCTGATATTCTCAAAGCATGTCACGATGAGCCATGTGGTGGAAACTTTGTTGATAAGAGGATAACCTATAAAATCCCTTCTTTAGGATATTTTTGGCCATCCATCTTCAAAGATGCTAAAGAATATGTTAGAAGGTGTGACAACTCCCAAAGGGTAGGGAAACCTGCTCCCTAAAATGAAATGCCATTGCAACCTGAGGTACTTATTGAACCCTTTGAAAAATGGACTTTAGACTTTATGGGACCTATTAATCCTCCATACAAGCAGAAAAAGTATATATTGGTATGCACTGATTATGTCACCAAATGGGTAGAAGCCAAAGCATTACTTTTTGCTAACGAAAATTCTGTAGTTAGTTTTCTTTTTGAGGATATTTTTACTCGCTTTGGTGTTCCAAGAGAAATTGTGACAGATCAGGGACTTCAATTCACATCCAACATGATAGAGAAGCTTATGGAGGAGTACAAAATCAAGCATAGGAAATCCACTCCCTATCATCCACAAGCAAATGGTCAAGTGGAGTCTACAAATAAAGTGATTGAAAGAATCCTCACCAAGACTGTGCATCTACATAGAAGAGATTGGGTAGAAAGGCTTCCTGAAGCCTTATGGGCCTATAGAACTACATGGAGGAACACAATTGGACATACACCCTATGAACTTGTTTATGGGAAACAACTACCATTCCTCATAGAGTTCCAAGTCAAAACTTTCAAGATGGCAGTCTGGTTGGGGATGGATTTATCAGAAGCTCAAAAGCATAGATTGGAACAATTGAATGGACTTGATGAAATCAGACAAGAGGTTGTTCAAAGGACTGGTCTAGTTTAGCAATAGAGGGCTAAATGGCATGACAAGTACATCAAGGACAAGAAGTTTCAAGAGGGAGATTGGGCATTGTTATTTGATTCAAAGTTTAAAGATTTTCAAGGGAAGTTTCAAACTCATTGGCTTGGGCCATATGAGATTGAAAAAGTTTTCAGTAATGGAGTAGTAAGGATCAGAACAATAGATAAAAATCAAACTCCTCTTCTTGTGAATGGTCATAGATTGAAAATTTATCAAAAACCAATCTCAAAGGAAGAGTTCATCAAGATCTTTCAGAATAATTATGATATGAAGTTGGTGAAGAAGAATTATTCTTCTCCACCAACTTAGTCTTTGTTTTTCCTATCTAAAAATAATAATAATAATAATAATAATAATAAATTGTATAAGGTTGAAAACCAATCACTGATTGGCATGCTTATACAGAAAATACAGGGTGAAAATTAGAAGCTTCTGACACCCTATATTTTCCATTTCCTTTTCTGAAAAGAAATGAAAATGATGACTGACTTTGCATTCTACAAAATTTATTGCTTTAGTTCATTTTCACTCTGTTTTACTTTTGCAAAGTTTCACTTCACTCCACTATCATATTCCACCAATAAATATTTCCTCATCAACATTTCTTCCATCTCCATTTTTCATTTATCATCTTCACTCATGCAACCATTTCCATTCCATTCATCCATAAGCCATAATTTGTTCTCTGGTTTACATTCTACAGTTTTTTCCACGTTCTGCAGCTATTCCCGTTCTGTAGCTAATCCTGTTTTGCAGCTAATATGATTCATCAACAACAGTTTGATCATCAGTCCAAGCATAAAGAGGCCAGTTCATAATAAAATTTCATATGCAGGTAATTAAGGAGAGAACAAATTTTGAAGACCAATTACATATAAGCACATGTGGAAGCAAACAACAAGAGATTAGCAAGCGGAAATGTATGGTTCTAAAGGTAAAAACAAAAACTTATTCCAAAAAGCAATACAAAACATAAGTTGGTATAACTCGTATAATCACATGACTCCTTGATTTGTCATTATGAGATTTGACTGACATCATGATTCCACCAAACCTTCCATCTTTAATGCTAACGGTCTCATGATTCAACCTCCATTTTAAACTCAATGATTCATACTTATTCGGACTTCTCCAGCACACCTGTTAAACGGTTAGATTCATAACATAACCTATTTGAATACGACTCTTCAAAACCTTGATTTCTCATTTATTACACCAAGTTTTTCTTTTGTACTACCATAGCCTTTTTATGCATACAATCACTTCGTCTTTCATACATTTCATGCATACAAACACTCTGTACACACAGTCACTCTGTTTTCGTATCCTCTGTGTATAATAGTCACTCTGTTTACGTGTACAACCATTCCGTTTTCTCTGTTTTCACACATTGTATGCATGCAGCTACTCTGTTTCGTAAACCCTGCATGAACAGTCATTTCATCCCATACTCATAGTCGTTTTTACCTCCATCTATTCCGTCATTCCATATCCATATCCATAGTCATTTTTTTTAATAGTTGTTTCACTACACATACATAGTCCTCTTTATGTAGTCACTCATTTCTCAAACAGTGAAGGGAATTTTGAAGAATAGCAGAGAATAGAGGTGATGGGGCTCATAGTCAGAACCAAACCTATAGGAGTGAAGTACATGGAAGGTTATCCTCAATTGAAATGAATGTTGTAGAAAGCTGGTTGGTTGAGTTTCATCGAAAAATTCAATGGTTATCATAAAGAAATCACCAAAACTTTTTCCAGATCATTTGATGGAGTGGATGTGGAAATAAGTGACATAAAATTCATAGTGACCGAGCCTTTTATTTCTGAAGCAACCGAGCTACCAAAGCTAGGAGAGAGGTTGTTCAAGAACAAAGAATTTCATGATGAAAACTGGAAGGTCATTCTCAAAAATCCAGGTATGGACACTTCAGCTTTTAGGAAAGGGATTCCAATCTCTGCACTTAAGAGCAAATGAGGTAGCATGTTATTAATTTTCAAAAAGTTTATTACATGCGAGGGAATATTTGGTTCCATGTATGTATATCACATAAGACTGTTAATGAATTTTCTTGGGGATGGAACCCTCAATCTCCCATTTTTCCTATTGAATAGTTTGAGAAGAATGGCCACTAATGTTTAGAAGAAGATTGAAGCAATAGAAATGGCTCTTTATCACCATGGGCTAGTAAAAATTTTAGTTGAATATCACTTAAAGAGTGTAGGGGACACATGGGAGGACTTTTTGGTTAGAAACTTCTTCCAAGATGCCCCAGAATTGCCTGAGGGAAGTCTTGCAAAAAGAAGTAAGAAAAGGAAGACTAGTCTCACCATTCAAAACACTCCTGAAACTTCAGCACAGAAAAACAATGAAGAAGAGCCCATGTCTAAAACATTAATAGAGATAAAAAAGCAAGCAAAGCAGAGAAGAAAATCAAAAGAAAAAGTTGAGGAATCACACAAAAATATTCCTGAACCTTCATCATCTAAGGATGATGAACAACTGCTTTCTGAGAGACTTATCAAAATCAGAGAACAAGTCAATAAAGATAAAGAGAAAGGGAAGGGAAAACAGGATATAGAGGAAGAGATCATAGGCTTCCAGAGTTTAAGGAGAATTTCTACAATCAGGGGTAAAGTGAAGAAAGAAAAATCAAAGGAGACCCAGTTCATAGATTTGGGAGAAGAAACTCCAACTCAATCCCATGACAACATTACATATGAGCAAAGGCCACAGATCTCTCCTCAACAAACCTTTGAAAGCAGCCTAAGGAGAGCCTCTCCAGGAATTGATCTGGTCCAACAGTAGATTTATGACTACATAGAGTCATTGGAGAAGAAAATTACATCAGTGAACCCAGGGACTTCATCTCATCCTAAGCAGCCTAGCACATCACAAGAAACTTTGACTAGCTCACTTAAACAAGAAATCTATGAGCTAGAAGTTCTAAATAGGCACATCCAAAAGGAAAATGAAGCCTTAAAAGAATAGAAAAAGTTGGATAAGATTATCCATGATAACATTATGCTTCACTTGGGTTTATGGCATAAGAATAATAAAAAACTAAAGAGGAAGAATAAGAATCTAAACAAGGCACTCAATAACCTCAAGTATAGATTCCTCATGAGGAAGCCTAGGATGGCAGTTGGTGCAAAGAAAGGCAAGAAGAGGTTGGATGTTTTGGCTGAAGTCTCATAACAAATGCAGTAGGAGGATGGAGTTCACAATTTTGATTGCATGGGGACATGCAATAGTCTCGCAGTAGGGGTATGTTGAATTCCAAATCTTTCTTTCCCTTAGCTACTTTTCTCATCCTTCCTTCTCTATTTTTCCATGAAAAATGCATCCTTATCATCAAAAACCATTACACATTGCCTCAAGGAGTATATTTCAGTGATTTACAGGTTATGCTTTTATGTTTGCTATTTGAATGAGTTTTTGTCTTTTAGCTACAGAACGCAGCCACATTCTGCAGCTAATCGGTTGTTCTGCAGCTACATCCACGCTTTTGCAAGTTCCATGTTAGGCCCCTATACTACTAGTGTAACCCCTTATTGTTATTAGTACAACCCCCTTATTATATTGTTGTACCCATGTAGTCCCCATATTGTTATTATTGTGCCCCATAGAAGCCCACTATTGTTATTATTGTGCCCTTACATTATTATTGTTATGTCGGCTCTGATTATATTATGACCCCTTAGACTCCTATATATAGAAAGGAGGTCTTTTCATTTGTATCATCCAAGAATCATTCATTTATTTAATGTAAAGGAGGTTTCCCCCTCGAAGAGGCTGAATTCTAAGGCATTGATCTGTCTCTTCTATCTTTTGTGAGCTGGTTTCATAACATTTGGTATCAGAGCTTTGGATTCTAGGGTTTTGCTACTCCAAATAGGTCATCATGGAATTTTCACTATAACTTTTTTTCTGTGATGCTTCAGAAGCGAAAAGAAAACCCATTTGAGATGAAATCACAATAAACATTGATTCCAAATTTCAGAGCTTTTCATGCTATAGTTGCGGAGATATGATCTGAGGAGGTTGGCCTTTTTGCATACTCCTGAATTACATTCCAAACAGGTGACTTGGGGAAAATCATCATAAATCTCTCTGTGGGCATCAGATTGAAATTTCATAAGAATTTACAGAAAGAGGATGGACTATAGTTTTTTGTGTGTATTTTTCAGATCCGAAGGTCAAAACAGTGACACGTGGCAAGTCATACAAGTTCACTATTCTGAAAAGGTGTATAATCAGGTCATCTTGGGAGATTGTGCATAACTATTTCTTGGAGAATCTAATTTCGATCAGATTGATGGCCTTGGAAAGAGGACACGGAGGACTACTGGAGATCTCAATTTCAAAACTGGAAGAACCGAAATTACAAAGTTATAGTCATTTCAATATCGAGCTCCTAAATTCAAGAAAAGGTGATATGAGGAAGTTTGATGGCAAGGATCCTATAAATTGGATACGACAGATGGAAAAATATTTTGATCTACATGGTGTACCACTATTACAAAAGGTATGTATTGCATCTTCATATTTAGAACCAGATCAATTTTTAGGGTATAAAGGGCTTTGTTCTCGTAAAAACTTGTTACGTGGTCAATTTTCATAGAGGAAATGATAGCACATTATGAGGATACAAAGAGAAACGCCTTCCTTAGCCAATTGATAAATCTCAAAAAAAAGTGGTCAATGGAAGACCACATTGAGGACTTCCAAAAGTTGAATATAAGGGTAAATGATATTCCAGAGAAGAAAAGGATTGATCTCTTCATATGTACTTTAAAGGATAACATTCAACATGAGGTTCGTCTTTGGGAACCTGATTCATTGAAGGAATTTAGGTGGGCAAGAAAAATTGAAAGCGAAATTATGGAAACAAGGAATCCCACCACTCACGACTATAATTATGAAAGTGTTTCTTCTCCTAGCCTTCCACAACCTACAAGGATTACTCCACAACAATTGGAAGAAAAAAAAGAAAAGGGGCTTTGTTACAATTGTGATAACAAATCCACTAAATGTCATAAGTGTGCTGAGAAGAAATTATTTTACATAGAGTATGAAGGGGAGGAAGAAAAGGATAAAGAAACATTAAAAGAAGAGGAAATACGCTAGGAACATACCCCAGAGAAAGAACAAATGAATCCGACCATATCTTGTAAAGCATTGAAAAGAATTACCACTCCTCAAACTCTTAAGACGGAAGGACATATCAAGAAGAAAAAGGTTCAAGAAGTGAAAGATCATATCGAGAAAGAATAAATGAATCCAACCATATCTTGTAATGCATTGGCTGGAATTACCACTCCTCAAACTATCAATATAGAAGGACATATCCAGAAGAAAAATGTTCAAGAAGTGAAAGATCACATCAAGCATCAAGAAATGAATCCGACCATTTCTTGTAGAGCATTGGAAGAAATTACCACTCCTCAAACTCTTAATATAGGACATATCAAGAAGAAAAAGGTTCAAGAAGTGAAATATCACATCGAGCATCAACAAAAAGTTCTCCAACTTTTAAAGGATAATGCCACTTTGGTGCAGAATCGAATGAAAGAATAGGTAGATCAACATCGCAGTGAAAAAAGTTTTGATGTAGGTGATTGGGTATTTTTATGGCAACATCTCAAGCAAGCTATTTATGAGAAGGAAATGTTGGCAATACTACATGCACTTAAGAAATGGCGACCTTACCCAATAAGAAGACACTTCAAGATAAAAATGGATCATGATAGTCTTAAATACTTTTTAGAACAAATATTATCTTTAGAAGAAAAGAAAAAATGGGTCACAAATATGTTGGGTTATGACTTTGACATCATCTACAGAAAAGGGAAGGAAACTTTTGTTGCAGATGCACTCTCAAGAAAGAATGAGGATGTGGAAGCATTGTTTTGTGCTATTTCTATTATCCAAATAGATTGGATAAACGAAGCGAGGGATGAATGGAAGAAGGACAAAGAAGTGTGGCCACTCATTCAAAAGTTGCAGAATATTCCAATTCAAACAATATTGCCACAGAAACAAGAACTCGACAACTACGAAATCAATCAATTTCAGAGTATCTCATCAAGTGGAAGAACTTACCTGTCGAATATTCCACATGGGAGGACAAGAATTTTATACAGAAGCATCACAAACTACTCAAGTGTTGAGGACAACACTTTTTGAAGGAGAGGGGCATGTTAGGCCCCTATACTACTAGTGTAATCCCTTATTGTTATTAGTACAACCCCCTTATTATATTGTTGTACCCATGTAGTCCCCATATTGTTATTATTGTGCCCCATAGATGCCCACTATTGTTATTATTGTGCCCTTACATTATTATTGCTATGTCGGCTTTGATTATATTATGACCCCTTAGACCCCTATATATAGAAAGGAGGTATTTTCATTTGTATCATCCAAGAATTGTTCATTTATGTAATGTAAAGGAGGTTGCGCCCTCGAAGAGGCTGAATTCTAAGGCATTGATCTATCTTTTCTATCTTTTGTGAGTTGGTTTCATAACATTCCACGTGTCAAGAGAGGAAAATGACTACATGGGTAGCTTGGAAAACATCAGGGCATGGATCGTATCCTATTCATCTGGCCTAGATCGACAAAGAAGACCTCGATCACAGGAAAGTCAAACAAAGAAACCTATGGCAAACATGACTCTATTTTGCACACATTTCTCAGAGATAGGGATTCGAAGCAGTTTCCTGAGGCCACGGACTTCATATGTCACCTGCACAAATAGAATCCAACAACCACTACTATAAGATTTATGTTTCCAAGCAACTGAGGACAAGAATTTCACATACTTGCCTATCTACGTGTTTTGTTGTAGCTTGTTTCTCTCTTTAAAACAGTTGTATAATTTCCTATAAATACTAGTGTGGAGAACGTAGAACAAGTTCAGTTTTTGCTTATGTATTAAGTTAAGATTTCCGCTCTGTAGTTTGAGAAACTCATTCATTGTTTTAATATAAAAACTTTGTTTCAATGGATACTTTAAGCGTTGTTGAAGTGTTGATTAAGTGATAAGAATCCGAGACCTTTGCAGAGAACCCCTGCATTGGTAAAGGTTATATTTTTTTTTTTTGTCTTTCATGATTAACTGTAAATTCACTGTTCTTTTCATGATGTTCATAACCATTCTCTAACTCTGTTTATAATGTAGCTTGTGTCATCTTCTCATTAGCACAGAATAGCTCTTTTGTTTCACTACTTTCTAGTTTCTTATTAGCAGCTTGAAGTTGATGTCAGTAGCATAGAGTAATTTAGATTTGCTTATCATTAGTCTAGTTTCTTTCATTTACTATCATTAGTCTTTAGATTTTGAATTTAATTGATCAATGCCATTTTGTTGTTTGTTTAATAACTCATGTTGTGAATGAATATTTCCGAAAGCCCTTTCAGTTGATGGTACATCTTGAAACTAAGTGGTGAGATATTTCATTTATGAATGAGTCTTTCTCTGCATTTTTTTTATGTTTACTTTTTCTTAAGAACAATGAAGTATTGGATCCCTCCAAATGCTATCACAAGGAGGTAGTTCTCCCAAAATTGTATAGCAGAGTGATAAAACACTTCATTTATCTGTTATAGTAGATTAGTTGCAATTCCACTTTCAGTATTAGTCTTTCATTTAAGTTTATTGCAATTTCATTTTCAGTCTTGGAGCAATGAAGTATTGAATCCCTCCAAAATGTTATCACAAGGAGGTAGTTCTCCCAAAATTGTATAGCAGAGTGACCCAACACTTCATTTAGTTTTTATAATAGATTAATTGCAATTTCATTTTCAATCAGAGTTCTTTTTATTTAGTTGCAATTCCATTTTCAATAGTTCATTAAGTGTTAATTCTGAAGTAGATTAGACAGTAGTTGTAATCTTATTTCCAAGTATTTCATTTTTAGTTCATCATAGATAGTTGCAATCTCATTTTCAGTTTTAACATCTCATTTAAGATTTGGTTTTATAATTGATTGCTCTTAAGTCCTTTCCAGTCTATTTTTGGAAACAATCATAATAGCAAGAAGAGAAACTTTGTTTTCACTTTCTTAGTTAAAACTTTACTTCCAAATATGGCTTAAAGAACTTTGAGCTCTCATTTCATTTTCTTAGCAGCAGTAGATTTAAGATTTTGTTAGAAATTAAAATATCAAAACCCAAAAACAACTTAAAACTCAAAAACACTAAAGTAGGAAGGGCCATCTAGCACATATAGTAATTTATGTAAAGCAATTTAGGACACTAAATTGACCAAACAGCTCATCTCATCATTATTTCTAGCAAAAATGAGATCATCAACATAAACAAGTGTGACTAGTAACTTACCTTCATCCGTCTTTATGTAGAGATTACTCCCTGCCACTACCTTCTTGAAGCCTTTTTGTTGTAGATAGTGATCCAATCTTGCATACCAAGCTTTGGGAGCTTGTTTCAACCCATATAATTCCTTTTTCAACTTGCAGACTAAGTCTTTTCCTTTTGTTAGATCAAACCCTTCTGGTTGCTCCATGTAGACTTCTTCCTTGAGTTCTCCATTCAGAAATGTTGATTTTACGTCCATTTGATAGATTTTGAATCCTTTTGAGCAAGAAAATGCCAAGAACATCTTGATGGCTTCCATACGAGCTACTGGTGCAAATTTTTCTTCAAAGTCAATTCCTTCAATTTGTGAATATCCTTTGCAAACAAGCCTTGCCTTGTTTCTGATGATTTGTCCATCTTCATTCATTTTGTTTTTTACCCACTTAGTTCCTATAATGTTTTTGTCCTTTGGATGAGGTACCAGCTCCCATGTCTCATTCTTCTCAATTTGGGACATTTCTTCTTCCATGGCTTTTACCCAATGAGGATCCTTACTTGAGTATATGTTTCTGATTCTATGATGGATAGAAGATCAATATAGTTTTTATTTGGTGTATTTATCATCCTTATTTGGGTTTGCATCCCTTCATCTCTATTACCAATAATTTGATCTTTTGGATGATATTTCTGGAGAAACTTCATATTTGAAGGGGTATGAGGTGGTTCTTTTTCCTCTTCTTCTTCTTCCTGATCTATTTCTTCCTTTTCTGGTTCTTCTTCTTCAATGAAAGGATCAACTTCGTGTCCTTGAATTTCTTCTTCTGGAAGGTCTTCATCAATCTTTACATCAATGCTTTCCACTATTTTCCTTAGTCGAGTATTGTAGCACTTGTAGGCTTTGCTCCGTGTAGAGTATCTAAGGAAGATCCCTTCATCAACTCGAGAATCAAACTTTCCTGGTGAGCCATCATTGATTTTTATGAAGCACTTGCTTCCAAATATCTTGAAGTACTTTACTGAAGTAGGTCTTCCTTTCCATAGTTCATAAAGAGTTTTTTCACTATTTGGTCTTAATTGAGTTCGATTCTAGGTATAGACATTTGTCTTGACTGCTTCCCTCCATAATTTTGGCTACAAATCTACTACTAATAGCATTGTTCTTGCCATTTCTTAAACTATTTGGTTTCTTATTTCAACTACCCCATTCTTCTAGGGTGTTCTGGCAGCAGAGAATTCTCTTTTAGTTCCATGTATTTTACAAAATTCATTAAATTCTTTTGATGTGAATTCTCCCCCTCTATCTGTTTTGAGGCACTTAATATTTGTGTCCTTTTCATTATCTACAAGAGCTTTAAGATTCTTAAAACACTCAAATGCTTCAGATTTATATTTTATAAAATATATCCACGTCATTCTAGTATAGTCATCAACAAATAAAACAAAATACCTTTCTCCTTGGAGTGCCTGATTTCTAGTTGGTCCACATAAATCAGCATGGATGATCTCCAAAGGCTTTGATGTAGAGAACTCCTTGGTCTTGTGGTTGGTTCTGGTTTTCTTTCCATGTTGACATGGACCACATACTCCTTGATTTGGTTTGAATAGCTTTGGGATGTCTCGTACAGCTTTAATATTGCTAATATTGATCAATTTCTTGAAGCTTGTATGTCCAAGTCGCTTGTGCCATAGCCAACTTTCATCTGTTTAACTTAAGCAACATTTGTCTTCTTGAATCTTATTCAGAATGTAAATGTTGTCAGGTGTTCTAATCCCTTTTGCCACAAGTTCCCCCAAGGAAGGGTTCCTTATTTCACAGTCTTTGGTGCTAAAGACAACATTATGTCCTTGATCACAGATCTGGCTAACACTCAAGAGGTTGTGCTTGAGCCCGTTTACTAGAAGAGCATTTTGGGCTTTTCCTTTCCCATTGATAAGAGTAATAGTTCCCCTTCTAGCAATTCTGGCAGATCCACTTCCAAAGGATAAATTTCCTTCATTTTTGCTTAATGAGACAAGCTTCCTTTTGTCCCCTATCATGTGTCTGAAGCACCCACTATCCACAAACCAATGATTTTCATTATTTTGAGCATATAGAGCCAGGCCACATTTATCCACATTGGGATTCTCACTACTTGATTTTCCTCTTTTGAGTGGGTAATTTTGTTCATAGTGTCCATTATTGTAGCATAATGAGCAAATTAGATCAAATTTGGTCAAGGGATCCAATGAATTGAAGGTTTTGATTTTTCCTTGCCTTTTGGGGCCATATGGTTTGATTATTTGATCCTTTATCTTTGGTGTTTCACTCTTGCAATGTCTGGCTTGATGACCAAAGTTTTTACAATGAAAACAATGTCCAAGAAAGATAGTTTTGTACTTGTTGTAGTAGCCACGATTTGAGTCAACTTCCTTGGAATTACTCCCGCTTCATTCTTTCGATTTGATATGAGCCTTTGATGGAATATTGGTTTGTATCTGCTGTAATATCCATGATTCGAATCCACATTCTTATTTGGAGTTATTCTCTCTTCATTCTTTGGATCTGGGATGCGCTTTTGATGACATACTTTTTCTTCTTTTGGGTTGCTGGAAAGTGCATTGGCATAGCTTTTCACATTACTCTTAGTGCTTGATGATTCTCCTTTAAAACCTATTCCAGAATTGTCATGTTGAGGTTTTTGACTTTTCAGGATAGTCTCAAGTATTTGAGAGCTTTTCCAACCCTTTTTAACTTGCTCCAATTCCTTCCTCAAAGATACTATTTCAGCTTCATGTTCTTCGCAAGTCTCTTCTTTTTCTTTTAGCATTGTTTCCAAGAGATCTTCTCTTCTTCTAGTTTCCTCATTTTCATCATGAGTATCCAAGCAAAATCCGCGCTGATAGCACGAGGCTCATGTGGTGCAACCTGCCATTAACATGAGAGGGAAGTGTCACAATCGTGCTGACCCAGAAATTAGGGTTTTGAGCTCATTTTTCTCAGGAAAGGATCAAGGAAACTTTTCATTAGTTCTTCAGGGAGGATCTAGATTGCATATAAAGATGTGTACGCTACATAGTTTTCAAGGTTTTGGCACTCTGGGGTACGACATAGGGAAGTGCAAGAGGTGTGACAAAATACTGTGTAACAACTCGTTCTCCAGCTCCTACTGGAAGGGAGCTCCAACCCCCTGATCTGATTACCAACTACTACTGGTAGGAAGCTTCGACTTCCTCACTGAAGGCTCCAACCCTCAGCAACATCCATGGACCATGTTTCATAAATTTATACACTGGATCCACCTGCTTTAATGCATCACAACTTGTAGAACAACTGAAGCAAACACCAACTCAATTCAAATATAACAGTGAGATCACTGTAACCAGAACACAGAACTGAACTCAAAATACTACATGAACGCAAAAAATCAACTACAACCCAAATCATTCAGATGCTATCATGTATACGCTACTTTAGTTAACGCAACCCGCGTGTATATGCACTTTTCCGTAGAGAAACCTGTGTACAGATCTCAAAATACTAAAAACTTGTAATTCTGAATCAGGCATCGAGTTGACCAAAGTTATTCTGGAATATTTTGTTAGCTTATAGAACCCTCATACAATTAGAAACATCAATAATCTTTCCAACAAATCAACATGTAACCAAATTCAACTTTTGAATCATTGACCGGAGAATCCACAGTTTTAACATTTTTGTACCAACGTTTCAAATCCCAAATGGGATCCATCTTCAGGATATGAGAATGATGATGACAGAAGAGAAACGGAGAAATAATCATAAATAGTGATGAGGATAAAACATTGGAATAACAAACTGTCAGCTGAAATAATAATTTTTATTTTAATTAATTTTTATTTTTATATTTTTATATAATTTAATATTAATTTGTTTTTTAAAAATTTTTATAAATATATTAATTTGTTTTATTAATATTATATATATAATCTTAATTTGTTTTTTAAAAATTAATTTGTCTTAATATATAATATTAATATGTTTTTAAAGAGGAACAAAAAGCCTTCAATTCCTTGCGAAGCAATGACAAGGTCGTGGTTCTTAAAGCAGACAAAGGAGGAGCTACGGTCATACTGGCCAAAGAAGATTATGTTTGTAAGATGAATGATCACCTAAATTGTGGCAGTTATAAGAAGCTAAGCAGCAATCCCATCCCCAAAATCGTGAAGGATGTAAAGAAGATTATCTCTAATTCAAACCTCGACGAAAAGTTAAAGAAGAAGTTGATCCCCTCGTGTGAAACTGTTCCCAGAATCTATGGATTACCCAAAATCCATAAGGAAGGGGTCCCCCTTAGACCAATAGTTAATACTATTGGTTCCCCAACCTATGAGCTTGCGAAATATGTTGCAAAAATTCTCAAGCCCCTTGTCGGAAACACTGATTCCTTCATCAAGGACTCCAAGGACTTTGTGAATCTTATTAAGAATGAAAAATTGGAACATGATGATATCCTTGTAAGCTTCGACGTGGTATCCTTATTCACTAAGATCCCTCTTGATGAGGCCATTCAGGTTATAAAAGAAGTTGCTGATCCTGGGACTGCAAAGCTGGCTGAGATCTGCCTAAGGTCGACTGTGTTCACCTTCCAAGGAGTATTTTATGAATAGACATCTGGTGTGGCAATGGGGTCCCCCCTTTCGCCAATAGTGGCCAACCTTTACATGGAATACTTTGAAAAGAAGGCCCTGAATTCATATCCTTTGAAACCATCCTGGTGGAAGCGATTTGTCGATGACACCAATATAAAATGGTCTCATGGTAAAGCAGAACTCAAAAAGTTTTTCACTCACTTAAACTCGATCTCTCCAGATATAAAGTTTACAATGGAACTTGAAGAAAACAAGAGCATTCCGTTTTTAGACGTCCTAATCATCAGAAAAGAGGATGGCTTTTTGGGCCATAAGGTTTTCAGGAAATCAACCCACACAGAGAGTTACCTCCATGCTGATTCCCACCATCACCCTGCGCAGAAGGTTGGTGTTCTAAACACGCTGGCCATCCGAGCCCTTCGAATCTCCGACTCAGAGCACCTGGAAGAAGAGAAGAAGCATCTAATCTTAACTTTTAAAAGTATAGGCTACAAGGAGCAGGAAATTAAAAAGGCCATAGAGAAAGCTGAAAGAAAGTTGTTGTCTCATGAACCTAAGGCTCAAGACCAGCCTAATTGTGGTATTGTTTTTCTACCGTATATCCATGGGATTACGGACAAAATCGCCAAAATCCTAAAAAAGAAAAACATTATCACTCATTTCTCAGCGCCAGGTACTATCAGACAAAGTTTGAAGTCCGTTAAAGATGATATCGACAAGCAGCAGCTTAAAGGAGTTTATAAAATAGAGTGTTCTTGTGGAAAATGCTACATTGGTGAAACAGGTCGCTCCCTCCAGACGAGACTCAAGGAACATGGCGCGGATATTAAGAACGAAAGATCTCGTACTTCAGCCCTGGCTGAGCACTCCTTAAAAACTAAACACCATATCTGTCTGGAAAGCGCATCAATTATCGCTAGGGAAGAGCAACATCAGAGACGAAAGATCAGAGAAGCGCTTGAAATTATCAAACATCCTCATAATCTAAACAGAGATAATGGCATGGAGATTAGCGGGAGCTGGCTTCCCTTGATCAAGGAAATAAAAATCGCAAGCGCATCCCCTGGTAAAGGCCTCAGCAGGTAAGTTATCCCTCTCCTTTCTTGTGTCTTCAGTCTTTGTTTTCATTTAGATCTAGGTATAGAATTTCGGTTAAATTCTAGAATATATTAACCCTAGTTATTAAATTAAATTCCCTACTAGTATTAATATTCCCTAGGTTAAAATCATTTCTTTTTAGAATTAATATTTCCCTAGGTATAATATTAATCTCATATTAGAATTAATATTATATATTAGAACAAATTAATATTAATAATATAATTAATATTAATATTAATATTAATAATTAATATTAATAATAATATAATTAATATATTGAGGAATAATAATATAATTAATAATAATAATATAATTAATATAATTAAATAATTAATTAATAATAATAATTAATATAATTAATATAATTAATTTTATTAATATTAATTAATATATTAATAATAATATAATTAATATAATTAATTAATATTAATAATATAATTAATATTATTAATATTAATAATATATTATAATATATTAATATATAATAATATAATTAATTAATATTAATAATATAATTAATATTATTAATATTAATAATATATTAATAATATAAGTAATGTAATTAATATTAATAATTTAATATTCCCTAGGTTAAAATCAAATTTCATATTAGAATTAAATAATTCCCTAGGTTAAAATTAATTTCATTTTAGAATTAATATTATTTACTAAAACAAATTAATATTAATAATATAATTAATATTAATAATATAATTAGTATTAATAATCTTATAATTAATAATAATATAATTAATATAATTAATATTAATAATTAATAATATATTAATAATAATATAATTAATATATTTAGGAATAATAATATAATTGATAATAATAATATAATTAATATAATTAATTAATAACAATAATAATTAATATAATTAATATAATTATTAAATAATTATTATTAATTAATATATTAATAATAATATAATTAATATTAATAATATATTAATAATATAATTAATATAATTAAAATTAATAATAATATATTAATAATATAATTAATATAATTAAATATTAATAATTTAATTAAATTATTTAGAATTAATTTTTCCCTAGTTTCAAAAATAATTTCATTTTAGTAAAAAAATTTCCTTAGGTTAAAAATCAATTCCTTATTAGAATTAATATTTCCCTAGGTTAAAATTAATTTCATGTTAGAATTAATAATATTATATATTAAAACAAATTAATTTTTAAAAACATATTAATATTATATATTAAAACAAATTAATTTTTAAAAAACAAATTAAGATTATATATATAATATTAATAAAACAAATTAATATATTTATAAAAAATTTTAAAAAACAAATTAATATTAAATTATATAAAAATATAAAAATAAAAATTAATTAAAATAAAAATTATTATTTCAGCCGACAGTTTGTTATTCCAATGTTTTATCCTCATCACTATTTATGATTATTTCTCCGTTGCTCTTCTGTCATCATCATTCTCATATCCTGAAGATGGATCCCATTTGGGATTTGAAACGTTGGTACAAAAATGTTAAAACTGTGGATTCTCCGGTCAATGATTCAAAAGATTCAAGCCACAGATCTCTGAAATCCAAATTCAACTTCATCATTCAATCAGTTCTACTTCAAACATTCAACATAGATCAACATGAAGACGTCATTGATAGACATCAGAGATACAACGGCACTAATAAGGTTGATTAGTCATTTATGAACAAAAACCCTTCCTTTATATACGTGACTTTGAAGGAACAAACCTGCGTGTATACGCAACTTCACCGAGATTAACTTGTGTTTCGATCTTCAAATTTGAACATAAACCATTCCTTTATATATGTGACTTTGAAGAAATGAACCTATGTGTAAATGTGACTTCACTGAGACCAACTTATGTATCGATAATGGAAAGTCATTTCAGGTCTCATGATCCGGATCCATCATTGTATTCATTGGTGTATAATTATTTCAGATCTATGTGTCAACTATGACCCTTACAATGCAAATATACTTCATCATGAAGTATTCATCAAAAACCCTTTCACTTGCACACTTAGCACTTTGATTTTCACATCCTTATATAGTTTATCCTTTTTCATTACCACAGGTCAAAACCATACTCCAACCAATGGTTTTCTTTGATAGAATCAAAACAACCATTGTTGGGTTCAATACCATAGGGAAATACCATGGTAAGTACCCTTATTATTTAGAATACCATGGTATGGAAACTATACACACCCTTTCTTCTTTAAACTTGCATGTCTACGTGACTTGGCCTTGACGAACCCACGTATAGATCTTCAAATATTCACCTTTATCAAACTTATGATTCTGGTCTGTAAACCTTTGTCCCATCATTTTGTTATTATCTTCCATCACTTCTTCACCTCTGAACTAACCTATTGATTCATCTAATTACCATATACTTGTTCTGTTATAAGTGAGTTTCCATCAAGGACAACACATGCATCATAATACCAACACAATTTTCTGGAGGAAGCTGGTAGGCAAAAAGACGTCAAAAGGAAGAGAGCAACATGGTTGAGGAAATTCTTCCTCAGAGGACTTCCAGCCAATGAATCTGAATTCTCACTAGCTGAGCAGCAACAGAGAGGGCCGCATCTACAAGCTCCAGAAGGGAGTGCATAGGCCAATCTAGTGTTGCACATAGGAGAAAGGAGGCTATTCGACTTTTTTCATTTCACAGAGATGGAAGCTAGTGGACTGAGAGATCATGATCGGTTGGATGGGGCATCAAACTATGTGATATGGAAGGCAAGGATTCCATGCCTTATGGATGAGCATTTTCTCAAAGTCTACATTGACAACATGGTAGCTGAGCCCATAGATCCAGATTAGCTCAAGAATTACAAGGGAGAAATGGTGAAGACAAAAATAATGATACTCAACAGAGTGAAGGATCATATAATCTATCACATAGAGGGCATAAACACTTCCAAGGAGATGTGGGATGCATTAACTGTGTAAACTTTGAAACAGGAATTGATACTATTCCCCGTTTTGCAGAGAGAGCAAAAAAGTGACCCGATTTTGAAAAGGGGTGATGCAGAACACACGTCTTTTTTAGAGCATAGTTTTTGGCACTTTAAATATTTGTATGTACATTACGTTTTAGAATGGTAGTGATTTTCATGTTGATTTAAAAAAGTGGTAATTATGCATCAGGCCATTTTTTTAAAAGACCTATTTTTTGACTTTAAATTTTCTAATGTATGAAATGTAAATAATTATTTTCTAAATTTAATTATTTTTGAAGTGTCTTCTTCTTCATATTTTCATATATATATATATATATATATATATATATATATATATATATATATATATATATATATATATATATTTGCAGTGAGGTTTTATTGTTTGCATATTTAAAGAAGAAGGTCGATATTTTGAATTTTCGATATTCTACATATTTATACATAGTTAATTAATATTTCAATCCAAATGAAATAATTGTCTCTAAAAAACAAAAATTTTTAACAATTGACAAAAAAAAAATTTTTAACATAAATATAACTAAAAAACTACACGTTTTGATTACATAGTTAATTAATATTTCAATCCAAATGAAATAATTGTCTCTAAAAAACATTTAACAATTAACATTTTTAACATAAATATAACTAAAAAACTACACGTTTTGATAATTTTTTGTAATTTTTTGCTAGAGATGACTTGTCAAAATCACAATTTTTATAGGAAAATTTTAACTAAAAATTGTTAAATAATAGTTGTTTTTATGAATTTCATGTCAAAACATAATAATAATAATCATTGTTTTTTTCAAAAAATAATGATTAACATAAAAATGAATGCGAAAATCACATAATACAAATATTGAACACATAACAACCTTAATGTTCCATGTAAATTAATATTAATCAAATAAAAAACATAATACAAAAAGAAAAACCAACAACGTAAAAGTGAGACGAAATTCTTAGTTGGGTAATTCCATCTGACGAATTTGAAGTAAGAGGGCGATTGTGAGAATCACCCTCACCTCGTTTTTCTTGTTGATATGATGACATAATCCAAGAGGTGGCGGGTGATGGGCAGTAAAAAGGGTCTTTTTCACCTCTATTTACCCTACATTAATTATAAATCTAGGTACGATTTGTTATCTCAAAGAGTGTACTCAGTTTGAGGTGGTCACTTGTCAAGAGTAATGTTAGTAGTATAGTGCTTTTGCAAAAGTAAATAAATGTTGGAAAAAAACTCTAAATGTAATGGCAAGAACTTGAAATTCTTGTAACTAAATCATTCATTTAAGAAACTACAACACTTCATCAGTCAAGGGTGCAGTAATGATAACTCTTTTCTTTGTAAACTAATGTAATTGAAAAGCAATCAAGTAAAAGATCATCAATCTGGGAATCAGACAACAATAGTCATGTTCACTATAGTTTCAAATCGTTCTGTTCACTCCAAAACAATTACTTGAAATGATAATTCAAATGACAGGAAAGGGAATAACAACTAATCTATTTAAAACGATTGAACAATAAACCTTTAACCTATAGGAATGAATGAAGCAGTAGTGGTAATCTACAGGAATTAAGCAACAATATTGTACCTCAGAAATGATTTGAATAGTAACCCAAATCAAATGTAAATGCATAGCAAACTAAATCGAATGTTACACACAGCACATCTATACTGAGGGAAGCAGTAATCTAAGTTTCGGCATAACAATTATTGATTACGGTTATGAAGAAACAACAATTGGTGTTAACATGGAACAACAATCCCAATGAATAGCAATCACTCTTAGAGGTAAACTGTAGATAAATAGGTAATAGTACTAATCTGTAAATACATAGCATTGTTACTTTGTAAACGAACAGTAATGATAATCTTTAAGGAACAACAATGTTATACAATAATATCAATCTGTGAAGGAACGACAATGCGATATAAATTCAGAATGAATAGCATAACATTCCAGTTGTAGAGGATAACCTTACTATTCAAATATGAATGAAATATAATAGAATCAATACATGAAATAATAAGAAACAACAGATTAATGATCAAAGCAAATAAAATAAATCAAATTTCACATGACTTGGAATTGGAAAATAATGGTATATGAAGCAAGTGATCCACCAGGGTCGGGCCCTTAGCCTCCAGGGACACACTGCTGTAATTACTCCAGAATAAAAGACACAACAACAACATAGTTTATGTATTAATCATGAAACAAAGTTACAGTAATCTCTCTTTAAAGAGAGTCAATGATCAAAGTTTAAGTTACAACAGTGAATTTCGTAAAACAATAATAATCCGCCCCTTGGGCTAGCAACGCTGTCCCTTTTTATAGCAGCCAAGCAGAAATACCAAAGATACAGATATTATTTGAGGTAGCGATACCTCAGGATCAAAGGATCCTGAGGGATTCGCCATATTGTTATTTCTCAGTTATCTCTTCGTTCTCTTGCGTCGATTTTGTATCTCCTCTTCCTTTTCCTAGCCTATGAGCTCCGATCTGGATTTCCTTGTTTGGATGTGGTTCCCTGTCAAAGGGAAAACAATTGATTTCATCTTGTCTTTTCCTTTGGAATGGTGATCTTCCAATTTCTTCCTTTTCTGCATAGGAATAGGCAATAATTAGTCATTTTACGTTACTCACAAATCTTCTAAACATTATCATAATCTTTCACCATATTCCCATTTCATAATGTAAAGAAGTTATGAATTAAAGGAAAAGATAACGAAATAAGTGGCAATTACATACCTTTTCTAATGCTCAACATGACCCCCAGCTTACCCTTTTTCATGCCCTCATGAAAAAATTGTTATTGACATTCAAGGCAGTTAGGGAATAGGCTGGAGAAGGGTTCTCAGTAGGTGGTCTACAACCATGATTCCTAGCTAAGAATTCAAAAATATGCCCTGTCTGACCTTCAGGAAATTCATATATGGCTCTATATCCTGGTGTAGGATACCAAATGACTGGACTTCAGAACCTAAAGCCTAACCAAGACGGGTCTTCTCTCAAAATGAGGTCACCATAGTTACCCAAGCAATCAGCAGCTAGCTTGAAATTCTCATAATTGAATGGTTCTCTATTTTGGATATTCTGATTAGAAGTCTAGTATCAGAAGTTGGTTGCTTCTATGGTAGGGTATTTGATGGTAAATAAATATTCTACACCTTACCAGATGACTACTATGTGAATAGGTCCCAATGCCTCGATCACACCCTGAGTTCTCATTAGGCTCCTATGTTTATTCCATAATTGCAATGGGTCTCTAGGTTCACCCCTCACCCATAGATCTAATCCATTCTCCTGTCTTTGAAAGACATTGTAGGCTTTAAGCCATTTTATTTGATTAACACCAAAAGAAATAAATGCCTGCAGTTGGACATCACCCACGAAAGGGCTAGGGTTTTGCTCTGTTTCTCCATCTAATACAAGATTGTGCAAATAAAATTCACATAACAATTGTTGAACTTTCACCCCGTAATGCTTACAACAGTTTATGAAGTCATCAATGGTTTTTATCTCTATAGGCACTCCTGCCTTGATAGCTTTAATTTTCAATTGTAAATACCTTTCCATTAAAAACAAAGCATAGTTTCTGGTAGGTGCCCTACACGCTAGAATGTCAGTATACAGAGAACATAAGGTATCCATTTGTTTTATGACTATGTCTAGTCTATGGGTTACCTTTTTGACTCTTTCTTCTGCCTTTCACCATCCTTCAAAGGCCTGACTTTTTGATGAATTAATGTTTTTCAGTTGCTGTTGTAATTTCTGGTATTTTTCTTGAGGAACAGTCTGCTCTATGAGTTTCTCTATTGTTTGTTGGGCTTGTGTCAAATCTTTTTGCAGAGTTACTATCCTTGGGTCATTATCCAACATGATAATTTTGGGCTGGAGATCTACTTGGATCTCCTTATTACAGCATCTCATCTTTATGGTCTGAGTTTCCTTCTCGATAGAGGACAGTGCCTCTGTCTGGATTTCCTTATCACAGGCCGGTGCGTTGTCTGTTTGTACTTCTACATTTGCAACAGCCAGATGTTGTTCCTTTCGATTCTGAATGACAGGTTGGACTTGAGTCCTCTTGGTAATTTTCTTAAGGGGTTTTTCCTGGGAAATTGCATGCCTTGCCACAGAGGTTCTTGTTGATTTCTTCTATATTTTCAATTCTCTTATCTATTGTCGAAGTTGCTTAATCATGTTAAGCAATCTCTATTGTTCCTTTCGCAATCTTTTGATTTCCTCTATTTTCTTGGAAGGAACTACCATTCATTTACTTAGGCCTAGGCTTTGTACCTCAAGTATTGTAGCTTTGCCTTAGCCAATTTCCTTATTTTCTTCTTGGGGTACTTCTTCAGTGTTCTGCTAATCGGGTTTTTCAGGGGTAGAAACCCTAGTTTGCTCTGCTGTTACCTGGGTAGCTTCTTCTTCTACCTCTTCTTCATCATGGAATTCTTCGGGTGTATTCTGACTATGAACAGATTGTTCCTCTTCCTTATCCTCGTCACTCTTCTCCCCAGATACACTCTCATCATGAGCAAAGTGATCCTCTTCTTCTTCCTCCTCATCACACAGTTCCTTGGATGCACTTTTATCATGAGCAGAGTGCTTCTGCGGTTCTTCTTCGATATGGGGGTTGAGTGGGCTATGAGGTTGGACATATTCGCCCATATTGGTAGAATTTGGGCCAATTCATCTTCTTGTAGAGGGTTTTGCAGTGAACTTTTGCTACGTTGCTTTGTTTTCTCAATTATGTATTTGCACCGATTGACTAATATTTCCCTAGGAATTTCCCAGCATTCCTTTGATCCTTGCCAATCTAATAGATTTTCTTTGTTTTAGTGGTCTACTCGATGTACTAGCACTGTGTTTTTGTTTCGGGGCTAGCAAAGCCAGTCCCCTGTCTATGGAGAAAATCAATTATTCCTAACTACTCTGATGTTGGGCAAGACTATAGCTGACTATCAGTCGTATTAACCCATGGTGGCTTACTACTCACTCTACATGGAGAGATTTCTTCATGCTTCGGGCAACATCATGTAATAAAAAATTTAAAAACACAGGAAAATTCACAGCACATTTTTGCTTTAACACGGCTAAAAGTTTGAGATGGTGTGGTCTTCCCACATCTTTCCTGCCATTGCAAGTGATGTAGCTCTGGATAATTCTCACCAATTCTACCCACGGCTCTCCCAGGGTTGCCAACATAACTCCTTTCCCTTTTACAGTAAGGTTTTTCCCTTCATCTTGGAAGATGGTCATGGCATCTCACCTTTTTCAGAGTCCACACAGGTCCAGTGGCTGGCAGTCCCAAAACTTCTGCAATTATGTCATCAGTGACTGCTATCTGTCTCCCTCTCACCATGGAATGATTTTCTTGCAAGTTCTGTAGAAACTCAATTGCCACCATCTCATTAGATTGCTGTAGACAGTTAAGATAAGCTATCCATCCCGCCCTTGCTAGGATTTCTCGTGCAGCATTGGAGACCATCAACACCTGTGGCTCACTACGAATTGATCTTCCTCCCATATTATTCACACTTAGCACACTGTAAAAAACACAGAGATGATAATGGAACAACAGGTTGTTCAAATTTTTAGCTCACTGTTAGGAAAGCACAGAGAAGGTGATGGAACAGCAAGCTGTTCAAATTTCTAACTTACTACTAATTTTTTCATAGCAAAACACAGAAATGGCTTCGGAACAGCAAGCCATGCATATTGGGAAATGAAATACCGTTAAGTCTTGCTATTCCCGAGTCATAATTCTTCTGAATGATGAGCTGACACGCATGCCAGCGAGTTATGGAGATCACCTGCACCCCCCTATGTTATAGACATTTTTGTGTCTTACAGCTCTAAGCATGAAATGTCCATAAAACAAGGGCTCCTAAGTCCCTAAAAGTGTTGTTCCAACCCCTAAAGGAACAAGGTCAACAAATTACAGCTTCTCCCAGAAGTTCTCCACCAGAAACTGCTCAGAATAAGTCAAAACAGGATCATTTCAGTTGCTCCACTAGCTAAGTGCGTTGCATAGCACCTAAGTCCACTAGCTAGGTGCGTTGCAACACACCTAAATGCACTACCATGGTGCGTTGAGCGGGAAATGACAAATGGCAGTGTCATTCCGCGAGGTGGAGAGACAATGGAAGCTTCCAGAATCTTCTCCAATGACACTTACCTCACTGAATTCGATCAAGGATGAGTAAAAGGCTTTCAATCTCCAAGTGGAAGCAAGAACTGACAGAGAGAAACCACTAATCAAATCATAAGCTGACTCATCCTCCTTGCATACATCTATATATGGATCCCTCATCCCAGAGATCCGGAGGCTGGAATTGTGCACATTGTAAAGAATTGTTGTTGGTTTTGAGATACATATCAGAGAATTGAGTGATCTATGCTTTGTTGGGGGTGAAGAAGGGACTTCTTTGCTGGGAGGTTGATGCTGGGTCAGGAATCATCGGTTGTAACTCCTCCTGGATCTTCTTGTATATCAATAAAAACTATTTGAGTTTCTTCTCCATGCTTTTGTATCATTGATGCTTGTTACATTTGTATGGTTAACTTAAATCTGATCCTAAGTTATTTATGAATATAAATCCATGTCTTTGTGTAGTTTCCTTCTTCTGTGATCTTACAGGTACTTGGTGAAGCTGGGCAAGTAAGGGAGCAGGTAGCTGGAAGCTGTCAAAGAGGAGAGAGATTGGATCAAAGGACTAGCGCAAGACACAGGTTGGTTCTTCCTATTCCTCTTTGTTTATAGTTCATAAACAAGATACAAAAGTAGTTTTCTCTGTTTGTTTCTAAGGTATCTCTCACACCTTAGTGGAATAGAGCAGTTCTAAATAGACACTTTTCCCGATAACACCCTATAATGTGATAGGCCGTCCTCGGCCATCAAATAAACGAGCAGTGTGTTGAACTGCCATAGTACAGAGTAATAAAGGAACAATGTATAGAGATATGCCATGTTTACAAAAATGAGCGGATTACCGAAATCGAGGTGTATGATAGAATCACTAATAAATATGGAAATGTCGTGATATGATGCGAGAAATGGAGGATAGGACAACTGACATGAATAAAAGTTCTTATGTGGTCATTATCGAATTTTACCATCATAATTGATTTGTAAATGATTTTCATGTATCAAAGGTTCGAAAGGGTTATATACATAATCTCATTTGAACCACTTATAAAGATATAAGAAGAAGGGTTTTATAGTTACTATTGGTGTATAAGAAATATGACTTCAATACCATCAACAGAGCTCTGTTGCCCACAGGTGTCCATAACCTTGACAAAGTTGTTTATTTCACCCTTGGAACCATAATCCTTTGTGTATGCCTAGGAAAGTGTTGTTGCAATGTCAGAATGGAGGCCATTGTGCTGGCTTGGTAACTAGCTGAATCACAATGCCATTCACCAGGAAGGAGTGAAAGGTGGGCAGGCCAGTTCGTGATGAGACCTCCTGTTCCAAGGACTTTTTATTTTTCTAGTGTGCCTCTTGGATCACATCCCTGGTGTGGTGGCCATAGTGGGAATCCCACTTCACTTTCTTCCTTATGATCATGGTAGGCTGGCTCTTGATGAGACCCCCTATCCTTCATTTGACAAATCATGTTAGGAATCATATAGATAAACATTTTTTCTCTTTTTCATATTTTCTTTTATATAACACTTTTCCTATTTATATACAGAGGGTGGTTCAACACTCCTTAAGAGTAGGGATGGTGGAAGATGTCAGAACAAATCAATAGAGAAAATATGCCCTTATTCTTATTCAATAATAATGATCAAAGAGAATTATTGGGATCTAGAAAGAACCATCATGATAAAAATAATCAATCATATTGGTATTAGTAAAATAATGACAACAAGGTGATAAATAGTTGTGTCCTTTCCTCTTTTCTCTTATCAATTCAAAGCAGTTTCTTCTAAAGATGACGATTTTTATGTGATTTGTTGATTTCAGTATCCTCTGTTTTTTGTATTCTTGCATAAATGTATAGTTGTGCCTTAAATGATCATCACTCACAAAAATCCTTTAAATGGTAAAACACACATGCACAAAAAGAAGAAAAATACACTCAAAAAGTGTTGTTCTCAAGATGGAACAACTGTTGTTTCCTTAGAGGGACAACAAAAGAATATTTGCACACAAAAAACGCAAGAAAAAGGGAAAAAAACATGCTCGAAGCTATTGTTCCTTGAGAGGGACAACAACTGTTCCTTGAACAGCAAATAAAGGAAGCACAAACAAAAGATGCAAAAATGTTTTTCCTTCGGAAATGAACAATAGAAAAATGCAAGTGTTGTTCCTTCGAAAAGGAATAGCAGAACATGCAAGTGTCGTTCCTTCGGAAAGGAACAACAGAAAATGAAAGTGTTGTTCCTTCCGAATGGAACAAAAAAAAACACAAGTGTTTTTCCTTTAGAAAGGAACAACAAAAAAATGAAAGTGTTGTTCCTTCGGAAAGGAACAGTAGAAAAAAAAAGTGTTGTTCCTTGGGAAAGGAACAACAAAAATGTGGATGTGTTGTTCCTTCGGAAAGGAACAGCAAAAAGGCAGAAATGTTGTTCCTTCAAAAAGGAACAACAAAATGCAAAAGTGTCGTTCCTTCGGAAAGGAACAGCAAATGGCAAAAATGCTATTCCTTTGGAAAGGAACAGCAAAATGCAAAAGTGTTGTTCCTTTGGAAAGGAACAACAGAATGCAAAAGTGTTGTTCCTTAGAAAAGGAACAACAAAGCAGTGAGAATGTTGTTCCTTCCGAAAGGAACAGCAAAATGCAACATTGTTGTTCCTTTTAAGTGGTGAAAATGCTATTCCTTCGAAAAGGGATAACAAAATGCAAAAATTGCAGAAATGCAGAAATCTATACAAAAATCACTTTACACAAACAGAACATAAAAAGTTATGTACAAAATTTAAAAGCTATCAAATTTCTTAGTGAACCAAAGACGAGGAAGAGTTTTCTTCCTCGACCAGAATTTGTATGTCAGAGTCTTCCCGGAGTTGCTGGTAGAAGGATTCCCGAGTAAGCGGTTTGCAATACAATCGAACTCGGTGGCCATTTGCTTTGAAGGTGTGTTCAGATCTGTCAATGGTGGTTAAAGTAATGGTGCCATTATCATGCACCTTCTGAATTTCATATGGTCCTAGCCAACGAGTTTGAAGTATCCCTGGAAAATCTGAAACCTCGAATCGTATAGGAGTGCCCAATCTCCTTCGCGGAAGAATTTATTTTTTATGAGGGCATCATGCCATTTTGCTCTTTGTTGTTGGATTAATGTGGTATGTTGAAGAGTGGAGAGCCTGATTTCATCCAGCTCGTTGATTTGTTGTAGTCTATTAATCTGGGCCTCGTTTAAATCTAGACCGACTTCTTGTGCTGTTCTCAAGGTTTGTATTTCGAATTCTATTGGAAAGATGGGTTCCTTTCCAAATACTAGCTGATATGGTGAATAACCAGTAGTGTTTCTCCATTTTGTTTTGTATGCCCACAAGGCTTCTGGAAATCTTGTAGCCTAATTGCGTCTATGTGATGCAATGGTTTTTGTTAGTATTGCTTCTATTACTTTATTCGTTCTCTCTACTTGGCCATTTGCCTATGGGTGATATGGAGTGGTAATTTTATGCTGAATATGATAGTTTTTTAATGTTGCAGCAATTTTATTCCAACAAATTGCGGACCCCCATCCATGATTACGTCTCTTGGGAGGCCATATCGCACAAATATATGGGATAGGAAATGAATGACAAAATCCTATGTAGCTCTTGGCAGTGCCTCTGCTTCAACCCATTTGGTCACATATTCTATTGCTACCAAAATATATTTTTTCTGGTTTGATGATGGGTTGATCGGACCAACGAAATTGAGCGCCCAATGCTCGAATGGTTGAATGACTAGCCGTGGGTTCAAAGGCATTTCGTTGGACTGTCTAGGTCGTCCTGTACTTTGGCAACTATCACAAGCTTGAACAAATTTCTTTGCATCTTTGAAGATTGTGGGCCAATAATACCCTGTTTGCAGAACTTTGTAACCAGTTCTTCGATCTGCGAAATTTCCACCACATGGTCCATCGTGATAGGCTTTCAGAATGTCAAAAATTTCATCGTCACAGACGCATCTTCTGATGTGCATATCCTCCCCTGTATGGGATAGGTAGGCCCCAATCCAAGAAAATCTGGTACTATGCTGCACAATCTGTTTTCGTTCATTGGGGGTCAGATGTTTTGGTAATTTGCCTACTACTAGATAATTCACAACATCAACATAACAGGGTATTTTGATAGTAACGGCGAATAAAATTTCATCTAGAAATTGATCTTCAACTGCTGCAACGTTCACTGGCTTCGGCATTCGTGAGAGAAAGTCAGCTACAGGATTTTCTTTCCCAAGTCGATCTTTTATTGTGATGTCGAATTCCTGCAATAAAATTAACCATCTTGTTACTATATCATTTGTAATTGGTTTATTTGCTAAATATTTTATGGCAGAGTGATCTGTATATAAGACAACAGAATATCCAGTGATATAATGCCTAAATTTATTTATAGCATGTATTACAACTAAAAATTATTTTTCTGTAACAATATAGTTTAACTTAGCAGGAGACAAATTCTTGCTAATATAATAAATTGCATATGGTTTTTTGTCTTCTTCCTGCCCAAGGACTGCTCCAATCGCTGTGTCTGAAGCATCTGATGAGATTTGAAATGGTAGGTCCCAATTTGGACCTCTGAGCACTGGGGATTTTGACACAAGCTTTTCAAGATCCTCAAAAGCATGGTCACATTTATCTGTCCAAACAATGTCAACATTCCCCGTTACTGTGTATAGAGGTGCAGCTATTTGAGAGAAATGTTCGATAAATCTCCTATAATAACCAGAAAATCGAATAAAACTGCATACCTCTATTTGTGTGGTGGGAGTGGGTATTAACAAAATTATTTGAATTTTGGATGGATCTACCTGTATTCCAACTGCTGAGATATAATGACCTAGGATGAGTCCTTCAGTCATCATCATATAACAATTTTCATTGCTCGGGCAGAGCCTAGTGGTGATAAATCATTGCAGCACCTTTTCCAACGTGTCTAGTGTTGGGTCAAAATCATCTTCGTATGTTGTGAAATCATCCATGTATACTTCGATCCCTTCATTTATTAAATCTGAAAAGATGCTAAGGATAGCCCTTTGAAATGTGGCAAGGGCATTGCATAAGCCAAAGGGTAGAACTCTGTAGGCAAACATTGCCCAAGGACAGGTAAAAGTAGTTTTGTCTTGGTCTTCAGGGGCAATCTGAATCTGTTTGTATCCACTGAAGCCATCCAAGAAAGAAAATAATTTCTTTCCTGCTAATGTATCTAATACCTGGTCAATGAATGGAAGGGGAAAGTGGTATTTCTGGGTTGCTTTATTTAATTCTCTGTAATCTACACAAATCCTCCATTTTCCATTCTTCTTCAGTGCCACTGAAAGTGGAGAGACCCATTTGCTATCAGAGATAGGATAAATAAAGTTTACATCCAAGAGTTTTTGTAATTCAGCTTTCACAATGTCTTTTAGATGAGGGTTAAGTCTTCTTTGGGGTTGGAGAACAGGTCTTGCATCCTTTTCTGTATAAATGTGGTGTGTACATAACTGGGGATCGATTCCCTTCATGTCCAGATAATCCCATACAAATGCTTCCTTGTATTTTCTCAGTAGTTGGATGAGCTTCTCTTCTTGTTCAGGAGTCAGGTTATTATTTATGTTTAACGTTTTTCCTAGCTCAATCTCTATAGTTTTGCTATTTGAAACAGAGGTAGTAGTTATTGTTTGATCATGGGTGTCTTTGAGAGGATCTTCTTCTAGTTTATTGTCAAATGATGCCTCTATCATGTGACATTGTACTCAAGTTCCAGATTCATCTTGGTTAATGAAATTGTTAATGATATCATCCTCTGTTTGATCTTTGAAATCGAGGGCATCTTATATGGTTAATGGGGATATAATGCTTTCAGTGAGGTATGGTCATACTGCCTTGTCAGCAGCCAATGTAAGCATCAACGATCACAAGCCAAGGTCTGCCTAAAATCAACGAGTGTCCATCAAGTCGGTTTTTGGGGTTTATTATCAGAAAGTCGACAGGATATTTCTAGGAATCAATAGATACGATGACATCATGTAGTGTACCTTCTAGCCTAACCACTGATCGGTCAGCCAGTTCTAATAAGGTAGAGGCTAGTTCTACTAATGTAATGCCCAGTTTTTGACAAGTGGTGGTTGTTAAAATATTAATTTCAGCCCCTAAATCAACTAAGGAATTTAAAAAGGTTTGTCCATTGATTGGCACTGTCACTATTGGATTTCCCGGGTCTTCATATTTGACAGGTGCTTCTGTCCCTGATAATAGATCAAACAAGGTGCCGACTACTTGGACTGTTGGGTTATTTGTTATTCTCCTCCTTGGTTTTTTTATACAGATTTCTTTAATGGTTTTTGCATATATTGGGATATCTTGGATAGATTGGAGGAGTGGAATTATTATGTACAAGTTCTTTAGTTCTCCCAGAATATCAAAGTTAGGATGTTCTATAGGGCGCGGTATGATTAATCGTTCTAGGAATGGGGGGAGAAGATGTGGTTGTTTGGTCATGAGTCTATTGTCTGACCACATCTTCTTCTTGTAATGGTTGTTCTATAGGTAACTGATTTTCAACTTGGGCCTATTAGTCTTCCTCGGTTTCTACAATACGCCCAGACCTTAATTGAAGGTCGTTGCATTCCCTTAGATCAGTTTCTAGTTCTGGTGTTTCGATTATTTGAATATATTGAACTGGTCTGTTATTTGGGTTTGGGTTGGGTTAGGCTAGGAGTTGCGGTCTTAAGTTGGACTAGGGGTTTTGTTGTAGTGCTGGCAGTGTAGGTTAAGGGAGTGGAATGGTTCCTACTGGCTGATTCATTGGTCTTCGCCAGTTTGTCTGCCAGGTTTGACTCTGCGAAGTGGGAGGGGACCATTGTATTGGATATGCATTGTTTTGCCAATATGGTGGATCATAGGGGAAACTAGGCCAATTAGATTAGCTTGTTTGGTTCGGCCAAGGGGATGATGAAGGAAATGGTTGTTTTGACCAATTTGAGGAGGGAGGTTGATTTTGCCACATTGTATTATATTGTTGAGCATGATATTACGATGGCTAGAAAGAAGAAGATGGGTTGGAGAACATACCTGATTGTCATGGTTGCCATTGACGACGCTGATTAAGTAGGTACACCAGTTCTGGTTCTTCTTCTGCTTCTTTGTATACTAATTTCAAACCAGGAAGTGAGGGGCAGCTCTCCGTGGAGTGGTCTTTTATACAAATAGCGTAGATTTGAACTGCATCTGGTGGGCACTCTTTGTGGCTACGTTTCTTTTTGCACCTGGGACAGAGTATTGCCAGATTTTGCTCTCCTTCTGCTTGTTTCTATGTTGCTTGCATAATATCGAGCTGCGTTGTTAGAGTCCCCAATATATCAGTTTTGAAATTTTCTAGTAAATTTCCACCTTCTGCACGAGTTACCCCTTCTCCAGAGGTATTGTTGGCCCTTGTAAACCTGTCATGTTCTATTGGTTTTAGCCTTGTGCTGCCTTGTGATCTCTTGATACATAAATCAATGATGTTAGCAAAATTTTCTTGATAAATATCTCCTTTTCCCATAATATTTAGTGTTTCAACCCATTATACCTTCATGCCTTTAATTAATGTTGTTTTTAATACATTATCAGGTAAGGGTAATGATGCATAAGGATATTTTTGAAGATTATACTAAAAACATTCAACATATTCTTCTAATGTCTCATTAGGTCTACCTACCATCTGAAACATTTCATCTTTTAACTCTCTAGACCTACAATAATCTTGATATTTCTTTAGAAAAGCACCTTTCATATGATCCCAGTCATTTATAACACCTCCACCCAACCCCATAAACCATGGTAAAGCAGCCCCTTTCAATGTAGAGGGAAATAGTTTCAGCTTTTGGGGGTCGGTGGTATAGTCATATCCTCTGCATAACACATCAAATTCAAATAAAAATGCATCTGGATCTTCTGATGTTAGGCCATGGAATGTAGGGATGTGCTGGAGAGGAATGGCCTTCATAGGTGCATTAACTACAGTATCTACAATGGGATATTGCAGTGTAGAGGTTTGGGGGGTTTGCTGGTTGTGGGCCATTTGGTCAAATATGTGTCAATAACCTTCTAGGATTTCTAGGAGGGTATTCCTAGGCTGGCTAGAAGGAGCAGGAATGGCCTTAACAACACTTCCTTGGTTTGGGATGATGAGAGTTCCTTTCTGAATTAATGTTTGAGGGGATTCTAGCTCTTCAGGTTTTTTCGCTTCATTCTGGATGATTTTTACAACACTTCCCTTATCTGGGCTACTTAATGGCTGAACTATTCCAAGAGGAGATTTTGGTTCTTCAGTTTCCGCGGTTTCTCCTCTTCCCTCGTAGAGATTACTAAGGTTCCCTTATTGCAATGATTTTGGGCTAGAATTCTCAATTTCTTGAAAATCTTGCTCCTCTGTTTGGCTATGCACCTCAGCAAAGGCTACAGATGGCGATCATGTGGCTTGAAGGGAACTAGGAGGCTGTCTAGAAGCAGCTTTTCTAGGTCCTACTGAAGGCTGAGATTCTGTTTTTTTAAGGATTTCGTCTATAAAGGTCAATCAACCAAGGGTCACCAGCCCCTTAGCTTTATCAAGTTGGGGTAGTGGTTTAGGATTCTTTTTAGGCTTTTTCTGCTTAGTCATGCACACAAATAAAATGCTGATTTCTACCCAAAACAAATAGCAAATCTACAGGAAAGTGGGCAGGGGAGTAGGGTTGTTACATGCTCCGTACGCAGGTTCTTACCTTCCATTTTTAAAACCCAACTCTCTCCTAGCAGGTACTTACAGTACTCTCAAAAGAAACAAATGGCTACACTCTTCCCTGGCAACGGCGCTAAAATGTTGGGCAGTAAAAAGGGTCTTTTTCACCTCTATTTACCCTACATTAATTATCAATCTAGGTACGATTTGTTATCTCAAAGAGTGTACTCAGTTTTAGGTGGTCACTTGTCAAGAGTAATGCTAGTAGTATAGTGCTTTTGCAAAAGTAAATAAATGCTGGAAACAAACTCTAAATGTAATGGCAAGAACTTGAAATTCTTGTAACTAAATCATTCATTTAAGAAACTACAACACTTCATCAGTCAAGGGTGCAGTAATGATAACTCTTCCCTTTGTAAACTGATGTAATTGAAAAGCAATCAAGTAAAAGATCATCAATCTAGGAACCGGACAACAATAGTCAATGTTCACTACAGTTTCAGATCGTTCTGTTCACACCAAAACAATTACTTGAAATGATAATTCAAATGACAGGAAAGGGAACAACAACTAATCTATTTAAAAAGATTGAACAACAAAGCTTTAACCTATAGGAATGAATGAAGCAGTAGTCGTAATCTACAGGAATTAAGAAACAATCTTTACCTTAGAAATGATTTGAACAACAACCCGAATCAAATGTAAACGCATAGCAAACTAAATCGAATGTTACACACAGCACATCTATACTGAGGGAAGCAGTAATCTGAGTTTTGGCATAACAATTATTGATTACGGTTATGAAGAAACAACAATTGATGTTACCATGGAACAACAATCCCAATGAACAACAATCACTCTTAGAGGTAAACTGTAGATAAATAGGCAATAGTACTGATCTGTAAATACACAACACTCTTACTCTGTAAACGAACAGTAATGGTAATCTATAAGGAACAGAAATGTTATACAGTAATATCAATCTGTGAAGGAACGACAATACGATATAAATTCAGAATGAACGGCATAACATTCCAGTTGTAGAGGATAACCTTACTATTCAAATATGAATGAAATATAACAGAGCCAATACATGAAATAATAAGGAACAACAAATTACTGATCAAAGAAAATGAAAGAAATAAAATCGCACACAACTTGGAATTGGAAAATAATGGTACAGGAAGCAAGTGATCCACCAGGGCCGGGCCCTTAGCCTCCAGGGACACACTGTTGTAATTACTCCAGAATCAAAGATGGAATAGCAACAAAGTTTATGTATTAATCATGTAATAGAGTTACAGTAATCACTCTTTAAAGAGAGTCGATGATCAAATTTTAAGTTACAACAGTGAATTTCATAAAACAACAATAATCCGCCCCTTGGGCTAGCAACACTGTCCCTTTTTATAGCAGCCAAGCGGAAATACCAAAGATACAAATATTCTTTGAGGTAGCAATCCCTCAGGATCAAAGGATCTTGAGGGATTCACGATATCGTTATTTCTCAGTTATCTCTTCATTCTCTTGCACCGATTTGGTATCTCCTCTTCCTTTTCCTGGCCTATGCGCTCTGATTTCGATTTCCTTGTTTGGATGCGGTTCCCTGTCAAAGGGACAATAGTTGATTTTTTCTTGTCTTTTCCTTTGGAATGGCGATCTTCCAATTCTTCCTTTTTTGCATAGGAAAAGGTAATAATTAGTCATTTTACGTTACTCACAAATCTTCTAAACTTTATCATAATCTTTCACCATATGCCCATTTCATAATGTAACAAAGTTATGAATTAAAGGAAAAGATAACGAAATAAGTGGCAATTACATACCTTTTCTAATGCTCAACAGCAGGGCGAGGGTGATTCCCAGAATCGCCTTATTACTTCTTCCTCAGTGTTGGATACCATTATTGGTTGACCATGGTCTACTTCCTTTCTGTCTGTGCCAACTTCCATGAAAAACAGAGGATGCGAGAGCAATGCTGAAGTGCCACTATTAGAATTTTGAATGAGAGCGTGAGAATGCATTACACAATGCAAGGGTGTTGTTTATTCGGGAAATTTTAACGTAATTTTTTTTTCAAGAAATTTAATTCCCAGAGCTTTTGAATAATTTTTTTGTGGAAATGGATTTCTCAAAATTGATTATTGTAATTTAAATTTCCAAAAATTTCCAACATTTTTCAATATCTTAAAAAAAATATTCTACTATTTTCCAAACAAAATTGTAACCCCATACTATGGTAGTACAATTTGCATTCTAATTCCCTATGGACGTCGGTTGTGGAAGCGAGGTCACCTTTAAAATCATAATGACATCTAAGTTGCTTGCCATAGGATGTAGCTATCGAAATAAGAAATCAATGGTGATTGGCAAGGATCCATTCCACAAAAAGTGATAGCCGACAAAGGTGCAAATAACGTTCCTTCCCTTCACTATCATTAATAATGAAAAACTGATAACATTTCTTATTTGCACCACAGAAAAAGATTCATAAAAATGGGTTGAGGTTGAAGCAACTGCTCTTCTATCTATTTTTAAAATCAGACAATGGGCTTTGACAAGTAGGGTTTGGATCTCAGCATGGTCTATGTAGACCTTATTTTGTTGAGTGGCTATACGATACATGGCTTCTGTACAAGATATATATTCTCCTAAAACAAAACAATAAATGCCGACATTATTATAATTATGAGATGTGAAAGTAATATTCTCTCGGAACAAAACAATAAATATTTCCCTTTTTTTAAATAAATAAGTTTTCTTTCTTATTACTTATTTTAGTGATATAATTGATTATTTTGAAATGCAAAAATGTAATATTTCCTGTTACATATCTCCCATCTCCGGAAAGCAATTGAGCAGGGAGTAATAAGTGGCATAAAATGTTAAAACCAACTAGTGTTTACATATAAAGATAAACAATAGTACAGATACAAGCATCTCATTGTACTTCGCTAAAACCAAAATCACATGTCAATCCTCATTATGTCTTAGAAAATAAATTATGTGTATAGTGAAATTAACGTCTGGTCTAGATAGAAAAGACAAGTGCTTTGAAACAAAACCTTTGACATTATTAGAATAATTGATTAGATGTGAAAGTATATTTATATATTCCCAAACAATAAATGCACTCATTTTCATGTCACAATTTTTTAAATAAATGAATATTTGTCATCCTAACGATATTACTTGAACGGGTTTTTGTCTACCGCGTCCATAGAAGTGATAGGAGTTAGTGACCTAATTTTGGAGTTGCACTAAAAATGAAATTCTTAGGAGGGTGATTTTGAGAATTGCCCTCGCCTCGTTTTTCTTACTGATATGATGACAGAATCTAAGAGGTGGCGAGGTGAGGGCGATTCTCAAAATCACCCTATTACTTCTTCCTCAGTGATGGATACCATTAGAAGGGCTTCCTTAGTGATGGATACCATTATTGGTTGACCATGGTCTACTTCCTTTCTGTCTGCGCCAACTTCCATGAAAAACAGAGGATGCGAGAACAATGCTGAAGTGCCACTATTAGAATTTTGAATGAGAGCATGAGAATGCATTACACAATGCAAGGGTGTTGTTTATTCGGAAAATTTTAAGGTAAATTATTTTTCATGTTAAAATTTAATTCCAATTTTGATATCATATTGGGTATCCATGAAACGCGAGCGCATTCAACTAACAATAATTTCCAAGCCTTTGTAGCGATGGATTTTCCCATTTTCCTCAACAAAACATTTCACATATGCCCGGTCGAATGAGGATTAGATCCCCTTTCTTGTTGCTTATGTTATATCACACTGGCCTGGATTAATGTTTTAGATGCGTGTTCTAACCATGCTTTCGGAGATATCACTATCTACAACTCATCTCTTATAAGCTTGCGTCAGGAGCCATGACTGATCCAATGTTTTGAACAGGTTGGGCCTTCGTTTAGTTATCACATCTCCCTTTGAGGAGGTTTAGTGAGAATTATTATCAGTCACTTGTGTGAGAGTTCTTAGCTGGAGAAACAATATAGCTATGAAGGTAATAAGGCTGAATTGAAAAGTTACGCATCATATAAATCACGCATTTCTATAGTTTCTTTTAGGTTTATTGATTAACAAACCTAGGTCTAAAAGCGTAGCTTAAGGAGATCAAATCTTTCCATATAACTCAGCGTTTCCACTCCACATACAATCTTGTTGTCACCTTCATGCGTTTCCTTTTCTGTATTGCAACATAAAATTGAGACGAAATTCTTAGAGAATCACTCTTGCCTCATTTTTTCTTGCTAATATGATGATAGAATCCAAGAGGTGGTAGGGCGAGGGCGATTCTCAGAATCGCCCTCCTAAGAATTTTGTCTCAATTTACCTTAAAAATTTTACCATTCATGCCCGACCGCGCGTGATACATAAATTTGCCATTCCTCCACATCACGTTCGTTCTGATAAACTAGCTTGTGGTTGAAATACAACACAGTGACTTTTTTTGTTTCTTAACCATGCAGGAAATGTAGCGCAGTTTCCATCCAACAAGAGGTAAGCCTCACAACCAAATTCCTACCAACAACAACCCCAGTCCTTTTATAGAGACTTTGGCAGTGCATTCTTCCAGATGGTAATCACAATGACCTCAAAACATTTATCTGCAATCCTCCAGTTAGGGTCTTTCTTAGTAAAATCGACAATGGCGAGATCCGAGTCCATAGAGTCCACAGGTTATGGTGAAGAGAAGCTGTCAAATGTTGTGGTAGTGGGAAACGTCTTCTGCGATACTTGTTTAAAACATCAATTCTTACAGGAAAGTAGCCATGTCATAATTGGTATGTTTATTAGTCTTTTTAAGGTAGGATTCTTGTAATAGGTTTTTTTAATTTTGTAGTCGAAAATTTCTATGTATAATGATTGGGCTTTGTTATAAAATTATCTATTAGATTTGTGTTTACAGGTGCTCGGGTAGCCCTAGAGTGTAGCATAAACTGCAAGACAATAGCATCTGTTACAGTCGCAGAGAGTGATGAATATGGCGATTTCACTATGGAGGTGCCCTCACTTTTTCATCTAGAAGAGAGGATAAATAGATGCAACGTTAGGCTGCATAGCAGTCCTGAAGGCTCATGCAATACACCATCAAAAACTGCACCCTCCAAAATTGTTCTCCTGTCAAATTTAAACGAAGTTTGCACCTACAATGCTAGGTCTTTAACCTATCACCCACAAAATATCCCTAGCCTTTGTTACAAGGAGACTATACAAGAATCCTTGGAGAGAGAAAGTAAGCCACAAAAGCCTAATTTAAGGTAAAATTGAGATGAAATTCTTAGGAGAGAATCGCCATCACCCCGCCACCTCTTGGATTCTGTTGTCATATCAGTGAGAAAAACGAGGTGAGGGCAATTCTCATAATCACCCTCACCTCATTTTTCTCACTGATATGATGACAGAATCCAAGAGGTGGCGGGGTGAGGGCATTTCTCAGAATCACCCTCCTAAGAATTTCGTCTCAATTTTACCTTAAAATTTTTACCATTCATGCCCGACCGTGCATGCTACATAAATTTTCCATTCCTCCACGTCACGTTCGTTCTGATAAACTAGCTTGTGGTTGAAATACAACACAGTGACTTTTCTTGTTTCTCAACCATGCAGGAAACGTATGGAAGTTTCCATCCAGGAAGAGGTAAGACTCGCAACCAAATTCCTACCAACAACAACCCCAGTCCTTTTATAGAAACTTTTGTAGCCCATTCTTCCAGATTGTAATCACAATGGCCTCAAAACATTTGTCTGCAATCCTCCTGCTAGGGTTTTTCTTAGTAAAATTGACAGTGGTGAGATCCGAGTCCATAGAGTCCATAGGTTATGGTGAAAAGAAACTGTCAAATTTTGTGGTAGTGGGAAACATCTTCTACAATACTTGTTTAAAACATCAATTCTTGCAAGAAAGTAGCCATGTCATAACTGGTATGTTTATTAGTCTTTTTAAGGTAGGATTCTTGCAATAGGTTTTTTTAATTTTGTAGTCGAAAATTTCTATGTATAACGATTGGGCTTTGTTATAAAATTATCTATTAGATTTGTGTTTACAGGTGCTCGGGTAGCCCTAGAGTGTAGCATAAACCGCAAGACAATAGCATCTGTTACAGTCACAGAGAGTGATTAATATGGCGATTTCATTGTGGAGGTGCCCTCGATTTTTCATCCAGAAGAGAGGATAAATAGATGCAGCATTAGGGTGCTTAGCAATCCTGAAGGCTCATGCAATACACCATCAAAAATTGCACCCTCCAAACTTGTTCTCCTGTCAAATTCATACAGAGTTCGCACCTACAATGCTGGGTCTTTAACCTATCACCCACAAAATATCCCTGGCCTCTGTTACAAGGAGACTGTACAAGAATCCTTGGAGAGAGAAAGTAGGTCACAAAAGCCTACTTTAAGGTAAAATTGAGACGAAATTATTAGGAGGGTGATTCTAAGAATCGCCCTCGCCTCATTTTCCTTGTTGATATGATGACAGAATCCAAGGGGTGGCGAGGTGAGGGCGATTCTGAGAATCGCCCTCCTAAGAATTTCGTCTCAATTTTACCTTAAAATTTTTACCATTCGTGCCTGATCACGCGTGATACATAAATTTTCCATTCCTCCACGTCACGTTGATTCTAATAAACTAGCTTGTGGTTGGAATACAACACAACGACTTTTCTTGTTTCTTAACCATGCAGGAAACGTAGGGCAGTTTCCATCCAGCAAGAGGTAAGCCTCGCAACCAAATTCCTATCAAAAACAACCCCAGTCCTTTTATAGAAACTTTCACAGCCCATTCTTCTAGATGGTAATCACAATGGCCTCAAAACATTTATCTGCAATCCTCCTGCTAGGATTTTTTTGAGTAAAATAGACAATGGCGAGATCTGAGTCCATAGAGTCTGCAGGTTATGGTGAAGAGAAACTGTCAAATGTTGTGGTAGTGGGAAACATCTTCTGCGATACTTGTTTAAAACATCAATTCTTGTAGGAAAGTAGCCATGTCATAACTGGTATGTTTATTAGTATTTTTAAGGTAGGATTCTTACAATAGGTTTTTTTAATTTTGTAGTCGAAAATTTCTATGTATAATGATTGGGCTTTATTATAAAATCATCTATTAGATTTGTGTTTATAGGTGCTCGGGTAGCCCTAGAGTGCGGCATAAACCACAAGACAATAACATTTGTTACAGTCGCAGAGAGTGATGAATATGGTGATTTCACTATGGAGATGCCCTCGCTTTCTCGTCTTGAAGAGAGGATAAATAGATGTAGCGTTAGGCTGCTTAGCAGTCTTGAAGGCTCATGCAATACACCATCAAAAAATGCACCCTCCAAACTTGTTCTCCTATCAAATTCAAACGAAGTTCACTCCTACAATGTTAGGTCTTTAACCTATCACCCACAAAATATCCCTGGCCTCTGTTACAAGGAGACTGTACAAGAACCCTTGGAGAGAGAAAGTAGGCCACAAAAGCCTACTTTAAGGTAAAATTGAGACGAAATTCTTAGGAGGGTGATTCAGAGAATCGCCCTTACCCCGCCACCTCTTGGATTATGTCATCATATCAGCGAGAAAAATGAGGCGAGGGTGATTCTCAGGATCGCCCTCCTAAGAATTTCGTCTCAATTTTACATTGCAATACAGAAAAGGAAATTCATGAAGGTGACAAAAAGACTATAAGTGGAGTGGAAACACTGAGTTATATGGAAAGAATTGATCTCCTTAAGCTACGCTTTTAGGCCTAGGTTTATTAATCAATAAACCTAAAAGAACTACAGAAATGAGTGATTTATATGACGCATAACTTTTCAATTCAGCCTTATTACCTTCACAGCTATATTGTTTCTCAAGCTAAGACCTCTCACACAAGCGACTGCTAATAATTCTCACAAAAACCTCCTCAAAGGGATATGTGATAACTAAATGAAGGCCCAACCTATTCAAATCACTGGATCGGTCATGGTTCCTGACACAAGCTTATAAGACACGAGTTGTAGATAGTGATATCTCCCAAAGCATGGTTAGAACACACGTCTACAACATTAATCCAGACCAATGCGATACAACATAAGCAACAAGAAAGGGGATCTAATCCTCTCATTCGACCGGGCATATGTGAAACGTTTTGTTGAGGAAAATGGGAAAATCCATCGCTACAAAGGCTTGGAAATTATTGTGTAGTTGAACGCGCTCCCATTTCATGGATACCCAATATGATATCAAAATTGGAATTAAATTTTAACTTGAAAAAAAAATTACCTTAAAAGTTCCTCAATAAACAACACCCTTGCATTGTGTAATGCATTCTCTCGCTCTCATTGAAAACTCTAATAGTGGCACTTCAACATTGCTCTCGCATCCTCTCTTTTTCATAGAAGTTGGCACAGATAGAAAGGAAGTAGACCATGGTCAACCAATAATGGTATCCATCACCGAGGAAGCGCTTCTAATGGTATCCATCACTGAGGAAGAAGTAATAGGTTGATTCTGAGAATCGCCCTCGCCCTGCCAACTCTTGGATTCTGTCATCTTATCAACGATAAAAATGAGGCGAGGGTGATTCTCATAATCACCCTCCTAAGAATTTCGTTTTTAGTGCGACTCAAAAATTAGGTCTCTAACTCCTATCACTTCTACGGACGCGGTAGAAAAAACCCCATTCAAGTAATATCGTTAGGATGACAAATATTCATTTATTTAAAAAATTGTGACATGGAAATGAGTGCATTTATTGTTTGGGAATACATAAATATACTTTCACATCTAATCAATTATTCTAATAATGTCAAAGGTTTTGTTTCAAAGCACTTATATTTTCTATCTAGACCAGACGTTAATTTCACTATACACATAATTTATTTTCTAAGACATAACGAGAATTGACATGTGATTTTGGGTTTAGAAAAATACAATGAGATGATTGTATCTGTGCTATTGTTTATCTTTATATGTAAACACTAGTTGGCTTTAACATTTTATGCCACTTATTACTCCCCGCTCAATTGATTTTTGGAGATGGGAGATATGTAACAGGAAATATTTCATTTTGGCATTTCAAAATAATCAATTATATCACTAAAATAAGTAATAAGAAAGAAAACTTATATATTTAAAAAAAATGAAATATTTATTGTTTTGATTCGAGAGAATATTACTTTCAGATCTCATAATTATAATAATTTCGGCATTTATTGTTTTGTTTTAGGAGAATATATATCTTGTAGAGAAGCCATGTATCATATAGCCACTCAACAAAATAAGGTCTACATAGACCACGCTCAGATCCAAACCTTGCTTGTCAAAGCCCATTGTTTGATTTTAAAAATAGATAGAAGAGCAGTTGCTTCAACCTCAACTGATTTTTATGAATCTTTTTCTGTGGTGCAAATAAGAAATGTTATCATTTTTTCATTATTAATGATAGTGAAGGGAAGGAACGTTATTTGAACCTTTGTCGGCTATTGCTTTCTGTGGATTGGATCCTTGCCGATCATCGTTGATTGCTTATTCCGATAGCTACATCCTATGGCAAGCAACTCAGACATCGTTATGGTTTTGAAGGTGACCTCACTTCCACAACCGACGTCCATAGGGAATTAGAATGAAAATTGTACTACCATAGTATGGGGTTACAATTTTGTTTGGAAAATAGTAGAATATTTTTTTAAGATATTGAAAAATGTTGGAAATTTTTGGAAATTTAAATTAAAATAATCAATTTTAAGAAATCCATTTCCAAAAAAAAAAGGATTCAAAAGCTCTCGGAATTAGATTTCTTGAAAAAAAAATTACCTTAAAATTTCACGAATAAATAACACCCTTGCATTGTGTAATGCACTCTCACGCTCTCATTCAAAATTCTAATAGTGGCACTTCAGCATTGCTCTCGCATCCTCTGTTTTTCATGGAAGTTGGCACAGACAGAAAGGAAGCAGACCATGGTCAACCAATAATGGTATCCATCACTGAGGAAGCGCTTCTAATGGTATCCATCACTAAGGAAGAAGTAATAAGGCGATTCTAAGAATTGCCCTTGCCACGCCACTTCTTGGATTCTGTCATCATATCAGCAAGAAAAATGAGGTGAGGGCGATTCTCACAATCGCCCTCTTACTTCAAATTCGTCAGATGGAATTACCCAACTAAGAATTTCATCTCACTTTTACGTTGATGGTTTTCCTTTCTGTATTATGTTTTTTATTTGATTAATATTAATTTACATGGAACATTTTAGTAATATATTACATGTAAATTAATATTTCAAAGAAATGAAATATTAATTTACATGTAATATATTTATTTGAAAGATGTTTAAAATGTCTTTAGTCTAGCGGACCGGGAGGTTATTGCAAGTGAATATGTAATGTATGAAAATACAAATATTTCATTATGAATCCACTTTTATTATTCATAAAACGAAAATAAAAAATGAAGCTTTCTACCCACCTGCCATTCTCCTATATAGGTTATATTTTTTTAGTTAACTCTTTTAATTGGTCACTTAGGAAAGAAAAATGTTATTCTACCAAAAACATTAGTGTGTTTTTTCCTCATCAACAACTATTTTTTCGCACATAAAATTCGATTTTACAGGAATTTTTTAAAAATGTTGAAAATTGACCCTAAAAAAAATTTCATTCTAGTATCAACACTTTTTTGTTTTCAAGGTTTTTTTTGCACGAAAATTTTGTTTTCGCTGCCATTTTTAAAACATGTTCAAAATTGACCCTTAAAAACAAACCATCATTCCAGTATACAAACTTTTCATTTTTAGCATTTTTTTTTATGTTTTTTTGGGGTTTTTTGGCGAGAGTTCCCGTTTTGAGTTTATAGTTCCCATTTCAAAGTTTACATTGTTCATTGTTTACGTTGTATCAAGGATATTTTGAGCAGCGGAAGATGTACTTGGAGTAGAAGATGAGATCTATGCAAATGCAAAAGGGGAACGCATTGATTCATTCCTCAAGAAACTTCACGAGACCCAAGATGAATTGGCAGTTGTGGGGTCAACACCTCAAGGTTCCAAGATGGTAAGACTGGACCTAAATTCAGTGTTTGAGGAGTGGTAAGTCTTTGTCCAGAGCATCCTGGGCAGGGCGACTTTGCCAAACTGGGATGAGATGTGGGAAACTCTTAAGAAAGAAGAGCTAAGGAGGGACTTGGTCAAGTGAAAAATTGACGAAAGCAACAGTAGTGAGTCGAAGCCCAAGGAGGAGGAAGAGAATGTAGCCCTTGTATCCAAGGGGAAATAGGAGCAATGGAGGCAGAAGAGGGACATTTCGAAGATCAAAAGCTTTAGGTGTGGTGAACTCAGTCACTACATAACACAATGTCCTCTCAGGAAGAAGGACAAAGATGAGAAGCATGATAGGAAGGTTGCAGATGCGAAGATCGAGGAGGATGAGTTTTCCATAGCTAAGATACCTCTAAGAGGGAGGCGGGCTAATTTAGAGTTGTAGTTTGAAAGAGCTACGAATGGGCATGATCCTTGAGTGTCAGTTGATGCAGAGGAGTTCCATAGTGACTGTATAGTGTAGTAGCACCAAAGACTAAGTAGCACAGAGAAAATTTGGTAGCAGTGCAGATGACACAAAGAAGAGGTCAACAACAACACAGAGGCTTCAAAGGGTCATCTCAAAGACTAGCAAAAATTAGACTCCAACAACAAGATGCATCATACTAAACACCAATTTAGTAATTTGGGATGCTTTTCTGTTGTCGATGCAATAACAACAATAGTTGGAGAAGGTTACAGTGTAGATGTAGTTGGTAGTGGCAGTGCCATCATCAACACAGATGTAGAATTAAGAGTGAGTTGCAGTACAGATGTAGTGTTGACAGTGGCAGGGTCAGCAGTAGTACAGATGCAGTGTTTGCACATTAGTTGCTACATAGGATGTCAGACATCAACAGCGCAGAAGGAGATGTTACAGAATAGAGTGATGCTTTAGCAGGTTGCATTGCTAGAGAACATTCCTCGCTAAGAGGGAGTGTTGATTTCTAGTCGCATCAAATGTGTTCTAAGTATCAAATTTTGTAGGGAGGCTTAGACACATGCAATCTCCAATACCCAGAAATCATTTTTGGAAATTACACAAGGAGACATTTTTATTAAGATAATTAATCATTTTTAATGGGGCCCTAAGTATAAACTTAGGAAATTAAAATAATTAATGGGTATCACTCTAAAATGTGGGTGTAACTTCTATAAGAAGGCAGAGATCAAGTCAATATGATCCTAGCCATTGATTAGAATCTAATCTAGGCAATTGATTGATCAACAAGAGGATTATAAGAGAAGTCTTGATGGGCACTTAGAGAATACACAAAGAGAGTTCAGAAGATCGAATTTTTGAAGGAGAGTAGCTATCGTTGAGAAATTAGAAGTGAGATTTTTCAATGCGGGGCAAGGATAGTTCCATTTTGAGATTTCTCCTTATATGACAATACTCAGCGTAGGAGGCAGAGAGAGATACAAGAGAGGCAATGCTTAGCCAGAAGAGGCTGACATAAAGCTACATAGGGCCACACAGAGACAGCGTAGGCTGACATTGAGGAAACATAGAGCGTTGAGGAGGTCCAAAAATTTGCTAGGGAGATCAACTTCTGAGCTGGAAGCCGGGGTGTGCTACTGGGACGCAGAAGTGGAAATTCCTGGGCAGCAAATCGATCAGCATGAGGAGTGATGTTTTACCCAGAGGTTTTGACATTGTGTTGATGCAAAGATTGCATAGAGGCAACGCAACGGCAACCATAGGTAGTGAGAGGCAGTCATTTAGGGGCTGGATTAGCCAGGATTTCTAGTGATAGTGTGAGGTAATATCACAAATATCTTGGTCAGTGATATTCTCTATAAGTGGATTTCTTGGAAGGCATCCAAAAGTTGTATTCAGAAATTACTACTGCATAATAATAAAAACACTCAGAGTTGTTGCACCAGTTTTCCCGCATTGGGTTTTTCCGGGGGACATTTGTGATGAGCCTCATCATTGGGTAACTTTATGGACCCTGATACACCTCCAAGGTTATTTAAATCAACTCTTCTCATAATTCCTTACAAATTTTGATTATATTTTTCTTAATGAGATGAGTAAAAGTGAGATGTTATGTCTAGTGGACTAATGTGCATTGATTACAGGTTTTTGAGAGAAAATCATGGAAATTTTGGCTAATCAAGGGCAGAAACTTGAATGAGACAAGGAGGAGAGTTTTTAGGAGATAGATCTTCCTCATTTAATCCTCAATCATTCAAATATTCCTCCATCAAATCACACTAGCTGGGAGTTTCAAGTAGCCGAGTCATGAAGATCAAAAGGCAATCAAGCGAGTGATAGTTAAGGAGCCAGTTCATCTTGAGTTTGGGAGTCGAGCCTCACTACATTTAAGGAAGTCATTGGAGACTTCAGTTGTATAAATAAAGAGTCCTAGAGCCTCATTAGGATTCAGATTTTTGATGTAAAAGCACTGGGCATTTTCGAGTTCAACACTAGTGGAAGACATTGTTGTGTAATTTTATGATATGATAATGAGAATGAGCATTTCCTTGATCCAACACTAAGTTGACTCAGAGGGATGAAGCTCTTGGGTTAGGGCCCAACCCTAGCAGCAAAGGCTCCTCTTCTTGTATTTGTATGCTTAATTTGATTTCATATATTAATGGTTGAATTGTATTTAGCATTATTTCATTGCAAGTAGTTGTGGATTTGATTAGTTTTCTTCCATTTGTGCATTTCTTTAGTAGTAGCTTAGGATGATAAAGGAATATCAAAAAAGTTGATAGTAGGTAGCTTTGGCCTCACTCCTCCCTTCAAGGACCATGGTTTGAGGAAAGAACTCCTATGCAGCCCCAAAAAGACAGAATTCTGATTTCTTATGGAATTGAGGGTTTTCTCCTACTAATGTTATAGACATTTTTGGGCACTGCAACCCCAATCATAAATGTCCATAAACCAAGGGCTCCTAAGTCCCTAAAGGTGTTGTTCCAACACCTAAAAGAACAAGGTCAACTGATTACAGCATCTCCCAGAAGTTCTCCATGAAAAACTACTCAGAATTGGTCAAAACTGGACCATTTCACCTGCTCCATGGTCAAAGTGCGTTGCATCCCACCTAAATACACACAGTAGGTGCGATGCATGTTGAAAATCCCTTCTGTGGGGTGCAATGGGTGAGAGTGGACAAATGGCAAGGTCAATCCGCAAGGTGGAGGAGCATGGAATCTTCTAGAAACTTCTCCTGTGACACTTGCCTCTCTGCATTCGCCCAGGGATGAGTAAGAGATCATCAGTCTCCAAGTGGAATCAAGAACTATCAGAGAGAGGACACTAATCAAATCTCAAAATTTGGCTCATTCCCCTTGCAAACATCTATATATCGATCCCTCATCCAGAGATCCAGAGGCTGGAATTTTGTATCTTGTAAGGAAGTGTTGTTGGTTTCTTGGTGCAACATCATAGTGTTGGGTGATCTAAGCTTTTCATGAGGTGAAGAAGGGCTTTCTTGCTGAGAGGATGATGCTGGGTCAGAACAATTGGTTGTAATCCTCTTTGCTCTTTCTTGATTATCAATAAAGCTATTCACGTTTTCCTCCACATTCTTGTATGATTGATGATTTATGCATTTGTGTGGTCAATATATATCTGGTCCTATATTGTTTATGATAATAGATCTATGTTCTTGGATAGTGTTATGCTACTTTGATTCTATAGGTGCTCTGTGAAGCTGGGTAGACGAGGAAGCGAGTGGCGAAGACCTATCAGAAAGGAGAGGAATCGAGCAAGGAACCAAGCGCAAGACAGAGGTTGGTCTCCTTATTCCCCTCTTATCTATTTATCATAAAGGAAAACGAAAGTAGTTTTTAGTTTGTTTGTTTCTAAGGTAGCTACCAGCCTTAGTGGGACTAGCAGCTCTACATAGACACTAGTTTTCCCGATAACAACTAAGGCCAACATTTTATCAGTTTTCAAGAATAGAATTATCATTTCTGATATCTTCAGCCTTGTATTAGATCTCATAAAGGTTTCACATTATTTTGGAAGTTTTCCCATGAATGAAATAGGCAACTAGATAATGAAATTTTGTTTTCTTTACTTGATTGAAAATCTTTCTTGGTCGACATGATTCCTAGATAAATTTCAATGATTGATGCAGTGCAGGAGCTTCAACAGTGTAGAGAGATTTCATGACCAACAACCCCATCCTAACCTCATCCATCTATGACTATCACTTTTTCCACTAAGTCCCTCACCAAGTTCATCATTCCATAAGAACACTTCTCCAAGTTTGTTTAGCAAATCCAACCATCTCACAAAATCTGTTTTGAGCTCTGAAGGAGTGCTAGCCACTCCCTTGCCTCATTTCACCCACCATTCACCTTCCCTAAGCCATACACCACCTTCCAAATCCCTTCTCTTGCTCTCGGACGGATCCTATAGGAATAGAGGGGATCTTGTAGGAGCATTAGGACATCTTGTAGGAGGCATTAGGACATCCTATAGGTCTACCTGTAGTGGCCTATTTTGAGGATGAATTGAGGGAAAAGCATCTAGGAAGACAGGAGAAGACCCATACTTGTCTCCCAAGCCATCTCACCATTCAGAATCATCCCTAATCCATCTACCACATCACCAAGACGATTTATCATTCACATTTTTCACACAAAAAAGACAAAAACAAAAAAGAGCTATTGTGTTCATTTACATGCACAACGGTAGAATGTTTGGATGTTTCAAATTGCATGCCTAGGATAGTAGGATTACACACATGTTATCTTATCATTCTTTTGAAACAAAGCTTCTTAGCAGTGAGTTAGATTAATGAAGTGTTTAAGCATTTGATTTTAGTCTTTCCTTAATACAGTAGACAAGATTTTAGTTAGTGCAAATTTCCCTTTCTTCTCATTGGTAATCAATCTTCTTCTGAATCAACAGAAGGTTGGTTTGAGAAACCATAGTGGTTTATCACCAGCTCAGTGGTGACAAAGAGTGGACCCATTGCATCTGCTTGTGTATACAACACTGTCACCTCCAAGTTTGTACGAACGCTGTGTTGATAAAGTAAAGGTTGTAGCCCCAGGAGTTGCAACATTATTGCTGCAATACTAGTGCTCATCATTTTGTCCAAAAACAACTGTGTCAATTATGTTGTATATTTTTCCTGTTTAGTTTCTTGTTTCGACATATTATTTTAAATAGTGAATCTTGTAGTTGTATTTACTTCGATATTTACTGTAGAACACAGTAAATAAATTGTATGGATTAAAAAGTAGGAGAAGTAACATCAATTTGTTGCAGTAGGGATTTTGGGTTTAGGAATTTTCACAAATATCCTCCCACTTATCCTCCTAAGACATAAAATTTGAGGAGTAAGGGACCAACACCTGAAACTATTGTAGACAATAAAATAAAGGCATTTCCGAGAACAATTCTTCCACCAAATAATGTTGGTCATAATTCAAGTCTAAACCCTCAATTGGTCAACTTTCGAAGAGTACTTTTGGAAATGCTAAGAGTAATTCCAATACACCTAAGGTGGAAAAGAAGTCTTCTCCACCAACATCCTCAACCCAGTCATATAAAGAGGAGAGTGTTTCATGCGACATGAATTACAACATCATCGAAGATTTGAAGAAAGCCTGAGATAACATATCATTTTTTGAATTAGCTAACTTCCTCGAGCAAAGAGAATTGATTGTTAAGGCTTTTACATCAATGCCTTCAACCAAAAAATTCACTTCTTCTTCCAAGGCTTCGTATTTTGGTAAAAATAAAGCCACGGTAAATCTTGAATCTATTGCTAATGCAACTAATATTAATTCAAGGTCATTCATGCCTCCATTATTGTTAAATTTTGATACCTTCAATTATAATTTTCATAATTTCTTAGTTGACTCTGGAGCATCAAAAAATGCCATGCCATTATATGTATGCAAGATAATTAATGCTAACCTGGTGAAGGCAGATGCAAAGATAATTCAGCTTGAAATATCTCAAGTACAAGTGGTAGGACAACTAAAATATGTGTTGATTAGATTGGCCTCTGATTCTTAGGCACTTCAATTTATTGATGTTGTTTTCATAGACATTCCTAAGGAATACGGGTTGCTCTTCAGCATACTAGTCCAACAAGATTCAATGATACTTCGCCATAGATTCGTCTCATTTGTGGCTCCCATACAAAGGGAAGAATAACTAGATTAGGGTTAACAATGAACCACACATGAAGTACAAAGTTACTGAGCTAGGGGAACCTAATGGATCTATCAATGTTTCTCAAGAAGTGTTGGGAAACTATTTCTTAGAATCAAACATCGAATGTTATCAGGCCTTGCCATCACCTATCTCATTAGGTACATACTTGGAACGCCTTCCTTGTCCTCTAGCTAGTGAAAATGAATCATGTATTATAGATATAAATAGTTCTAGTTTAGATACTAACCATATGAGTATTGACCTTTTAAGTCTGTATTATGATGGATTGAAGATGTAGGATGTAGTTGGTTCAAGATGTATCCTTGGTTATCCTAGAAATAATAAGTTCTTGATTTCTTTTCATTTAGCGTTTGAATGCACTAAAAACACTACAAAGTATGAGGTATTAATTCTTGGTTTGAAGAAAACCATCGACCTGAAGGTAGAATTCTTAAAGATAATCAATGATTATGAGATTATCACTTGGAAGGTACATAATATTATTCATTGCATTTTTCCTAATCTTAAAAACTACCAATAAGAGGTATGGCAATTGGTTTATCCTTTTAAAGATTTTAACATTAAATCAGTACCAAGAATTAATAATGCTACAATAGGTGCTTTAGCCAATGCAGCCACTATATTCACACCTCTTAAGACAAATTTTCCATAGAAATAATTTACAAACTTGCCATTCCTGGTAATGTCACTAACTTCCACATTTTCAATGATGACCTGTAGATCTTGAACTTTATCACCAACATGGATCTATTCAAAGACACAACTATAGATGAGGAAGAATATAATAGAGCCTTGCAGCAAAATATAATTCAAGAGAGTAAATCCAATGCCCAAAGGTGTTGCATCATTAGAGAATCTCTTCAATATGTAGAATCAGTTTAAAGGACCTCCTAACACCAAGACCCAGAGTTCTACGCTACAACATGATAAAACCAATTTAGGGATGTAATGAGATCCAACGTTCCTTAATCTTAGTACCTGTTGCTATTAATAAAAAATATGAGTGTTTATTCATTTATTTAAGCAACACTAAGATGTATTTGCATGGACTTATGAAGACTGCAAGACCTATGATACCAGGATCATTGAACATGTCATTCCAATCAAGGATGAGATCAAGCCATTCCAACAAAGGTTAAGAAAGGTACACTCGACACTTGAGCCCTTAATACAAAAGGAGTTAAAAAATTTGTTGGATGCATGAATTATTTTTAAAGTTATACATTCTACATGAGTCTCAAACCTAGTCCCTATAAGGAAAAAATATGGGGAAAATTGTTTATGTGTGGATTTTCTTAATCACAATAGATATTTATATAAATATATCTATCTAGTCTCCTCAATGGAGCCAATACTCTAGATAGTCTCAGGTTTTGAGATGTTTTAATTATTGGATGGGTTCTTTGGCTATAACCAAGTATTGGTAGTAGAGCCAAAAAGACTTAAAACAACTTTTACAACCAAATGGGGAACCTTTTCTTTTAGATACATTCCCTTTGGGCTAATTAATGCAGGAGCTAACTTTCGGAGTGCTATGGATATTTCATTTAGAGGGATGATTTTCCAAAGTGTAGTGGTTTATCTTGATGATGCTACATTTTTTCGAAGAAAATATATGATCACTTACATCATCTAAGGAACATTTTGAAGCATTGCAGGAAGTATGACATATCGATTAACCTAAGAAAATCATTTTTGCAGTGTCAGAAGGAAACCTCATAGGGAATATTATTGGAAAAATTGGTATTATGATGCATCGTGAACATCTCAAATCCATTACTCAGATTCTATATCCTATTGGTAAGAAAGCAATGCAATCGCTTCTAACAAAATTGATTTTCTGCAAAATTTTATTTTGGATTATGCCCAAATTGTTAAACCATTATAAGATTTGATAAATAAAGATGTAGTTTAAAAATGGATTGAAAAGGATAAAAAATATTTTTTCAAAATTAAACAAGCTATGGACGAAGCTCCAACTCTTTTCAACCTTAACTTTGATATATATTTCATGCTTTATACTTTCAGCTTAGGCTCCTCATTAGTGACCAATCTTACTCAGAAGGATGATCAAGGAAATGAGCAGCCTATTTCACTCATGAGTGTAGGCATGTAAGGGTCGGAGTTAAACTACCCAGATATGGATAAGAAATCTTATGTGATGTACAAAGAAATTAAACATTTCAATCCATATATTCTTAAAAATCATGTCATAGTAGTTGTTCCTAATTTTGTAGTTAGATCTTTGTTTGTACAACAAGAATTAGGGGAATGAATACCAAATGGATGACATGTTTGATTTAATATGAATTAGAATCAAGCCAACTCATACAGTAAAAGGTCATGGCCTATGCAAGCTAGTTGTTGAAGCTACAAATCCACATGAAGAAGAGATGTTTGGGTGGGAGCAAGAAATTAAAATGTATAATAATGATTATATCGTCTTCTGCAATACACCATCATCCATATACACAGAGATAAGGTAGTATTTGGCGCAGTGAACTCTATTGACACAATTATCAATAAAACAAAAAAGGTTTATCTGGATAAAATATTTATCATATTAGTTGGTCCATGGTGGTTTGTTCCAGAAACATCACAATGGGGTTTCGCTGAAATGTTTAAAGTCTCCTTATTCAGAGAAAGTTTTGAAATAACTTCAAGATGGACCAACAAGTGGACGCTATGTTGGTGATACCATGACACACAAAGTCATGAAAGTACGATACTATAGGCCAGCACTATTCAAATATGCTCATGCATATGCACGTGAATGTCCAAGTTGTCCAAAGTGTGCTGGTAGAGAAAGAAAGTTGCCCCACTTCATCCCGTTGTAGTAGAAAAACTTTTGGAGAAATGGGGCTTGGATGTCACCAATGAAATTGTTCCTAATTCATTAAAGAAAAACTAATATCTCCTCACATAGATGGATTATTTCACACGATGGGTTGAATTTGTACCATTAAGGTCGTTCAATAGTAAAAAGTTCATATGGTTTCTCAATCAAAACATTATTATCAGGTTTGGTGTACCAACCTCACTTGTCATTGATAATGCTACATATTTTTCATTGTCAATATTATATAATTTTTCCTTGGAAAATGGTACTGTATTGAAAATTTCTATAAATTACTATCTTCAAGGTAATGATATAGCTAAATCCAAAAATATTTTTTAAATTTGTATCATAAAGAAGATAATTCTAACCCAACAAAGAAATTGACATAACGATTTAATAAATTCTTTCTTTGATGATCACATTACACCACCTTTTCTAGGAACTTCACCATACTTTTTCATCTATGAAAAGGAAGAAATACTGCCACCTAATCTCTACATGTTGTTAATTTTCCATTGTATCTTGTTACAATCACTTTAGCCCAATATATTTTCTTTCATTAGCAATCTTTCAATAGAATTTACTCTTCCAATTACCAAGAGAACTTGCAGATAAAATAGTAAATGAAATAGACAATAGAAGACAATCAAGACCAATAAGAGGCACACAGATTTGTTCTAAGACTAGGGAAAAACCCACGAGAGGGAAACACTTTCAAATTCTTATTATTATTAGATTGTCATAAAATGTTCAACAAAGAGAGAGTACAATGTTTCACTTCACCAACCATAATAATATCAAGCAAAACCATCCAAACAATATCCAAGAGATGAGCCCAATATATAGATCTAATACAAATCATAGTTTCCAAACCTGCGGTCAACAATCAAAATCTACAATCAAATGTCAGAATTATCTTAGGTCACAATCGCATGGAGATATTGACCATGCAACTAGTTGAAGCTCTCCATCCGTAGGGAGCACCCTATCAAGCAAGCGAATATAGCCAAGCATTTCTTGTTCCAACCCTATGACTACATATGAAATTCCCTTCTTCACATGTGTGAGCTTGGACCCTACAATTTCAAACTTGTATGAATCAATTTCATGAACCAACTTCAAACCTATACAAGCCAAAATAAATAAGAGAGAGAAGAAGATGCTTGTTGATGATGTCCAAATGAGGGTGATCACTTGGCTTGTATTTATAAGCCTCCAAGGGTTTCCAATTTCTCTTTAAATCTAACTTTTATTTTTGTGCACATGGGGGCTTCCTCGTTAAAATGCATTTTTCCTTAACCAAATTAAATTAATCCAAGGGCTAGGAGGGGTTTTTCTTAATGAGGAAGACTGCCCAAAGGAGGAATTTTGTACCTGAGCTACCAAATTAACACTCCCTCTCAGCTAGGCATAAATTACTAACTGCAACATATGTCCCATCTCAAAATATCTCATCATCATCAAATGTCATCACTACTCATCTCTTCTCATCTATTGAACCCTCTGGAATCTAAGAGAAGAAGAATTTGTCATCGTAGAGGAGCTCAAGCTACCACCCTTTATCCATTAGGGAGCCTATGCTACCAACCAGAATCACCAGCAAGGAGGTAATGCTACTACTTAGGAACCATCATCACCATTTGGTAGCTTATGCTACCACCTAGAATCCAAGGAAAATAGGCAGGATATAACTTATCATGAGGTAAGGATTGAAACTATCTTATCGATTGTTGATCTTCCCATCAAGAATCTAAATACTTAAGTGGTATAACACCTACATCCACTACCTTGGTAGGTTACACACACTTACCCTACAATATTAGGATCAGACTCAACCCATGTAACTTGTGGGATACACACTTACCTTGCAACGTGTGGATTATACATGCCCAAGTCATCTTCTCAACCCATTTTCCAGATGGTGATGAGCAATCCCAAAAAGCCCAGTTTGTGGGTAGGATGCATACTGGAGTATAATCAATAGGGGGAGATACACACTTACTATGAGGTAAGGATCAGACACTCCCTAAGATAACAATAGGGGATATACACACTTACCGTGATGTAAGGATCAAACAAACCTATTTTCCACTAGTTCTCTCAACTCCAAGAGCTCTTTGGCTCAATTCCTTAGCTTGGAAGCTTGCATAGAGGAGAAGAGATTTTCTCAATGTCCTGGATCAGCCGGGACCCTTACTGGGGAGTGTCACATCCATTAATCCAAGTTTCTCTTTAAATACCAAGAACATCCCTTTCGGAAAATCATTTGTGAGTATGTATACAATCTGCTCATTAGTTGAAATATGAAAAATTTTCATAGCTATTCTCTACACCTTGTCACGTATGTAATGCTATATGATATCAATGTGTTTGGACTTGTCATAAAACATGAGATTCTCCACCAATAAAATCACACTCTTGTTGTCACAATATATCATTATCGTATCTAGGACTTGCTTGAAAAGCTCTCTAAAGAGCTTCCTCAACCAAACTGCCTCACAGCTAGCCATGATAGCAACAATATACTCTTCCTCTTTCGTACTTAAAGCCACATACTTTTGTTTCATGCTCATCCAAGATATCATTTCAAGCACCAAAATAAAGCACCATCCTAAAGTGCTCTTCCTATCAATAAAATTTCTAGCCCAATCAACATCAGTGTATCCATGAAGTCGTACATCACGAAAAAAATATATCACACCAAGGTTGATTGTCACATGCAAATATCTCAATATGTGTTTGGAAATAACCCAATGTCATGAAAAGGCTCAGTCATGAATTGAGTATAAGTGTTAACTGCAAAGCATATATTGAGACAAATGTTTACTTGGAACATCAATGCCACAATAAACTATCAGTACTTAGACGAATTCACCAAATTAGGTCCAGCAACATCTTCACATAAGTTCTTGAAGTTCATGTCCATTGATGTGGCTAGGGACTTGCATTCGGTCATTCCAAATCTCTCCAATACCTTCACAACATACTTTCCTTGAGAAAGGAAAATTCCTCTAGGTCTCTTCCAAACCTCTAGTCCCAAAAGGTAATGCATAATACCAAGATCCTTCATTTCAAATTTAGATATCAACTCCCTCTTACAATCAATCATCATAGGTTCATTGAATATCAAGAATAGATCATCAACATATAAAATCAAAATCAAAGTCATACCTTAGACTACGTTGAGGTAGAGGTTGTGGTTAGCACTGCTTCTCGTGAATCCAAGCTTCACTAAGTAAGTGTTAATACGTGCATACCAAGATTAGGGAGCTTGCTTCAAACCATATAATGCTTTCTTTAACCTACAAACATGAGTCTTCCTATCCTTCAATTAAAATCTCTGAGGTTTCTCAACATATCCTTCTTCTTATAGTATGCCATGGAGAAATGTTGTTGTTACATCCTTCCAATGAAGCGTTTATCCTTTGATTGCAACAAGGACAACAATCGATCTAACAGTAGTGTAGCAGGAAATGTTGTTTACATTATGGCTAATGTGTTGTCCTTGCTGGAAACCTACTTGATAGAAATGTCAACATGATGGTAATGCAGATTCTATAGATGGTATGAACAAAGGGATATCAGTTCAAGGATAGATGGATGAAAAACTTCAAGTGTGAGAAATTATACTCGGGTCCTATGAAAAAAGACCCCGTACATACATAGGTATGGTGAGGAGAATTCGCGTACAGAATCCACACCATGGTATTATGAATACCATATTTATTTACCATGGTATTGGCCCATAGTAATGAGTGCGACAACGGATATTTGATTCTGTCAAATAATAATTACAACATAACCAATTTATTTACCTAAGGTATTTGGTAAGGAACATACTATATAAAGATATGGAGATCAAGGTGCTAGGTGTGCAAGTGATGAATTGTTTATGAATGATTTTATCTGAAACAGGTGTGCACCAAGTAGCAAGGAGAGGACTCAGATCTCAAGTATGGTGACATATGTGCTTGTTTACTGTATTTATTGAAAATTTATAACAATGATAGATCTATGATTTAACTTGAATGAAGTTATCTTAAAAGCATGTAATTCTAATACTAAGGACTGCAAAGAGTAAAAAAAAAATTGTAGTGAAATTTTTCAGATCTGTACGCAAGTTTGTCTCAGGTGAGTCACGTATATACACGGATCTTCTTCTAGGTATTCACATATATATTCTGCGAAGTATTTCCAGTATGAACAACTCTGTACATGGGCATGGTGAATGGTAAGCAAGTACATCCGTGGATACACTTTGTAAAATTCACATATACACTTTTGTAAAATTCAATGATGTATCTCTTATAATAATTTGTTTTTAACAATATTGGTTGGGTTGATTTGTTTATGGAAGGGAATGTTGATTAGTGATGATGCTACTGTATGGTGATCTATATTTGGTTCAGTAATCTATGATGAATTTAGTTTAAGATTCAGTGATTGATTCAATGTTGCAGTGATTCAGACCCAGGTATCGGTAATTTGAGATTTCTACGTAGGTCTTCTTCAAGGGAAGTGTGTACATACGTGGGTATGATTCAAAACAGTAGCATATACATTCTGACATATTTTTGATCAAGGTTTATAGGGACGACATTTTATTTATGTGATGAATAGTACATGGTAGGGTATAGTTATGAATGGTTATGCATTGATTTGATCTCATATGGATTGGTTTGATCTAGTTGCATTGGTTGATTAAGCTCTAGTGATTGATTTGATGATTTAGTTGGGTCATTGATTGGGTGATTTGATTCAGTGATGGTTTTCAACTTACTGATGAAATTGGATCCAGTATGAAATATTATGAAAATTGGTCCATCCTTTTGGTAGTAGCTGGTAAACAAAGTCAGCGGGTTGGAGCTCCCTTCCAGTAGGTGTTGTAAAATGAGAGAAGGTTATATTCTTCTACTGGTAGGTGCCTACGTAGTAGTTAGAGTATGCACTATTACAAGATTTTAAGAAGTTTTCCTTTGAATTAAAGAAGAAGACAAAGACGACAACATCAATGGTTTTCTCCCACATTGGGTTTCCACCTAAAAATTCTGGTGTTCATATTGTTGATATGATTCTTATGTGTTGGTGATATTTCTGCTTCTTATTGCTCATAATTACTGTTTAATTAATGAATAATGAAGTAATAATGCACTGACTAAAGCTGAACATATTAGTTATTTGGATATACGCGGGTTGCCTTAAAAACAGTTGCATACACACACTAGTTTTATTTATAACAGTAGCATACAAATATCATAATAAGAAATTGGAAATTTGAAGTGAGTAAAATAATGATTCAACTCCCCCACAATAGTTTTCCTAAAAATTGGTATAAGAGCATGTCCTTTAGAAGAAGTTTGTTCGCTTGAAGGGAGATTCATAAAGATGAGCAATCAAGAGAGAGTATCTTCTATCTGACCACCATTTTTTAATGGAGCGAACTTGGTTTTCTAGAAATTCAGAATGAGAGCATATCTGCAGTCCCTTGGGGCTGATGTTTGGGCAATAGTTGAAGGAGCCTATCAATATCCATCCTCCATACCCACAGATGATGCAGGGAAGAAACAATATGAGACCAACGCACAGGCAATCAAAGCTCCCTTATGAAGTCTAGCATAATCATAATTTGTGAAGGTCATGCAGTTGAATACTGAAAAGGTTGTATGGTACAATATCATCCAAAGCTATGAAGGTGACACTAAGGTAAAGAACACCAAAATTCAAACATTTAGAATCTAATATGATACTCTCAAAATGCATAATGATGAAAGCATTGGAAGTTTCTTCCTTAGGGTAAATGAGATTGTTAACGCAATGATAAATGTTGGTGATGAAGTAAAATATTTTGTACTTTTTGAGAAAATCCTAATATCTCTAACCCCAAAATTCGATTCAAAATTCTCTGCCATTGAAGAGATGTAGGATCTGAAGAACCTTACTATTGACCAACTCCATGGGATCTTAACAACTATTGAAATGAGGAAATGGGGTCCATTAGATATTAGAGAAGAAACATTCAAAGCTACTTATAAAGAAAAAGAAGAGGAGCAGCATAAGGAAACAGGCTACATATCAGAGAAATAAGAAGAAAATTTCGTAAAGAAACTCCAAGTAGGAACTGACAAGTTTAGAGGTAAGATTCCTTTCAAATGTTTTTCTTGTGGAAGAATAGGTTACTACACGACTAAATTCCCTTATAAAGAAAATCATGAGAAAGGAAAGAATTCCTCAAAAGTGAATGTTAAAGGAAGGTTTGATAACAAGAGAGTTTCTATACACACGAAGATAGTGATTATTCTTGAAATAATGAAGATGTTGAATCTGATCAAGAATATCAATTACTTATGGCATTTGAAGAGAAATATAATGAATCTGATGATATTTTTATGGATTCTCTAGAAGAAAAAGATACTCTCATTGAAGAAATAACTCAGCTAAAAATCCGTCTAGAAGAAGCTAAATTAGTTGAAGAAGTTTTGAAGAAAAAACTTGTAGAAAAGGAAAGGCATAATAAAAGGTAAAAACTTGAAATAGTGGGTCTAAGAAATTAAATTGATAAAACAAAGGCTCAAAATCTTAGATTTTCTGAAGGATCAAATACTTTAGAAGAAATCATCAAGTATAATTCTCTCCTCTAATAAATACAGGTCTTGGATACAATGGTGAATCATCAAAGACTATAAAATCTTCTGAAACAGGTACAGGAAGCTACTAAAAAAGGTACTATCCTCCCAAGTACTCCTACTTCAATGGTCAATGCTTCACTTGTCATAATTTTGGTCATAAATTTATTCAATATATCACTTATAAAAATATCATGACTTGAGAAGCAAGAAAACCAAAGAATAAGAAAGGAACAAAGAAATTTTCTTACAATGCATTCTAATCTCTACAAGATGAAATTGAATCTTATCTTTTCATTAATTTTTCTCATAAAGAAATTGAATGTAGAAGAAGAATAGGACCATCTTATCAGCACGAACAGAAGACAACAACACCCAAGGTATGGAAAAAGAAAACCATAGAATTTGAAAATTTTGGTCTAGATTTATATGCAGGAGATCAAGAAAATATATGGTACATTGACAGTGGATTTTCAAAGCATATGACAAGTGACAAAGATAATTTTATGTCTTTTAATGAAATAAAGAAAGAAAATAATGTAACTTTTGGAAATAATTCACCTGCTTCTATCAAAGGGAAAGGAACTATGCTATTAAAGAAAAAGGTCAAGGCTAGAAATGTTTTATTTGTTGATGGATTAAGACATAACTTGTTGAGTGTTAGTCAAATGTGTGACTAAGGGCATGAAGTTGTTTTCATATCAAAGAATTGCGTGGTAATAAATCTAGACATAGGTAAGATCATAATAAAGGGAACAAGAACTCTAGGAAATGTTTATGTCTTGAAAGGTGGCTAAGAACGTTGTTACTTAAGAAAATGTGAAGAAATATGGCTTTGGCATAAAACATTGGGATGCCTTAGCTTTTCTCAATGATACAAATCAAGCAGATTGGGAGCAGTACGTGACTTATCCAACATCTCTGAAATGAAAAATAACATCTGCAAATCATGCCAATTTGGTAAGAAAACCAAAGCTCAATTTAATGCTAAAGAAGGTATTTCAAGTAATCCACTTGAACTTATGCATACTGATTTGTGTGGTCCTATGAGAAAGAAGTCTCCTTGGGGTGAACAATATTTCATATTATTCATTGATGATTTTACAAGAATGTGTTGGATTGGCTTACTTAAACATAAAGATGAATCATTTGATAAATTTAAAGTATTCAAGGCTCTAGTAGAAAATGAGTTAGATTTGAAAATCAAATGTCTTAGATCTGATAGAGGAGGAGAGTTTATATCAAATGATTTTTTCAATTTCTGTGAACAACATGACATCAAAGATAGTTTTCTACAGATAAGACTCCTCAACAAAATGGAGTGGCAAAAATAATGAATAGAACAATCCAACAAATGACACGAGCCATGCTTGATGAACAAGGAACTCCACATACCTTCTGGGGGGAAGCAACACAAACAGTCACGAATATACTTAACAAAGCTCATGTTTGAGTAAACTGTGATAAAACGCCTTGTGAACTATGGTTTAGTAAGCCTCCAACTATCAAGCATTTTATATTTTTTGGAAGAAAATGTTTCATAAAGAAAAATGATGATAAGCTCGGAAAGTTTGAATCTAGAGCCGATGAAGGAATCCTCCTTGGATACTCTTCTAGAAGCAAGGGATATAAATACTATAATTTAAGGCCTAAAAAGATTGTTGAATGCATTGATGTTGTGATTGATGAATCATCCATAGGTACCAAAAGGGAAGCTCTAGAATATGAAAAACGTGTTCCTACTACAAGTTAGAAGGATGTAGAAGAAGGTAATAGAGAAGCATCAAAAGAAAGAAATGAAGATACATATACATCAGAAAAGACACCTTCAAGGTATGTTTAGAAAAATCATCCAGAATCTCAAATTCTAGGTGAAAAGGAGGCAAGAGTACAAACTAGAAGAACTCTTGTTTGAATTTCTAGTTACCTAGCCTTGCTATCCACAATTGAATCTCAAAATTTGAATAAAGCAAGTAAATATGAATGTTGAGTAAGGCAATGAATGAAGAACTTGATCAAATAGAAAAGAACCATACATGGGAATTAGTACCAAGACCTCATGGTAAAAATGTTATTGGGACAACATGGGTGATAAAAAAAAAAAAAAGTAAATGAAAATGGAGAAATAATTAGAACAAATAAAAACTTGTATGCAAAGGCTATTCTCAATGGGAAAGAATAGACTTTGAAGAAATATTTGCACCAGTGGCTAGACTTGAAGCCATAAGAATGTTTCTTGCATTTTCAAGCTTTCATAACATTAAAGTATATCAAATGGATGTTAAATCTACATTTTTAAATGAGGACTTAGAAGAAGAGGTTTATATTGAACAACCTCAAGGCTTCATTCTAGGAAATGATATAAATCTTGTTTCTAAACTTAAGAAGGCAATGTATGGGTTAAAACAAGTTCCTCATGCATGGTATTAGCATCTTGACATGTATCTTCAACAACAAGGCTTCACAAAGGGGTTTGCATATATATATATATATATATATATATATATATATATATATAGATATATCAAGATAGATAAAGATAAACTTTTGATAGTTGTTCTTTATGTAGATGACATCATATTTGCAAGCAATGTAGAATCTATGAGTCAAAGATTTACTTTAGTTATGAAACAAGAATTTGAAATGTCTTTACTTGGTGAACTAATATAATTTCTTGGTCTTCAATTTCAACAAACAAAGAATGCTATGCTTATCTCACAAACCAAACATATCAAGCATATTTTGAAGAAATATGGAATGAAAGACTACAAGCATGTATGCACACCAATGGTAACAGGATGCAATCTTAGTTCAAATGATTATTCTCCTTCAGTGAATCAACCAAAATACAGGTCTATGATCAGAAGCTTTCTCTACCTTATAGGCACGAGACGAGATATTTTGCATGCAATTGGGATTGTTGGACAATTTCAAGCAAATCCTAAAGAAACTCATCCCCAAGGAGTTAAGATAATATTCAAGTATTTACAAGGAACTCAAGATTTTGGTCTATGGTATCCCAAAGATGCAAATTTTTCACTTCATGCTTACACATACACGGATTGGGCAAATAATATTGATGATCAAAAAAGTACTAGTGGAGGAGAATTTTATTTGGGACCTCGATTGGTATCATGGGTCAGTAAGAAATAAAGCTCCATCACTTTATCTACTATTAAGGTAGAGTGTGTTGCTAGTACATCTTGTTGTACTCAATTTCTATGGATGATGAAAACATTACAAGACATTCAAATCACTTGTCCTCAACCTATACATATTCTTTGTGACAATACTAGTGTCATAAGTATCTCTAAAATTCCTATCATGCACTTAAAAATCAAGCATATTCCTATCGAATATCATTTTCTGAGAGAACATGTTCTAGAACAAAAGGTCAGGCTGGGATATGTTCCTTCAAAAGAACAAGTTGTAGATATATTTACAAAGCCACTTCTGCATGATTCCTTTGTATATCTCATACATAAATTAGGAATGCTCTCTACTTCATCACTCTGCTAATTATTTTGACTGTTATTTCATGTTCAGGGGAGTTGAGACTCTAAATTACTACAGTTTACTTTCTGTAAGCGGATTACATGAACTAAAATTGCATGTATCCGTGAGTTTTTAATCTATATAGTCACATATGTTTCTCTCAGATAAAGAAAGAATGGGACAAATTCAAGGAGAGTCTCTTATATGCTTCAGTAAGTTATTATGTGTCCTTCTAGTTCTGACATTGATTGGTTATAGTCTATTTTTGATACTCATATTTTACTTAGAAATTGTATTGGTTTATGATGGTTCCTGAGTTGCTCCAATATGTCATTGTTTCTTTGGTTCTTTTGATGGCTTTGCTGATTTGGATATGATTAGACCTGATGGTGAATAAATGGAACAGGTTTAGGGGGAGCCTATGTTATTCTTTTAATATCACATTGGTGGTATTATAGCTTCCTGAGCACTACTTGCTAAATGATGATGTTTTCATGGTTCCTGCATTACTTGTTGGCATTGATGAAGAGATGCTACAAATATTGGTTGATGATGATGCTGCTTAGTTCTATGTCTTGTAAGACTAAATTTTCCTAGTGATGCTCAAAAGCATTGGTCATATCTTGATGTTAATTGTCTCTTGATGTAAAGATCATGTAAAGACCCATGTTGTAAATCATTTTAACATTCAAACATGTATGGGTGATTGGGGTCAAGTCATTTATGTATGTAATCCCATTGTTTTGGGAATTTGATGTAACGTTGAGTCAAATATGTAAACCAATATGTTGGGTCATTTATGTAAGCATGATTCCATGGTGATAGGAAAGTTCATACTTGACTAAGTCATAAAGTATTGTGCTTTTATTGTTTATCTTCAAAGGATTCAACATATGCTCAGGGGGAGCATGGTCAATATACAGTCTTCATCTTCAGCAAATCAATCCTTTTCCCTTGATGTCAAAGGGGGAGAGAAGCTTGGTGTTTAGAGATATGTCTTGGGAGTGAAGCTTGATGTGTTTACAGATGCATTTATAGGTATTTACAGGAGGTGGTGACCAAACACACAAGTTATTTCCCTCAATTCCAAAGGGGGAGATTGTTGGCATTATGGCTAATGTGTTGTACTTGATGGAAACCTACTTGATAGAGATGTCAAAATTATGTTTATGTATATTCTATAGGTGATATGAATCAAGGAATATTAGTTTAGAGATAGATGGATGTCAAAGATCAAGTGTGAGAAAGTATACACAGGGCCTATGAAACAACATCACATGCACATGTAGGTATGGTGAAGAGAAGTCACGTAAAATTCCACACCATGGTATTATGAATACAAGGGGTATTTATCATGGTATTGGCCCATAGTAATGAGTGTGACAATAGATATTTAATCCCGTCAAAGAATACTTACAACATAACCAAGGTATTTACTTAAGGTATTGGGTAAGGAAAATACTATATAAAGAGATGGAGATCAAGGTGTTGGGTGTGAAAGTGATGAATTTCTTATGAATGATTTGTTCTAAAACAATTGTGCACCAAGTAGAAAGGAGAAGACTCATATCTGAAGTGTGGTGACATATGTGCTTGTTTGTTGTATTTATTGAAAATGTCTAACAATGATAGATCTGTGTTGTAACTTGAATGAAGTAATCTTAAAAGTATGTAATTATGAAAATAAGGGTTGTAGAGAGTAAAATTTTGTTTGCAACACAAGTTTTCTTATCTATACACACGTTTGTCTTGGGTGAATCACATACATACACAAATATTCTTCTAAGTAGTCTCAAATATATTTTGCGAAGAATTTTCAGTATGAATAAATTTGTACGCGGGTTTGGTGAATGGTAAATGCGTACATACATGGATACACTTTGTAAAAGTCACGTATGTGTGCTAGGGTTTTGGAGTATGGATTGTTGATAATATTTGAATAGTTCTTTTATGCTTACTTTTGTCTCTCAATGATGTCTCTCTTATAATAATATGTGTTTCATAGTACTGGTTGGGTTGATTTGACTATGGAATGGAATTTTGATTAGTGATGATGCTACTGTATAGTGATCTGTATTTGGTTTAGTAATCTTTGATGAATTCAATATAATATTTAGTGATATATTCAATGTTATAGTGATTCAGACTCAGGTATCAATAATTTGAGATATGTACGTAGGTCTTCTTCAACGGAAGTGCGTACATGACCGGGTGTGATTCAAAACAATAGCATATACATTCTGACATATGTTTGATCAGGGTTTATAGTGACAACAATTGGTTTCTGTGATGAACAATACATGGTAGGGTATAATTATGAATGTTTGTGCATTGATTTGATATGATATGGATTGGTTCGATCTAGTTGCATTGGTTGATTAAGCTTCAATGATTCATTTATGATTCATTTGGTTCATTGATTGGGTGTTTTTATTCAGTGATTGGTTTCATCTTACTAATGAAAGTGGATCTAGTATGAAATATTAGAAAAATTGTTCCATCCTTTCTGTAGTAGCTGGTAAATAAAGTCAATTGGTTGGAGCTCCCTTCCTATAGGTGTTGGAAAACAAGAGAAGGTTGTAGCCTTCTACAAGTGGGTACCTGCGTACTGGTTAGAGTCTGCACCAATACAAGATTGTAAGAATTTTTCCTTTTAATTAAAGAAGAAAACAAAGATGACAACAATGATGGTTTTGCACCTAAAATCTTGGTGTTTATATGTGCTTATATGATTCTTATGTGTTGATGATCTTTCTGATTCTTACTGCTCATAAATATTGTTTAATTGATGAATAATGAAGTAATGATGCACTGAATAAATATGAACATATTAGTTATCTATATATATGTGGTTTTCCTTAATAACATTCGCATACACATACTAGTTTCCTTTATAATAATAGTGTACAAATATAGGAATAATAAATTAGAAATTTGAAGTGAGTAAAATATTGATTCACACCCCCCCCCCCACCCCCCATCCCAGGTTTTTTCCTAACAAAAGAGAGTGAATATATAATCATAGTATTCTCCCTCTTTCTGGGAGAAACCTCGGGCCATGAAAATTTCTTTATACTTCTCAATGCTTCTATCAGCTCCATGTTTGATCTTGTATAACCAATTTCAAGTTACAATAGACTTTCCCTTAGATCTCGGGATAACATCCCATACATCATTCTTCATAATCAGTTCATGTTTTTTGGCCATGACATCCTTCCAAACCTAATCTTCAATACTTCTTCAAAGGTAGAAGGCTCAATCTGCATCATAGTGATCATGGATACAATGTATCCTTGGTATCCACATGGCTTCTTACTTTCTCTAAAGGTCCTTTTGGTAGGAAGATATCTCTCAGCATCCTGTAAAGTATCATGAATCCATAGTGGTGTCTTCCTAATAGGGGTCACTTGAAGGAGGATCCAAAGGGTCCATCTAGTCCATGGGATCATCAACTGCGTCCTTCTCAGATTGAGGCACAAAACGACCTTCTAGTATGTCCTCATCACCTTTCTTCTCATCAAGAGGGATGACTCTTTCTTTTCCAAGGGTGAAAACTTCATCAAAAGTTGCATCCCTACTAAATTTGACCTTCCTTTGAGCAAATATGTATATTCTAAATGCTTTAGAATTTTCACAATAACCAACAAACATACCTTTCTTTCCAGTGGCTTCAAGCTTGTTCCTCTTCTCCTTTGGAACATGGAAATACACGGGGAAATAGGAACTAAGATGTCTAATGTTGGTCTTCACACCTATGAATACTTCTTCGAGAGTCTTGTTGTCCAATGCTTGATGAGTATTACACGCCATTTTGTCACCATTAGGCAAATGACTGCCAATCCGAAATTATCTCTATCTGATGAAGCGTTCCAAACATTCCCTTACAATGTTGGAAGCAAAATGATATCAAGGACAGTAAGAATCTTGTATTACATTGCTCAAAAAAATCACTTTTAAGGACATGCGTGGTTCCCTAGCCAGTATCTACGCAAACACAGTTTTAAACATTTTGGCGAGTGAAATTTTGTGCTCTGTCGTCCATTAAAAACTGCACAAATCTCTTAACAAGAGTAAAAATAAAAATTAATTTCTAGAACCCTTGTTGGAGGAATATTTCCCAACTAATGGCCTCGAGCCTCTACATGTTAGGCCCTCATCCCTCTGTTCATGGAGAAAACTCCGTCCCTTCTCAGAATCCTAATGCCTCCTTTTAAGGATCTCATCCCTTAAGAAGAGGATCTCAAACCTCATCCTCTTGGCCTATAAATTCAACAAAGACCAGAGGATGGAGGGGGACTTTTGAAAGTAAGCTTATGTTGTTGAAATAGGGATGGAAAGATTGTCATTTATGGGGAGGATTGGAGACCATTGGGAGGAGGCTTACATCATGAAGGCAAGGTTGTATTGCTTCTTCTTATTCAAATTAATACAAGCAACTATTTCATTCCTAATGTAACTTGATTTAATGCTCTTTGTAAAGCTCCTTAGTATTTTTCATAGTTTATAACTCAATATTGGTTTAACCCTATGATATATGTTATGTCACAATTTTCATTCATTTTGTTTTTCATCTGTATCTATGCTATGATTTTATGCCTTGTTTTTTTATGTGCATGGAGGTCTTCCTCTAATGCGACAAGGAAAGGATTTTGAAAGAGTTTGAAGGACTTCCATAGGAATTTCATAGAAAGATAAGAGGCTCTTAGATATCTAATATTTCATACTTCATTTGTAAATTAAGGAAAGGTAGCAGTCACTTTTTTTGTTTGTTACTAGATCTCTTTCGAATCTAGGGAGATTGCTCTTATCCGTGAGAGTGATTTTTCCACCATAACGAATTGGAAACCATACTGGGGAACGATTTGTTCTTCATTATGTCATCCCTTGGTCTTTTATTTCATTCTATAGCCTTGTCTGACTGTCTTTAGGACCCTGAAGGATTAGATTTTTGGATTTTTGGCTTTGTTTTTTATTTTTCTTAAGTTTTCTTGGTTTACGCGCTTTTCCCTTAGCAACAACACACAATCTTCCACACTTTTCCTTTAGCAATAGTGTGTTTTTCCACTAAATTTAACTGATTATGTGCGCAATTCTCTTAATTTTTTGAAAAAATAGGGTTTTCACTTTTGTTGGGAAAAATACTAGGGGGGTGGTGAATCAGTGTTTGCAAACTTTTCATTTCATATTTTGATTTATGTACGTGACTTTACTTAAAGGAACTCGTGTGTGTATGTGATTGTTCCTAAGATAGCTAGCATAAATCCAATAAACTTATGTTTCAGTGAATTCGTCATCTGTTTATCTTCGGCTAGTGCATCAATACTTTATTAAACATTAGATAGATAGTAACCATGTGCAGGAAGTCCAAAATAAACCATCACACATAAGCAACACACATGAACACTAGGATTTAAGGTGGAACCCCAATGCGGGGAAAAAACGACCTGATGTTGTCATCTCTGTCTTCTTTTAATATAAAGAAAAAAAATTTACAATCTTGTATTGGTGCAGAGTCATACCATTAAGTAGGCACCCACCTACAAAAGGCTACAAAATTTTCTCATTCTCCATCTCCTACTGGAAGGGAGCTTCGACCCCTTAGTTCTTGTACTGGCGTAAAATTGTACCAGTACGCAGGCACCAAACTGCTGAAGGCTACAACCTTCACTTGTTCTCTAGCAGCTACTGGAAGGGAGATCCAACCCTCTTATCTAATTTACCAACTACTACTGGAAGGAAACTCCAACTCCCTCAACTATGGAGACGACATTTCATAAATTTTCATATTGGATCCACTTGCTACGACACATCATAACTTGTAGGCTACATTTCATCAAATTTTCAGACTAGACCCATCACCAACATTTAATCTCAATATCATTCATCAAACTGTAACTTCATCACTGTAACTCAGTCATCAATTTCCGACAAAATTGAATCAACCAGTCACTTTAACCCAATCAACTATAACTCAATAAAAACTCAACCAATCAATTGAACAGTCAGATCATTGTAACCAAAACATCAAACATCATACTTCATATCACAGAAACAAGATGCTATTACTCCAAACCCTGATCATCCATCTGTCAAAATGTATATGCTACTTTGATGTATAAAACCCACGTGTATACGTGTCTTTCGTGAAGCATACCTGCATACAGATCTTAAACTTTTACAAACTGAAAACTCGACCACGGTCATTTTGAAACAAACACTAAATCATAACATTATGAACCAATCACAGAACAGTCTCTGATCTTCAATCACAATCACCAAGTTATCTCAATATTCTTCAATCAATGAATCCACAATCAAAACATCACTATTTAAACCCATATCATCAAGAAGACTTCATTGGAAGATAAGAGAAATATGTCAGAACTGAAAAAATTGATCAAACATCCTTGCATGAAAAGACATACTTTATATATGCGCTTTCCTCAAAGCATAGCCTCGTGTGTACGTACTTTTCAGGAAAGAAACCCATGTGTATGTGACTTACCAGAAACACATCCGTGTGTGTATGCGCATTGCAAGCTATAAAACCCGTGTAGAGATCTGCAAACTCAGAGTCAAATCTTCGTTGCAACATAGAACTTAAGACATACCCAGATATCGCCATACACCAAAAAATAATGTGTTAACACAAATAGATCATCTCATGGTCATGATGTCATCTCAGATCTATTGGGTTTGGTCCATCATTAAACTCTTAGGTTCATACTTAGTTTAGATCAAGCAAAGCATCAATAACCAATTACATGCATATTTGCTTCAGATCTAACTATTCATAAGATTTCCATTACTTGCACACATTGCACTATCTACTCACCACTTTGATCTTCATCATGTTATATAACTTATCCTTTTACAATACCACAAGTCAAAACCATATTCCAGTCGATGGTTTTCTTAGATAGGATCAAAACATCCATTATTGGGCTCAATACTAGAGGGAAATACCATGTTAAGGACCCTTGGTATTTAGAATACCATGGTGCGGAAACTATACATGCCTTTACTTCTTTAAACTTGCATGTGTACGTGGATTTTCTTAACCAGGCCTGCATATACTTCTTGAACTTTCAACTTTATCATACCTCTACCTCTGAATTGTTATGCCTTCGAAAAAACACTCTGTAACATCTGTAAAGCACTCTGTCATACTGTTTAAATCTTCAACAAGTAGGTTTCCATCAAGAGATAAATCATCAAGTAGGTTGCCATTCATCAGGTAGGTTGTCATCAAGGAAAAATTATCAAGTAGGTTTCCATCAAGGAACACACTTAATGCATAATGCCAACAATCTCCCGCTTTGGACTTGATGACAATCACTTTGGTGTTTAGTCACAACAACCTGTAAATACATCAAGCCAAGCACCAAGCTTGTCAAACACCAAGCTACTTTCCAAACACCAAGCTAATCTCCCCCTTTGACATCAATTGCAAAGGGTTGACCAATGTTGAATGAATACTTCCATATCTAAACTGATGAGTATGAACATTGATCATGCTCCCCTTGAGCACATGTTGAAGTTTCTGAAGAATGAACACTAAAGTACATGATTCTATGACTCAAAAGACCCCTCCTAACACCAAGGACTCAAACTTACATCAATTACGTAATCATAGTGGGTTCGACATCAACTTCCCTAACATAGTGGGGTTACAAATTACATCATATGTCCAAAATGACTTGACCACAATAGTCCATACATGACTGAATTTTACAATGAGTACATCATAGGTCTTTACATGACCTTTACTTTAACTGATAGATGAGACCTTCATAATCAATACCAAGGACCCAAAAAATATCATGATAGTCATCAACAACTATCATACATCATATATGATCTGCACCATAGACATCTGTTTGCAAGAACTCATCATCAGTTATAAGATATAACAATGTAGCTTCAATATCATCAACCTGCGACCTGGTATGTAGTCATAACATCATAAGTGAGAATCATCACAAGATAGGACAATGTAGCATAATTCTTCAATAGTCCATGTTTCCAAGTATCATTCAACAGATGTAGCAGTAGCATATGACCATGTCTTCACAACATTATTTTCTTGTCCCAAATTCTTCATAAGAAGATTTATCACACCAACACCACTTCATCAATATGCAACATAATCAATTGTTCATCATAGCAAATTCATCATTCAAGAACTTCATCAACATAAGTAACAATGCCAAAGAATCATTATGTATGAAGAAAACATAAGGCCAATGATGCATTATTAGAAGAATAGAAAATGCTCCCCCTGAACCTGTGCCAATTGTTCACTATCAGATCTGATCATATCATTTCATATATCAGTAAGAATCATCAAGGCATCATCATCATCCAATCATCCATCAAGTCATCAAAAAATTATACAAGCAAAAAGCACTTTCAAATAGAATCAATAGACTATAAACTTCAACCATCATAATAGAAAAGGCAATTGATAATTGACTTGAAGCATATCAGACCCTTTTCTTGAGTCAGTCCCATTGTTTCTTCATCAAACCAAAATATACACGATTGTGTAGCTAATAACTCGCGTATACATGCACCTTTTCTACATAATATCTGCCTACAGAAAGTGAAATACTGAAATTTCATACTTTTAGCTCCACCTAAGTCTGTTCTATCTATACCTGTTTACTGTTACTTTACCAAAGACACTGTCGGAAGTATAAACATAATTAAAATAAAAAACAACTATGGGAATTAATACGTATTACTCCCCCTGAAATTACACAACACTAATCCTGAGGACCTGATAACCATATTTTGTTTTTTACAAGGTCAAGTACCTATCACAACTTTTGCAGTCAATGTTAGAAATATTCATTTAAGAATAATAGACTGTAATAGGAAAAATATTCTTTTACTCTAAGTCTAATCCTTTCTCATATATATGAGAATTCCGATCTTCAAACACATACAATTTGTCTCGATTTTTGTATCCTCTTATTATGACTTTTCCATTTACTTCATTAATAATGTTACACTTGGTTGATGTAAACACAATTGTATTTCCCTTATCTGCCATTTTTCATACGCTTAGGATACTCTTCTTTAGCCCTTGAACTAACAAAGCATCAATTGTTTCTCTAGTTTTATTATTTCAGGATTTACCTTGTCCTAGAACTTTTGCTGAAATATCAATTCCAAGAATAACATTACCATGACAGTTTTTCCTAAGAGACTACATTTTACTCTTATCTCCAGTCATGTGATGAGAACATCCACTATCTATGTACCATTCATCTTCGTCTTCAAATGAGCAGAGAGAGAGACCAAACCTTATTTTTTCTTCCTTTTCTTTCTTATTGGTGGATCCATATTTTTCATATTTTCTGATATCAATGTTCTTATTTGAATTCTTACCATATTGTCTATGGTGATCCATAGACTTGTTCCTGCATTCTTTTGCTACATTCCCAAACTTGTTACAAGCATAACATCTTATATGTTTCATATTTCTTCTATTGCAATCAATGGATTTGTGACGAAACATATTGTAAGCAAAACGATATCACTTAAAGTACCTAGAAGTTGATGATCTTTCTATGAGATGGTTATTAGCTAGAAAAATTTTACTTCTACAACTGGCTACACCATGTCCAAAATTATGACATATAGAACATTCAACATTATTGATCAGAGAAGAAAATTGATTAATACTTCTATAGTTAGGATTAAATTATTTCCTTTGAAGACTTTATTTTCTTGGTTGTTGATGAGGTTGACCTCAAATCGCTTTCTTGAGCATTTCAAAATTTTCATTAGAATTCCTTGCTTCAGCTTGTGAGATAGATTCACCTTTAACAGTTTCATGAAAACCAAGTCCATATTTGATGGCAGGAAACCTTTTACTACTAAGAATATTAAACAAAATATTAGTACTATCTTGAAATTGAAAATGTTTATCCTTTTCTTCTAATTTACCCTTTAGGATATTTACCTCAACCTGATATTGATTTTCCTACTTTTTCAATATTTCCTCAAGCTTTCTTCCTTCCTCCACTTGTTGTTTCAATTTGAGAATCTCTTCTTTCAACCCATTCTCTTGTTCTTCAAAAACTTGAAGTAGATCTTCATTTCGCTTATTTGATTTTTCAATATCTTCTCTTAGAGAGATGACCTCAGCTTCAAGACCTTCACAATATTGGTTAGATCTCATACTAACATGATCCTTGTTATCATAAGCCTGCGACTTATCATCCTTTCTCAAAGTACGTTTTATAGACATATTTGGGCACTGCAACCCCAATATTATATGTCGATAAACCAAGGGCTCTTTAACCCCTAAAAGTGTTGTTTCATACCCTAAAGGATCATGGTCAACTGATTACATCATTCCCCAAAAGTTCTACCTAAAAAACCACTCAGAACTGGCCAAAACTGGACCATACTAACTGCTCCACTGTCAGGGTGCAATGCATACTGACTCCTACACTAGCCAGGTGTGATGCATACTAAAGAAGCCTTCTGTGGGGTGCAATGAGCGAGAATGGAAAAATGTCTAAGACTGTTTGCTAAGTGGATGCTCATGGAATCTTCTAGAAGCTTCTCCTATGACACTTTCCTCTCTAAATTCGCCTAGGGATGAGTAAGAGATCCAAGAAATCTCCAAGTGGAACCAAGAACAAAAAATGGAATGACACTAATCAAAAACCCAGAGATGACTCACACCCTTGCAGACATCTATAAATGGATCCCTCATCTGAGAGATCTGGAGGCTGAAATTTTGTAATTTGTAAGGAAGTGCTGATAGTTTGTCTTTGAGAAAGAGCATTGTATTGTTGGGTGATTTTTCTTTTCATGAGGTAAAGAGGGCTTTGATGCTGGGAGGATGATGCTGGATCAGATAGCTGGGTTCTAATTCTCCCTTCTATTTTAATAAAGTTCTTTTGAGTTTTCCTCCATATAATTGTGTATTTGTGAATGTTATTGTATGTTCCATGTATTTCTTATTCTGCATTGTTTATGACATAATAGATCGAGATGCTTTGATGGTGTTTTGTTACTTTGTTTCTACAGGGATTCTCTAAGAGAGACAAGTAGGAGAGGAGTTGCAAGCTCTATCAAGGGGGAGAGAAATCAAGCAAGGAGTCAAGCAAGAGATCCAGGTTGGTCCCTTTGCTTCTCTCTTATCTATCATACATACAGCAAATCACAAATTGCTTTGATTGTTTGTTTCTAGGATAGCTGCCAATCCTAGTGGGGCTAGCAGATCGAAAAGACACTAGTTTCCCTGGAAACAAAATGGCAACTCCACTGGGGATCGAATAGTTTGTTTGTTTGTTGTTGATTGTTTATTTTATAAACTATAGACGGAGCCTGAAGTTAGCCAGATAGCCTTCAAACTACTCTTGCTCTGAAATTACAAAGTAGATGAATGTTGCTTTAGTCAATCTCCAGTTTAGTTTATGATTTGAACATCTGGCTTACAAGCATTCTAGATGCCCTTTTGGTAGCTCAGTAACCTCTCAAGATCATTCCTCTGTACTTTTCTCTTTATTGTCCATCATAGCTTAGCTTAAATCACTGAAATCAGCTGCAAATTTGACCCAAAACCCACTTCAGTTGCGCTCTCTGGCCCATCGCACTGTCTGTCACTATCAACCAGTATGCATCACACTTCCTGAGTGTAGCAGGTGTGATTCATACTTGTTTCTATGAAGCATAGGTGCAATGACTGACTAAATCTATTTCTCTCCTTGAAATTTGGGGTTTTCTGTCCTTGTTTTCAGCTCTATTTAGTTGATTTACTGCTTATGAACAGTGTCTCAATACTGAAGCCTTCTTGCATTACATAGATCAGCCTCCATTGATTAGGATTAGTAAATGTTTTTATGTATTTTTCCATAATTTATGATCCTTTGTCGAAAAGTTGTTTAAATCGATCTGTCATTTTGGTACAAAAAGTGTCATAACGGTTGTTTTGTGTCAAAAAGAGAAGTGGCGTTGAATCTTCCTTCCCTAGATAGCCGATTTACCTTTTGTCATGTATTTGGTTTGATTTAATGATATTTGAAGTGTCGAAATCATTTTCTATTCGAAATTGAAAAGTTTCGTTTAGTCTTCCTTTCTATTTTGAAAATGAAATTGTCGAAATGTCGCGTTGAGTAACAATATTTCAGATCTTTGCTCTATTTAGTTTTCTTTTTTGGCATTTTCACATTAAAGGAAATGAAAAACAAATACATGCATTTTCATTTGCATTTAGACTGTGTGTGAAAAATGATTTAGGAAAAGTGCATTTAATGTGTGCTCTTTGCTCTTTGTTTGAAAGAAATCGAATCTTCTTTCCTTAGTAGCTAGGATTTTCATCGCTCAAAATAAACAACAATTGTTTATCATTGTAGACTACATTTTTAGGAATTTTAAATCTACATCACACAATGAACCATTGAAAGGCAAACTTTTAAACAAGATCAACTCTAAAATAAATTTCAATGAACTTAACAACACTTTGGAACCTAACGCAACACATCTAGAGGTCTAGGCTAGAGATGTGTTCTGGCATCGTTAAAGCTAGTAACTATCATTTTCATCGAAGGTTGGGTGATTCCTCCTCTTTGATATAAAAAGTGCTAACACGGACTTGTGCTCCCCGTACCATCAAGTATATATTGGGAGACCACAATAGGGTTATATCCTTTATCCATAGGAAGTCGTGTCTGCCGCCCTATCGATCGCAATGCACTAAACACAGCATTCAGGAAGATTGACTGCCGTACATAAGTCCTTGGTAATTTCTCTTTAATTTATCACCAAGGTGTATTTTGCAGTTTTGCGATTGGTTTGGTAATCCCTCTGTCTAGATTTCCAGAGTAGTCACTTTCGTTCCTTTTCGACTCCTTAAAAGAAAAGGTCCATCTGAGCACTTGTCACTTCAGGCTCATTAAAAATCGAAGGGGACTAGAGTCATCTTTAGCTTTTTCTCGACTCTTAAAAATTGAAAAATCAAAGTTGTGTCAAAGCGCCATTAAAATTTATTTAAATTCGGAATAACATCCATGTTCCTTCGTTTATCTTGGGCTAAGATAATGGAGTCCACCAATCATGGAATCCCTCTTGAGGGGAGTCCTAGTCCATTTCTTCTTGGGGAAATATTGATGCTTTGTATATGGCCACATTGTCCCTTCCAGGAATCACAATTGGTTTGCTGGTATGGATATTCTCAACCTCTATCATTCAAAATACCATGATTCCTCAGCAATCAAATCAACAACCAATTGATGCTGAAATTGACCCTTCACCTTATTCTTCATTTGTTTCTCCCTCTCCTTATTCCTCTTCACTTGGTGAAAATAATGATACTAGTAACCAAGAAGATGAGAAGAAGAAGAAGAAGAAATTAGTTAAGCAAGGGGGCAACCATGAACCATCTAGAGAAAATCCACACACTAAATCTCCCAAATTTTCTTGCATAATTTTTAGAGGAGACCATTCTCATCAAGAATGTCCATGCATCCCTCGAATCTTGAGAGAATGGTCCCCCCGTTCACACCATCTGGTGTCATCAACCTCTGGTGATCATGTTGACAGCACACCATCAACTAGTAATAGTGAAGTTCACAGACAGAAAGGAAAGGTCAAAACTCCATGTAAACTATGTGAAGGGGACCATACCCTTCCTCATTGTCCTTTTTTGGATGAGGCCAAGAGATTCTTGCATAACCGTCCTCCTTCACCACAACGACTTCCATCTGGATACAAGAAACTCTCCCCAAGTCCTTTACTAGTTGAAAATCTGACTGACATAACTCAATCGTCAGTCGAAACACCTATCGTTGAGAGTGAATCTTCTGAGTCAATACCGGACCAAAGTAAATAGGTCGAGATGGAAGTTGACCCAGTTTTTCCTTTAGAAGGTCCACCTTCAGATGATACTATTCCCAAAGAGAGTAAGAATAATACTGTTCAAATTATTTTTGTTACTTCAAAGTCCGATGAACTTGGGAGCAATCCGCCCATTCCTTCACAATAGGAAGAGAATCTCCTAGTTCCCATGACTCAAGGGGTTAATTCAACCGTTTATTCGGTACCCCCTCCAAGCAGTCTGGTTACTTCCTTTGATTGGAATCGACTAGCAAGATCCTGCGTTCCTTCTAACGTACCATTCCAGATCATAGTACAAGTTTACAAAACGATCGTGTCTAGAACTATCATAGATGGAGGGGCTTCAGTGAGTATCCTTTCCTCAACTTCTTGGAAAGCGCTTGGTTCACCATTGCTTATGCCTGTTACACAGAATTTGTCAGGCTTTAACAAAGGAACCACTCGACCGTTAGGGATCCTTCCTAAGTTGCCAATAACTTTGAGAAGGAAAACCATTCACTTGAACGTGATGGTAGTCCAAGGACCATTAGATTACAATCTACTCCTTGGACATGACTATGTTTACAACATGGAAGCTATTGTTTCAACACTCTTTCGAGTGATGTGTTTCCTGCATGAAGGCAAAATTGTCACTGTTGACCAGCTTTCATTTCCTGGTTCAAACACAGCTTCAAGTCAAACATCATCCCTAAATGATCCTTTAGCATCAAAAATGCCTCTTCAACCTTCATTCCATCCACTTAATTACCGCAAGTAGTCCAGTGAATGTAACGAAGCTTAGGAGGCATGCACGCTTGTCCATTTGGCAGATGAACCCAACTGAAAAGATATGAATTTCCTTGTAAGTTAAGTGATTGGTCTGACACACCACTCACCTTTGTCTATTTGGTGGACAAAGCCAAGGAAGTGTTTTGTCTAACCGCTGACTAAAACCATCCTGCTTAACCACAGTGATTTCCATATGGTTACTGGAAACTCTTCTTTTCTCGATACCTAGGGGCATGCAAACCTTTTTATGCAAGCTAAAAACGATCAATTTCATTTTTTAGCTTTTTAGTGTTTTTAGCTTTTTAGCTTTTTATTTTTTTTAGTATTTCAACTTCTTAGGTTAAGTGATTGGTCTGATCCACCATTCACCTTTGTCTACGCTGCAGACGAAGCAAAGGAAGTGTTTTTTCTAGCTACTGATGAAACCATCCTACCTAACCTTAGTAGTTCCTTAGCTTTCTAGTTTTTCTAGCTTTTTAGCTTTTTAGTTTTGGCATTTCTAGCTTACATAAAAAGAAAAACTGAGCATATGTTGTCGCATGGTTCAAGCTCATTAAAAAATGAACCAGGCTATGAGAAATGTTATCGTATGGTTCAAGCTCATTGAAAAATAAACCTACCAACTAAGCATATTCTCCCCCAGAGTTCAAGCTCGTTAAAAAATGAACCCACCTTCGGTAAATAACCCTTGTGAATGCAATTATATTAGCCTTTTGAACCTTGGTTGTGTTCCTTCCATCACCTCCATCCTTTTGGCCGATCATACTCTTTCACTTGATTGTTTACCATTTTGAGGAATAGCTGCAATGAGTGGTCCTGTTAGCCACCCTCTTCACATCACCATTTTTTGAGAAGCTCCAAGCTTACCCGGAACCAGTTGCTACCCTGAAATGCCACTCGTTCCTCGAAAACGAGTCCCCTTTAAACTCTTTTCAAACTCGTTAAATATGAAAAGATTGTCAAGCTATTAGCCTTTCCAGCTCGCTAAAGTGATTGGAAGTGCCATCCCTCCTGTATATTTTAAACTTTTCAGACCTGAGGGATTATCTCATGAAAAAGTTCGAGCACTTGTCTTTTCGGCTCACTAAATTTATCGAAAACTCATCCCTTTCGTATTATTTTATCCTTTTTCGGACTTAAGGGATTATGCTATGAAAAAGAACTACTGGAGTTTCCATTTTGTCCCTTTTCAAACTCTCTAAACATGAAAAGGACTGAGTTATCCTTGTCGTTAAACTTGTTAAAAACAATAGCGACAAACTTGTCCACCCAGACAAGAATGACTTCCACTGTTGCTAGGCTCGCTAAAACATAGCGACAAGTTTGCCCGAAGGGAAAATTATAGAACAAGCACATGCTATCCTCCTCAAGATTAACAAAAATAAAGAGGTACTAGTCAGCAATGATTGGGGAAAAGGGAAGAAAACTTGAAGAATTCTATTGGTAGCAGGTTGCTCTTGAACATGACACTTTCACTCCATCACCATGATTGAGTCAGGTTGGGTTATTCCGTTCACCGGCCATATCACCATTGGTCCTCTATACCATCCATATTTTGGGGTTAACGCTACCAATCCCTCTCAGTGTCGCCGATATGTTCCAGAGAATTCATTCAAAGAATTCACCATCCAGTTAATGCCTCATCCACTAAAATACCTTCACCCTCCATTTTTCATGACCGCCATTCCTGAACCTTGTATCATAAGACCGTTTTCACCTCCAGAAAATCATTTGCTTTGTTTCATGTCATAGATGTGGGATACATTAAGGCCCTCCTATGACGGGTCAATTCTTGTCGACATCAGCTCATTATCCAAGAAGTTGACTTATAAACAACCCTTTCAATACTTTGAAGCTTGCATGCCTGAATGGCAAGTTTCTCACTTCCGGCGACAGGTTTACATCAATGGCCTTCGACCAAAAGATTTTGCGTGGTGTTCGACATCAGATCATATATTCACACCACGTGAATTGTACTATAGTACCTTGAGGGTTATTATCATTATCAGTGATTCCTCTCACACCTGTTAACAGCTTACATTATTGGCTGGTAATCAGGCAATGTCTTTCCATGTTTGACTTCAGGACATATTTTCACATGGATTTACTTGTACATTGGGCAAAGATTGAACAAGTTTGAAGACCCCGGATCTAGTTTCATCCATCCAGGATGCGATATATTAAGGAATATAAAGACATCAAATGTACACAGAAGCTACACAAATGATCATCCAAGCTAGGGATGATGACTCTACATGTAAAGAATCACCAGTTTACAACTGCAGATGCTTATCTGTCCTATGTACATGAAAATTAATTTATAAAGCTGAGCACGGGAATGCCCGCCTCAGCAAAGATCATGAAAACAATATGAGATGATGTATTGTATTGTATCTTATATAGGTCACCTTCCAATTCGAATACCCCGGATCCTCAGGATAAAGCATTTCACTCGACATCAAATGATTTAAGACTTCATGCTTTAGGGGGCAACTGTTATAGATATATTTGGGCACTGCAACCCAAATCTTATATGTCGATAAACCAAGGGCTCTTTAACCCATAAAAGTGTTGTTTCATACCCTAAAGGATCATGGTCAACTGATTACATCATTCGCCAAAAGTTCCACCTGAAAAGCCACTCAGAACTGGCCAAAACTGGACCATACTAATTGCTCCACTGTCAAGGTGCAATGCATACTGACTCCTACACTAGCTAGGTGTGATGCATACTGAAGAAGCCTTCTGTGGGGTGCGATGAGCGAGAATGGAAAAATGTCCGAGATAGTTTGCTAAGTGGATGCTCATGGAATCTTCTAGAAACTTCTCCTATGACACTTGCCTCTCTAAATTCACCTAGGGATGAGTAAGAGATCCAAGAAATCTCCAAGTGGAACCAAGAACAACAAATGGAATGAAACTAATCAAAAACCCAGAGATGACTCACACCCTTGCAGACATCTATAAATGGATCCCTCATCTGAGAGATCTGGAGGCTAAAATTTTGTAATTTGTAAGGAAGTGCTGATAGTTTGTCTTTGAGAAAGTGCATTGTATTGTTGGGTGATTTTTCTTTTCATGAGGTGAAGAGGGCTTTTATGTTGGGAGGATGATGTTGGATCAGACAGCTGGGTTGTAATTCTCCCTTCTATTTTAATAAAGTTCTTTGAGTTTTCCTCCATACAATCGTGTATTTATGAATCTTGTTATTTGTGAATGCTATTGTATGTTCAATGTATTTCTGATTCTGCATTGTTTATGATATAATAGATCGAGATGCTTTGATGGTGTTTTGTTACTTTGTTTCTACAGGGATTCTCTAAGTGGGACAAGTAGGAGAGGAATTGCAAGCTCTATCAAGGGGGAGAGAAATCAAGAAAGGAGTCAAGCAGAATATCCAGGTTGGTCCCTTTGCTTCTCTCTTATCTATCGTACATAGAGGAAATCAAAAATTGCTTTGATTGTTTGCTTCTAGGATAGCTGCCAATCCTAGTGGGGCTAGTAGACCGAAAAGACACTAGTTTTCCTGGAAACAGTAAGATCAACTTTTGTTCTAAGATTAACAATTTATTCTAACCTTTCTTCTTTTGAATTAGCAACTCCATTGATCATTTTGGACACATTGTTAGATATAATATTACCTGTGGGGTCGTCCTTTGGGATTTCTTCATGTATTTCTTGTAACTTGTCCCATACTTTCTTTGTAGTAGTATAATGCATAAACTTATTCAATATTGAATCGTATATGCTACAAAATATGTTACTCAAAGCTTTACTGTTCTTTTCAACTTCCTTGTCTGATGGAGGAAACTTGGTGTAGCTAATTCATACTAGATGCCAGACATCGAGATTCATTAGATTATGTTTCAACTTTCCTTTCCATTGTTGATAATTATCTTTAGTTAGCATAGGCACATTTGCATTGTATATTTATTCTAACTTTCCTTGATTGGCTACTTCAAGAGACTTACTTTCACTTTTACCCATAAGTGTAAACTCAGTATTTTCACTATCATAATCACTATCATTGTTACATAGAAAAGAAAATGGGAACAAGAATCCATACTTGATGATGCTTCATCTTCTTCATTCTTGATCACTAGAAAGTGGTTTGCTCTCATATTTGAATATTTGGTGACATATGTTATTGTTACTACATCTGATTTGTTCATGTCAAAGTTTTCAATAAATGTATCCTTTTCTTCTAAGGCATCAATATAATTATAATTAGACTCATCTTCAAATTCCATTAGTAAATGACAATCTTGATCAGACTCACCTTCTTCACCATTTGAAAGACCGTCACTGCCTTCATGTGTATAAAAACTTCTCTTGTTTTCAAACCTCTTCCTGTTTATTTTGGTAGCTTCTTTTCCTTTCTCCTGATTTTATTTATAAGGACACTTAGTTGCATAATCACCACCTCTACCATAGGCAAAACATTTGAAAGGAAGCTTACCTCTGAATCTTCCTATACCTACTTGGAGTTTCTTTACGAAGTTTCCTTCTTCTTCTTCTGATACATAACCTGTTCTTCCTTCTCTTTTCCTTTTATAGTAGCTTTGAAGGCTTCTTCTCTCATATCTGAAGGACCACCTTTCTTCATCTCAAATGATGTCAATATTCCATGGAGTGGATCAAGTGTAAGACCTTTCAAATCCTGCATTTCTTCAATAGTAGATACTTTGGATTCGATGTTTCAAGTTAGAGATCTCAAAATATTTTCAATAATAGAGGCATCTTTTATTTCTTCACCAATATTTCTCATGGAATTCACAACTTCATCTACTCTGAGAAAAAATGTTGCAATTCTTTCATCATCATGCATTTTCACTGTCTCATACTGAAATCTGAATGTTTGAAGTTTAACACTTTTTACCTTGGTTTCGCCTTCATAACATTGGATAGTCTTATCCCACATTCCCTTTGTTGTGTTCATCTGCATTACCTTCACAAAATTGGTCTCAACCAGACTTCCCAAGATGGCATTTATAGCCTTTGCATTGTTTCATATTGTTTCTTTCCTGTAGCGTTTGAAGGAATGAAGGCTAGAAATTGATATCCACTTTCAACAATTTCCCATACATCAGCTCCTAGTGCCTACAAGTATGCTCTCATCCTAACTTTCTGAAAGAAAATTTTAATTCCACTAAATATAGGAGGTCTGATAGAAAATACTCCTTCATGACTACCCATCTTGACGTATCTCCTTCAAGCAATCAAGCTTCTACCAAAGGACCAACTACAATCCCAATTGTTGTGAAAAAAGCTGAGGGAGGTGGGCGGGGGGCGGGGGGGGGGTGAATCAGTATTTACAAAATTTTCATTTCATCTTCTGATTTATGCATGCAAATTTACTAAAAGGAACCCACGTGTGTACACAACTATTCTTAGGACTACTAGCGTACATCCAGTAAACTTATGTTTCAGTTAATTATTCATATGTTTATCTTCAACCAGTGCATCAATACTTTCTTAAACATTAGATAGACAATAACCATGTGTAGTAAGAAAAACATAAACCATCATACATAAGAAACACACATGAACACTAGGATTTAAGGTGGAAACCCAATGCGGGAAAAAAACCACCTGATGTTGTCATCTCTATCTTCTTTTAATATAAAGAAAAAAAATTTACAATATTATACTAGTGCAGACTCATACCGGCAAGTAAGAACCCACCTACAAAAGGCACTGGAAGGGAGCTCCAACTCCCCTGCTCTTGTACTGGCATAAACTTGTACCAGTACGCAGGCACCAACCTGTTGAAGGCTACAACCTTCACTTATTCTTTAGCTGCTACTGGAAGGGAGCTCCAACCCCTTGATATAATTTACCAACTACTACTAGAAGAAATCTCCAACTCCGTCAACTTCGAGAACCACGTTTCATAAATTTTCATACTGGATCCACCTGATATAGTACATCATAACTTGTAGGCCACATTTCATCAATTTTTTAGACTCGACCCATCACCAAAATTTAAGCTCGATATTAATCATCAATTTCTAACTTCATCACTGCAATTCAATCATCAATCTTTGACACAACTAATCAACCAATCATTGAAACCCAATCAATTGTAACTCAATCAAAACTCAACTAATCAACTAAATAGTCAGATCACTGTAACTAGAACATCAAACATCATATTGCATATCACAAAAACTAGATTCTGTTACTACAAACCCTAATCAACTGACTGTCAAAATGTATACGCTACTTTTCCATAGCAAACCTACATGTATATGCTCCTTTCATGAAGCATTCCAATGTACATATCTTTAAATTCTGCAAATTGAAAACCGGAACACTATCATTCTAAAAAAACATTGAATCATAGCATTCTTACCCAATCACATAACAGTCTCTGATCTTCAATCACAATCAACAAGTTATCTCAATATTCTTTAATCAATAAATCTACAATCAAAACATCATTGTTTAAACCAAAATCATCAAGAAGACTTCATTAATAGATAACAAAAATACGTCAGAATTGATAAAACTGATCAAACATCCTTTGATCAAAAGCTCTACTTTTTGTATGTGCTTTCCTAAAAGCATAGCCACATGTGTACATGCTTTTCAGGAGCCAAACCCACATGTACGCGACTTACCATAAACACATTTGTGTGTATATGTGCCTTTCAGGCTATAAAACCAATGTACAGATCTGCAAATTCAGATTCAAATCTTTGTTGCAACACATAACTTCATACATACTCAGATCTCAACACACAGAAAAATCACATGTTAACACAAAACAGATCATCTCATAATCATGATTATCATCTCAAATATATTGGATCTAATTCATCATCAAACTCTCAAGTGCATACTTATTTTAGATCAAGCAAAGCATCAATAGCCCATAACATGCACATTTGTTTCAGATCTAACTATTCTTAAGATTTCCATTACTTTCACACATTGCACTGTCTACTCACCACTTTGATCTCCATCACCTTATATAGCTTAACCTTTTCCAATGACACAAGTAAAAACCATACTCCAGCTGGTGGTTTTCTTAGATGGGATCAAAACATCCATTACTGGGTTCAATACCACATGGAAATACCATGGTAAGGACCCTTGATATTTACAATACCATGGTGCGGAAATTGTACGCACCTTTTCTTATTTATACTCACGAGTGTATGCAACTTTGCTTAACTAAACCCGCATATACTTCTTAAACTTTAAAATTTATCATACCTCTGCCTTTGAACTACTATGTCATTTCCAAAACAGTCTATCACATCTGTAAAGAATTCTTTCACATCCTATGTACATCTTCAACAAGTAGGTTTCCATCAAGGGCAACACTTAATTCATAATGGCAACAACTATTGTGTGCATAATATTTTGTTATTATGCTTTCTTGGATCTGTTTACATTCTATGAAATTATGTTTCAATTCAATTGAATGTTGTGAATAGTCTTATTGGAAAAATCTTCTCTTTACAAATTAGGGTTAAAAGGCTTCATCTGATGATTTGTTGATTTACCAAAAGAAGGATTGGTAATTGTTGAGTTTTTGTATGCCTATATTTCTTCTTTCAAAAGATTAGATTTAGCATTTTTTTTACCTGTTTGTGAAGAATCATTGAGATAATGAAAAACAATGTTTTTCAAGATTAGATATTTTTTGCTCATAAACATGCTTCTTTTGTTGAAATTGAAATGAAAATTTATTCTTCTTTTAGTAGTGAAGCATCTCAAGATTATATTTCGAACAATGTCATATTCATAGTATTCATTTGAAATATTCATTGTCAAGATTTGTTGGTCTTCTTTTCGCATTTTGAAAAGTTTTGGGTGTTGTGTGTCCAAAAGACATTTTTATAATTCTTTTGATTTTGGATGAGTTGAAGTGAAATTTCTATGTTGAATCAACCTTAAAATGAATATTTTGAATTTACTGAAAAGAAACCATGGTGAAACTAGAAGTATTACATTCTATTTGAATATTGAAATACTCTCTCTTTACCATAGTGTTACAGGTTTATTTGGGCACATCACTCTCGACGATCACATTAGTGTAAACAGGGTCTATCAAACCCTAATTCAGTTGCTACATGCCCTAGACATGCCACCTCATTGAGTGCTTTCATCCATGAGAGCTTCCTAACTTCAAACCCTCCTAAAGTGCTTCCTTGGGCCACCAGCGCACCCTTGGTCAGGGGTAAGTGCTCTGTAGAGCAGGTAGCCCCATTCAAGGCTGTGTTGCAAAGCACCTAAGCCCATTCAAGCCTGCACTAAGCGAGAATCCTCGAAATGTTCACTGGATCCTGAGTATATTCCTCCTTTCTAGAGCCTTCTATAAGGAACCCAACTCCTATCCTATCAAGATAAGCTCAACTTAGGATAGCCTTGGATCATCTAATCCTTTGTCCTCTCATCCCTTTGAACATGGAAACTAATAATCCAATTATGGAAAACCATTCAATGCCATATTAATGACAAACCACTTGCATTCATCTATAAATTGGCCTCCCATCATAGAGCTAAGGAGATGGGATATTATAGAGAAATAATGTTGGTTTAGAGACTTGAAATCATTGTCAAAGTAATGTTATGCTGCTAGATTAATGTTGTGATTGGTGTGATGAGGGCTTGGACTAAGCTGGATGAGTGACATGAGATCAAACCATATTGGGTGTAACTTCTCCTTCTATCAATCAATAAAGTTGTTTGTTCCTTTTCCAATACTTATGTCTATATCTATGACGAATGTATGTTCAAATGTTGTCGATTCCATTTGTTTAAAATAAATAGATCATATGATTTGATTATTGTCTTCTTCTATTTATGTTGGCAGGTACCAATTGAGCGAATTCAGTTTGAGTGCGAGTGACGGGAGAAACTCAAAGGAGATCAAAGGAAGCGAAGGATCACAAGTAGGTTCTTTTATCTTATTTATTTATTGTAGGAAAAGGCTAAACATCTTTACTTCAGTTGTTCTAAATGTAACTACCCACTTAGGGAAGATATACTTATCCGTAGATATAAATTCTGTATAACAAATTGGCAACTTCGCTGGGGAACAACCATCATTCCTGGTAGTTATCCCTTTCATTAGCATCACCAATAGACTTTGCTTGAGTTCATTTACCTATATTTAGTCATTTTAAAGCTTGTTTGGTCAAAATGTGTGCTTATTTGTGTGTTGAATTATTGTTCTTGACAGTGCACTGCAGAGCAGCCTTAGCCTAGAGACAGTGCTCTACAACACACTGTCTCCCACTCACAGTTGCGCTGGTCCCTGTCAAGCCAAAAACCTATTTTTTGGCTTCATTTTTTCCAAACTGTTCCACATCTTGTTCGCTGAATGGTCAATGTTTCTCTGTCCCTGAAGTCCAAATTAGCATTTCTTTTCCATGGCCACTTTGGTTTTGTTTGTTCAATGTTTCTTTATGTTTTCTTTATCATTGTCGAATTAATCCCAAAGTTATCTTACTTTGATTAGTCTTTACTTTTCTGAAAAAGAATTGTCATAAAGTCTTCATTTTTTTGAAAAAGAAATTGTCCGAAACTCTTCGTTTCTTGTGAAAAGCATTGATTGGTCGACTGTGCATTTAGTTTCTTTATGTTCATCTAAACATTAAAGGAATGAAAAGAAAAACATGCATAATTCATTTAGAAGTATGTGTGTGCTTGTAGGAATGGTATAGGGAAAGTTGCATTAGATGTTCTCTATGCTCTTTGTTTAGAGATTCTGATTTCCCTATCCCTTTTAGTTACAGTTTTCATTGTTTAAATCAAATGAAATAAATGTTTCCCATCTTAGTTGCATTCTAGGAGTTTTAGAAACATCACGCGGTGAACCTGAGAGGCAAACTTTTAAACAAGATCAACTAAAATTTATCTCAATTAACCTAATGGACCATTCTAACTTAACGCATAACATTTAGAGGTCTAAGTTAGAGACGTGTTCCGACGTCGTTAAACATGGCAGCTTTCACTAATGGTTTGCGATACATTCTGAGTGTGATACCTCATTCCACGTACGTAACTATATCGTAGCTCGTCCACGTACTTTTGGGTATATCGGACACTGTTATAGTACGAAAAGTATAAGGGAATTCTCTCACTATGTGGTTTCACATTAGATAGCGCTAACATGGATTGAGCCTCCACTTACTTTCAGGTATATTTAGGAGGACTACATTAGGTTGCTATCCATCCATAGGTAACCGAGTCAACTACCTTATATACTGTGATACACTGAAAACAGCATTCGGGGAGATTACCTACACGTATGTTAAGTCCTTGGCTCCTCCGAGGTGGTATATTGAATTTCACAATTACTTGGTAATTATTTTGCCTATATTACCCTCTTTTTGTTTATTTCTTTTTATAATAAAATCAATCAACAATCTTGGAAGAAAATCAAACTTTACACGATCGTTCGCATAGGATAGTGAGTAAACCACCTTTATCGCCTGAAGCTACACCTAGTTGGCGAAAGCGATCTCGTTTAACTGAGTCCAGTACATCACAAAATTCTGGTTCTTTATCTAATTTATTAGAGTCACCTATACTAGTACGTACTGCAATTCCAGTTACTCCTACTATTACTGGTTTATCTGCTACTGAAGTGGAACCTTTACAATTACATGAGGACATTGAAAGTGAACTTAGTGAAATGGTAACTGAAGTTGTCCAACAAGAAGTTGATCCTCAACCCAAAGTTGTTCAACAAGAAATTACTTCTGAACTTGAATTTTTTCAATCGAAAATTGATCCCGAACCTATCATAGTTCAACAAGAAGTTGCTTCTGAACCAGAAGTTGTTCAAGAAGTTCATCATGAACTCGTTGTTCTTCTACTAAAACACTTGGATCTCGAAGTTGAATAACCAAAAGTTGTTCTCGTAATGGAATATGATTGACTGGTTTATCCTCAGGCATCTGTAACTGCTGAGACTTCTCCTTTACCGTAGAATCAAACATTGGAAATTTATTACAGACCTGAGGGTGAAATCCTTCCACCCTGTTTGATTGTTATTGAAGAGGAATTTGAAGAAGAAACTTAACTCCAACTCGTTTTGGACCAGGGCTTTATCTTTATCCTTCTTTTCCTCGGTTAACTTATACTACTCCCCTTGTTCCTATTTACTTTCAAACTCTCGTAGATTCATTAGGACATTTATTGGGTCATTTGACTATGGCTGAAACAACATCCCAGACTGTATCATCTATTACAACTACGACAGCATCTACTGTCGCTACTTCTTCAATGTTTACCACAACACCTGAGTCACATATGTATGGTGGTCCGTCCATCCCACTGGATAACCAATAATTATCTAGAACTCACTCTAGTGTTTCTTCTAGTCCATGGTCTTCACCCATGTCATCCACAGGAATTTTACCTGTTCTTCACTTACAGATACTGAACAGTTTGATCCATCAAGTCAATATCAAGCTGGTCCATCTAGTTACCATCCTATGTATCCACTTAAGACTGGATTACCTCCATATGGAGAATAATATGCCCAATATGATTATTCTCCATACTCTCGGGGGCCACCATATGGTATTATACCGTCATATTAAGGTCCAACTTATTCTGGAATGACTATTTGTCAATGCAGGCTACAATGCTTGTTCAAACAAGGCTTCTGTATTCATCACAACCAATACCACCCATTTCATCCATACCTACTACGCATGTCGTTACGACTTTACCACAGTCACAAGCTCAATTGATTGTATCTCAACCTTTGCAAGCTGATCCTTCAACCTCTTACCCTCAAGTTTTAGTTCTACAGACTCAGTCTTCTCAAGCCATTTCAAAACAACCATTTTTGTCTGAGATCCATCAACCTTAGGCCAATTTACCATTAACTGGGATGACTCATACTTATACTGGTCCAATTTATCCACAACCTAGTCAAACTTATACTGGTGGGCAGCAATTGTTGTATCAACGACTGTGCCAGCCACAATACCAACAATATCAATTCCAGCAGTACCAAACTTATCCTGGACTTGGTCAACAAGGCTATGCTGGGTTTGGTCAACAGTAAGCTTGCCCAGGTTCTAGTCAACAAGCCTATGCTGGTTTTGGTCAACAACAAATTTATCCTGGTTCCCAACAACAACCTTATATTGGATATGCTCAACAAACCTACCCCTATCAAGGTTACTAGAAGTAGATTCCTTATGCCAGTATGCAAAGGCCTATTTCCCAAGAAATTCCATCTTACCCTAGTTACGCTCAACCCGACCTAAACCGACAGTTTCATTTTGTCGCAACACTTGAATTATCGGATTTAAATCATCTTACCAATGATCCATTCTTTATTCAACTTGGTGGCCAATGATTCCACACAAATTGTCTTTTGATATTCCTAAGTTCAATAGAAACCTTGGAGAATATCTGTCCAATCACATTATGACTTTTCATTTATGGTGTTCATCCAACTCCCTAAATGATGATTCAGTAAGACTACGTCTTTTCCAGTGAACGCTCACTGGTCCAGCTGTAAAGTGGTATATTGAATTACCACGAGCTTCATTTGACAACTTCATAGCCTTAGCCACTACATTTTTAACCCATTTCTAGTTACCCATCAAATATGAAACTGGAACGAAACTATTGACCAACTTTAAACAGACCACTGCTACTCACATTTCTGATCATATTCATGAGTGGCGTCGTCGTCATCGAATGGTCAAAACTTTTGTTCCTGATCAGCTTTTATCCGAGTGGTTTATTAAATCCTTGTTTCCATCTATCACTGAGGATGTGTCTAAAGGAGGATTTGTTACTGAAGAGCAAGTAATTTCTCGTGCCCAATACTTAGACTTGATTTACACCTAGTCTGACACGCTCTATGATAAGATTCCAAATGCACCTATAGCATCTTTTACTATTCCACCACCTCCATCCAGTAAGAATATCTTGCCTGTGACGATGTGATAGGTTCTTCAAGCACTCAAACAGAAAGTAGACAATCTATTCAAACACTTGCTATTTAAAATCAAACCTCTAATACACTTGATAATACACTTTCTTCCAAATAAATATCATGTCATCTGACAAAGGTAAAAATGAAAATCAACCGGGAAGCAAGAAAAAGGGGAAAACCAAATAGAAACAAAATTCTCCCCCACAAGAGAAATCATCTAATTCCTCTTCTCTGGCTAGGAAGCCTCATTGCCCATGTTTAATTTGTAATCAGGAGCACTTTACGCGAGACTACCCTCACCGTTCTGAAGTCTCAAAACTTCCTAAGACTTCTAGTACATCCACTGTGTTGACAAACCCTTTTCCAAACCCAGAGACTCATTTGGTGACTGCAGATCATGCTTCCACTTCACAAGTGCTTATGTTATCCACCACTAAGCCTAAGATTGATGTTTCGGTGACTACACGAAGTAAATATTATGGTAATCCACTGTCGTCGTCGAATAACCAGGCTATATATCAACCCAATACTTTGACTTCAACTTCGTCTAACTCCATTCCACCACCCATTGCACCAGAGTTAACAATAAAACTGCCTAAGGAATTTGTTCGTAAATCTACATTCAACCCTCGAGCTCTAGCAACGCAAAATTATAACATAGTAGAATATTTGGCTCAGACACATTATGCTATGTCGACACATGAGGTTCTTCAAAATTGTCCCTCCCAAAAGTAGGCTTTATTTTCAACAATTGGTGGAATTGATCCAACGGATTCCAATCTCGTAGTTTTTAACAATGTGGGTTATACGCCACAATTAAAAGAACAGTTATCATTCTTGATCCAAGTAAATGTTTTGAATCACCTCATTCAGCGAACCATTATTAAAGAAGGTGCATCTACTTGTATCATGTCACTGAATTGCTGGAAAGCACTTGTCTCAGTGCCTTTGTCACGATCACCTATGACGTTAAAATATTTTTACGATCGCACTTATACACCTTGTGGAATTTCAAGTAACCTGCAAATATAACTAGGGTGAAAAACTATAACTATTGAAGTTTAGGTCATTGATGGACCCCTTGACTACAATATTTTACTAGAAAGACCATGGGTTTATGCTATGGCTATTGTGGTTTCAACATACTTTCGTATGATCGCTTTCCCTCATAAAGGTGAAATCATAGTAATTGATCAATTCGCCTTCTTTGCCTCTAATTCACAGGAAATTGGAAGCGTTCTGTTAGTTCACGGGCCTTCGCTATCTCTTCAGAACATTGGAGTAGGTCTCTTCAAAGATTCTTCCCTAATTGGCACCTTTTTGCTACCATCACCATCACAAATGGCGTAAGTTGCAAACGTTGAGACCTGTAACATGATAACTTCCACTTCATCTGACTCATGGAATATTTCCAATAATTTTGAAGTTGATATGTGTAATGAAACCATGCCACTAAGCCCAATAGAGCTCACATAGCAATCAATATTTTTGGCTTGCGTAGCAAATCCAAATCCATCATCATCGATTGTATGTGTTGATCATTCGTTAGAATATGGTACTTCCTCTGATCCTTTTTCACGTACAATTTCTACTGATGAAGGAATCATCCAATCAATGATGACATAAGAAGAACCATGGGAAGATTATCATCATCGATCCCCAACAGCATAACATTACTTTGACAATGATTTCAAGTCTCTAAACCAACAATATTTCTCTATAATATCCAAGCTCTCTGGCTCTATGGTGGGAGGCCAATTTATAGATGAATGCAAGTGGTTTTGTCATTAATATGGCATTGAGTGGTTTTCCATAATTGGATGATTAGTTTCCATGTTCAAAGGGATGAGAGGATAGAGTATTAGATGATCCAAGGCTATCCTAAGTCGAGCTCATCTTGATAGGATAGGAGTTGGGTTCCTTCTAGAAGGCCCTAGAAAGGAGGAATATACTCAGGATCCAATGAATTTTCGAGGATTCTCACCAATCATAGGCTTGAGTGGGCTTAGGTGCTCTGCGATGTAGCCTTACAGGGGGCTACCTACTCTACATAGAACTTACCCCTGACCAGGGGTGCGTTGGTGACCCAAGGAAGCACTTCAACTGGGTTTGAAGTCAGGAAACTCTCATGGATGAAAGCACTCAATGAGGTGGTATGTCTAGGGCATGTAGCAACTGAATTAGAGTTTGATAGACCTTTTTTACAGTGATTTGATCATCGGGAGTGATGTGCCCAAATATACCTATAATAACTGCCCCATAAAGGATGAAGTCAAAAATGATAATGTTGAGTGATATGCTTTATGATGTGATGAGGAGGATTTGAAGCAGACAATGACTTGCATCAATTACAATACATAATATCATGATATCTTTTAATTTTTATGAATTGGTGAGGGAATCCATACCCATGTTGAGCATATAAACTTTTCATTACATGTACATAAATCACATAATCGTCTACAGATATAGACCCGTGATAAGATGACCATATGTGTAAAGCCATCGTACAGATGATTTAGTACTCTCCTGAAATTGCAGCCCAGATGGATGAAACTAGATCCAGGGTTCTCTATCTTGTCCAATTGTTTGCTCAAGTACGAGTCTAACCATGTGAAAATGTGATCTGAAGTCTAACATGGGAAGACACCATCTGACTACCAGCCAATGATGTAAGCTATTAACAGACGCGAGAGAAATCACCAAAAATGATAATGATTCTCAAGGTACTATAGTACATTTTTCATGGTGTGAATAGATGTTTTGATGTCGAACACCATACAAAGTCTTTCGGTCGAAGGCCTGTGATGTCAACCTATCACTGGAAGTGAGAAACTTGTCGTTGATGTATGCAAGCCTCAAGGTACTGGAAGGGTGTTTCTAAGTCAACTTCTTGGATAATGTGCTGGTGTCGACAAGAAGCAACTCATCGTAGGAGGGCCTTGATGTATCCCCTATAAACAACACGAAACAAGTGTAATGATTTTGAAGACAGAATGTGACTGATGACACAATGTTCAAGAATGGCTGTCATGAAAATGAAGGTTTATGATTATTGAAAAGGATGAATTTTACTGAGTGACTTCTTTTGAACATGTCGGCGACACTAAATGAATTGGTAGCATTGACCCAAAACCAAAGTGATGGATGGTGTGATAGACCATAGGTATGATAACCATCAAGCAAATAGCCCAACCCAAATAGTCACAGAGATGAAGTGAAAGTGTCATGTTCAAGAGTGACTTGCTACCATAAAGTGATTTATCCCTTTTCCCATTTTCCCTAGTCATTGTTGACCAATACCTCTTAATTGTTTAACAAGCTTGAGGAGGATAACATATGCTTGATGTATAATTCTACCCTTTCGGTGAATCCATCGCTATGTGATGTTTTAACGAGTCTAGCGAAGGTGAAACTCAGTCTTATCATGATGGACAAGTTTGTCTCTATTTGATTCTTTAACGAATTTAACGACAATGAGAACTCGGTCCTTTTCATATTTAGAGAGTTTAAAAAGGGACAAAAAGAAAACTCCGCAAGTTCTTTTTCATAAATTTGTCTCTCAAGTATTTACTTGTCTTTTGAAAAAGGGAATTCCCTTCCATTGGGACCAGGTTGCGCAAGCTTCCTTTGATGCTCTCAAAGATACCCTGATCTGAGCGTCATTAATGTATTCCCCTAATTATCAGAACGACTATTTCTTATATCTTGCCGCTGCAGATACAACCATTGCTATGGTTTTAGTCCAAGAAGAAGATGGGATTGAACATCTGATCTATTATTTGAGTTGTAATCGCAATGATACGAGAGTTACGTATTCTTACATTGAGAAGTTAGCTTTGGCTTTCGTTCAAGCTGTACAGAGATTTCGCCATTATATCGTGCTTCGAAAGACCACTGCCATTTCAGATTGCAACCCTATGACATACATCTTGTCACGTCAATCTTTTGTCAAAAAATATTCAAAATGGATCGTCATTTTGTAGGAATTTGACTTGGAATTCATCAAATCCAAGTCAAAGAAATATCTAGTTTTTTCCGAGCTTCTTTGCGACCTTCCCTCTATCGCCATCGACTCAACAATGGAACCATCAATTCTGGAACATACATTCATCTCATAATCTTACCCTTGGTATGGAGATATATTGATTTATCTCCAGAGCTAAACTTTCAAGTTTGATACCTCTCACTTACAACAACAACATACTCGATATCAATCCAAATATTATCTGATCATTGGCGACACCCTTTACTGTCACAGTATCGATATGATTTTTCGTAGGTGCCTCACACATGAGGAAACCGAGAAAGTTCTAAATGATTTCCATTCTGGTGCTTGTGGTGGACATTTATCTGGTTATGCTACCGCACAGAAAATTCTTTGTGTTGGTTACTTATGGCCTACCATATTTAACGATTGCATTACTGCTATCAGAAATTTTCATGCATGCCAGACTTTTTACCGTAAAACTCAATTACCACTATCACCACTGCATCATGTCATCATTTTTGGACCATTTACAAAATGGGGCATTGATTTCATGACATGTGACCCTCACTCGGCTAGGGGGCGTGGGTATATTATTGTTGTCATTGACTATTTTACGAAATGGCCCGAGGCGATGCCTACATTAAACAACAGTGGTGAGACAGCTACACTTTTTTTTTCTTAAACCATGTTGTTGCACGGTTTGGTGTACCACAAGTTGTAGTTGCAGATCATGGTTCGCATTTTCACAATCACATGATGACTGTATTAACTGCCAAGTTAGAACTCTTACATGATAGTTCTACTCCTTATTACCCACAAGCTAATGGACAAGTTGAAGCCATCAACAAAGCCCTTAAGCGAATGCTTCAACAAATGATAGGATTTCACAAACGAAACTAGAATTTGATCCTGTACTCAACTTTGTGACCTTACTGAACCTCGGTAAGAAACGCAACTGGATTCACACCTTTCCAATTGGTGTATGGTCTTGAGGCAATATTTCCAATACAATGTGATATTTCATCGCTAAAACTCACAAATGAGTTGTTACCTAACACTTCTGATGAGGAAGCATGTTTCTTAGATCTCATCCATATAGATGAAATACATCATGAAGCTGCATTGGCCAATGAAGCACATAAGAAACAAATTAAGGTATAATATGACCACAATGTCAAGCCTCGCATATTCTCAAAAGGAGACTTGGTCTTGCTTTAGGATCAGGAAGCCGATAAATTAGGAACAGGAAAATTTGAACCACTATGGATGGGCCCCTACATTGTCAAGCGTGTTTTGGAAAAATGCGCTTACGAGCTAGTTGATTATGATGGAATTCCATTGCTGCAGCCTCAAAACATGTTGTATCTTAAACATTACTATGCTTGATTGTGCGTATTAAAAGCACCGTATATATGCTTTGATTGCATGTGTGTGTCACAGTGTGACTTTTAGAGTTTTTATGTGGTTAGTAATCTGCTTTGCATTTGTTGTAGATGTTGGAATCTTTAGAACCATTTGTTGGTTATGCTGATGGTGTTAGTCATAGTACATAGAACCTATCCGCTGCAACATGGGCCATATTCGCTGCAAGTGGTGAGTTAGTGAGTTTTCAAGGGATTTGTATTGGTCACTCTACGAACAATATCGTTGAGTATAGCACATTGATCAAACTCCTATATGATGCCATTTCACTTGGCATTCGCCGAATCATTATTAGGCTAGACTCACAACTTGTCGTACTAAAACTTATGAATGTTTATACTTTTGAAATCCAACTATTCATTGTATATTCCTTAGAGTTCGTCTCTTGGAAAGACAATTTGTTTACATTCAATATCAATGCATTTCCATAAACTTTAACAAATTGACTGATTCTTTAACAAATTGACTGATTCTTTAACATCAATAGTTGAATAGGATTACACATAACCATACAAAAACACTGAAAGTAAAATAGATAGATGTTCAAAGTTTCTACAAAAAAAAATTTCCAAGACATGTTGGCCATCTGACCTCAAAACCTCAAAATGCATACAGTAAATCATCCTAAGTAGATCTAATGATGCTCATGATAATATGTCACTGCCTAAGCTATCATGCACAATAGCCTCATCCAAGGGCTAGGTACACCAATAGTATGTTGTTGTAGTCTCATTGGTAACTCCTCGATCTAAACATCCAGAATACCGAGGTTTAACCCCTCTATATGATGTTGCAACTCCACCAGTGTCTCGATTAGATATAAATCCTGAAGAACTGCTCTTTCAATATTTCTCCCCGCTAGTTCACCCGCCTCCTGTTGAAGACCCATTGGTCAACTAGTGCCAACATCTGTATACATGAGAACATTTTTAGTTTAGTCTTGGAAACATCAAAAAACACAAAAACATGTAAAAGCTCAAAAAATCAAAAATACATGGTCAAAACAATTTACCTATAGCACCCCATTGAGCACCCACTGGTAATCTCAAATTTGTATCTCCACGAAAATCCATCCTTGGATATGGATGCCCCTCAATGACAATATGTTGTCGACGGAGCCAACTGAATAATGCGGTAGAAATGAGATTGATGACTGACCAGCATGTCTAGCCATCAACTCTACCCATATCTGCATCTGTGGATCTCTAGGACCAGCTAAACTAAGTGTCACATGCTAAGGTTGCATCAATGGAATTATCCCCAAAGTAAAAGAGATCAAGATCGATCCATAACTAAATTGTTTGTCTTACCGCTTTTTACTTTAGTCAGCTTCTCTTTCATCAAAGAGAATATTGCCTCACACAAGTTGAACATAGTTGGCTTGAGACACTCGAGCGCATACTGCATGTATGATCTATTCGCGACATGAAGTGTCACGCTACCTGCCAACTTTGTGATAGTAAAAAGGATTGTTCACAAGGGCATATCACAAACATCCTTGATGTTTATCTTTCCATCTTTGCTAGGTTGTGTACCTAGCCAGCAAAATTGTCGAATGTAGTCCCTCACTGATTCACCCCCACGGGAAGAAACTGAAAGTGAAATGGGGGCACCACGTCTCGACAATCCTGTGAGAAAGTAAATATCATCGATCAATATAGGGAGCACTTTGTCCCCTATGTGAAAAACCTATTCCGTTGGATCCCATGAATGAACCAAGAACTGCAATAGTTCTCATTGTTGCCTCATCCTAGATAACCTGAAATATTTGAGTAACCCATAATCTCTGAGGGCCTCAACAGTACCATGATCATTTAGGGAAACCATATCTTGTTCTTCATGTTCTCTTTCACGCCATGTGATAGCCATTCTGATCTGATCAATGTCTGAAATCACACCATAGGCTTAGTTAGGATCCATTTCATGCAAAAAAATGAAGAGATTTTGGTTAGAAATGATGAATCAAATTTCTAAATTGCGGCCAACGCACTCTTGATCTGTAAATAGTGCGATGTAGAGCAGTTTCCCTTATGTTTGACTGCTTTGCAGTGCATTTTTCGATGCATAAGGGTGTGTTGATCCCAGGGCATGATATATTTACCATAGGGACCCCAAAACCCTAAAAAAATTTCCTGAAATTGAAAAGGAATGACCTTAAATTAAAGAGGAGAGGTATATTTCCTACCTGGTCCTGACAGCATGAAGAATGATCCACAAAATCTCCCGCCATCAGCTGCTGAAGTTTGAGTTAAAAAAACAGGTTCAGAGCACAAAACTGAATGGTAAATTTCAAATGGTAAAATGACTTGGTAAATTCTTATTTTATGGTTATTTCATGTTCATTAAATGAATAAACTATAGTTTTTACCTATTTTTACCAATGAAATAGGTATGTTTAATCCATTTGGTAGTTCTTTGAGTAGGTTTACAGCTAACATAGTGAACTTGACGTGCATGATCGTAAAATGTACTTTTGACCACAAAGCATACTTTTATCTCTTTTTCGAGCTCTATTAAACATCAAAAAAGGAACCCCCCTAGGTTCCTCTTTCATCTCTTTTCAGACTCTCAAAATATGAAAATATTTCTTGGTGCTTGCCCTTTTCACCTTGTAAATGGATTGGAAACAACATCTACTCAGTATAAGTTTAACCCTTTTCCGAAGTGAGATAGATTACTTATAAAAAAGGAATATGTTGATCAAACATGGTCAATAGGTTCTCTCTTGTATTATTTTACGCTTTTTTTGACTTGAGAGACAAATTTACGAAAAATAACCTATGGATTTTTCTTTTTGTCCCTTTTCAAACTCTCTAAATATGAAAAGGCCAGAGTTCTCATTGTCGTTAAACTCATTAAAGCATCAAAGAGCAACAAACTTTTCCATCATGACAAGACCAAGTGTCACCTTCGCTAGACTCGTTAAAACATCACATAGTGATGGATTCACCCGAAGGGTATAATTATACATCAAGCATATGTTATCCTCCTCAAGCTTGTTAAAAAATAAAGAGGTGTTGTTCAACAATGACTTGGGAAAAGGGAAAAAGGGATAAATCACTTTATGGTAGCAAGTCGCTCTTTGACATGACACTTTCACTTCATATCTGTGACTATTTGGGTTAGGTTATCTACTTGATGGTTATCATACCTATGGTCTATCACACCATCCATCACTTTGGTTTTGGGTCAATGCTGCCAATTCATCAGTGTCGTCGACATGTTCAAGAGAAGTCACTCAGTAAACTTCATCCTTTGCAATACTCATAAACCTTCATATTCATGACTTCCATTCCTAAACATTGTGTCATCAATCACATTCTGTCTTCAAAATCATTACATATGTTTCGTGTCATTGATGGGGGATATATCAAGGCCCTCCTACGACGAGTCACTTCTTGTCGACATCAGTACATTATCCAAGAAGTTGACAGAGAAACACCCTTCCAGTACCTTGAGGCTTGCATACATCAATGGAAAGTTTCTCGCTTTTGGCAAAAGGTTGACATCACAGGCCTTTGACCAAAAGACTTTGTATGGTGTTCGACATCAAAACATCTATTCACACCATGCAGAATGTATTGTAGTACCTTGAGAATCATTATCATTATTGGTGATTTCTCTCACATTTTTTAACAGCTTACATCATTGGCTGGTAATCAAATGATGTCTTCCCATGTTTGACTTCAGATCACATTTTCACATGGTTAGACTCGTACTTGAGCAAAAAATTGGACAAGATAGAGGACCCCGAATCTAGTTTCATCCATCATGACTACGATTTCAGGAGAGTACTAAGTCATTTGTATGATGGCTTTACACAGATGGTCATTTTATTATGGGTCTATATCTGTAGACAACTATCTGATTTATGTACATGTAATGAAAAGTTTATATGCTCAGCATGGGTATGCCTTCCCTCACCAGTTCATAAAAATTCAAAGATATCATGATATTATGTATTGTAATTGATGTAGGTCACCGTCTGCTTTAGATCCTCCTCATCACATCATAAATCATATCACTCAATATTATAATTTTTAACTTCATTCTTTTGGGGGCAGTTGTTACAAGTCTATTTGGGCACATCACTCCTGACGATCAAATCAGTGTAAACAGGGTCTATCAAACCCTAATTCAGTTGCTACATGCCCTAGACATGCCACCTCATTGAGTGCTTTCATCCATGAGAGTTTCCTGACTTCAAACCTTGTTGAAGTGCTTCCTTGGGTCACCAGTGCACCCCTGGTCAGGGGTAAGTGCTCTGTAGAGTAGGTAGCCCCATTCAAGGCTGCGTTGCAGAGCACTTAAGCCCACTCAAGCTTGCGCTGGGAAAGAATCCTCAAAATGTTCATTGGATCTTGAGTATATTCCTCCTTTCTAGAGCCTTGAAGAAGGAACCCAGCTCCTATCCTATCAAGATGAGCTCGACTTAGGATAGCCTTGGATCATCTAATCCTCTATCCTCTCATCCCTTTGAACATGGAAACTAATAATCAAATTATGGAAAACCATTCAATGCCATATTAATGACAAAACCACTTGCATTCATCTATAAATTGGCCTCCCATCATAGAGCCAAGGAGCTAGGATATTATAGAGAAATACTATTGGTTTAGAGACTTGAAATCATTTTCAAAGTAATGTTATGCTACTGGATTGATGTTTCTATTAGTGTGATGAGGGTTTGGACTAAGCTCGATGAGTGACACGAGATTGAACCACATTGGGTGTAACTTCTCCTTCTCTCAATCAATAAAATTGTTTGTTCCTTTTCCAATACTTTTGTCTATATCTATGATGAATGTATGTTCAAATGTTGTCGATTCTATTTGTTTACAATAAATAGATCATATGATTTGATTGTTGTCATCTTCTGTTTATGCTGGCAAGTACCAATTGAGAAAATTCAGTTTGAGCAGGAGTGACGGGAGCAACTCAAAGGATATGAAAGGAAGTGAAGGATCACAAGTAGGTTCTTTTATCTTATCTGTTTATTGTAGGAAAAGGTTAAACATATTTACTTCAATTATCCTAAGTGTAACTACCCACTTAGGGAAGATATACTTATCCGTAGGTATAAATTCCGTATAACACATAGCTAGAGATTCATCGAAGTAAAAGATTCATTTTTGCATATTTGTTGCCTTAGGTTTGGAAGAAAACACCGATATCATTTACGGCACATATATTAAATCTACTTTAATGAAAGAGAAACTGTAAAATCTATCAAATGTTTAATTAACCAAACATTAGTGGTTCTCGGTTAGAAGAGTGTTCTGGCATCTATAAACATAGAAAGTGCAGTTTTTCATGTGTGGAACATTCTGTGGGTAGTCGATATTCCACATATGTAAGTATATGTGAACGTTTTACAAGTACCTTTGAGTATATCAGATGATGTTCCGCTATGAAAAGTATATTGGGATGCTTCCTATCGTACATGCTCGCATTAAATTGTGCTAACACAGATTGTACCTCCACATACCTCGAGTATATTTTGGAGCCCCCCTTCTAAGTTGCATACCATCCATAAATAATTGATTCAACCACCTTTTCATTTGTGAAACACCGAACACAACATTTGGGGGGACTACTTTCACATATCAGAAATGGTATTCTATAGTTCACAGTGCCTTAGTAATCATTTATACCTAGTTACCCTTTATTTTTTTATTTTGGTTGATTATTTGATATAATAAAGTTGGAACAAAACCTTAATAAAATTCATCGTGGTCGAGTTACCAAGATATTCACGTAGAATGCAGGTGTTGGGAGTGGTTTTTAACCTATTTTCTACACATTCTTTCCCCTATTTTGACCTTTCTATCCCCCAGGCCTATGACTTTATATGACCAAATTCCCTGTTTTATTACCTTTTTAACCTATCTTACTGTCATGTTACTTTGTTATATTTTACCGAATAATACGAGACTTTATTCCTTTTTGTTTCTAACTGGGAGAACATTGAAGAAGTATTTTTGGAAGTTCTTCTTTTTAGGTGCTGGCTCACCAAACGAAGCTATGAAGCAGATAGGCAACAAGAATTAATTGCAGGAAAGGGTAGAATGGTTTGCTGTTACACCCTAAGTGTTGTTACAGGTTGCTGCTACACATTAGATGTTGTTACAGGTTGTTGTTACACATTGGATGTTGTTACAGGTTGTTGTTACACATTGGATGTTGTTACAGGTTGTTGTTACACATTGGATGTTGTTACAGGATGTTGATACACCTCACGTTGATCCGCCATCACACCAACAATGTTGTCACCCGCTGTTTCGCGTCATCCCAAACCACCATTCACTCGATGATGTTGCGCCAAAGTTGGGAATTGTGGGTACTATTCCACATAACAACTGTCCGTAGTAGGGATTGTCTATCTTTGAAGCAACAAAACTCAAGTAGTTTCAATCATAACTAATGTATATTTGTATTTAGCAATAGGTTGTAACTTCTTTTATTTTTTATCAACATGAGAATCGTGAGATTCTCATGACTGATCTGTTTCTAATTTCGGGTTGTAATAACTATAAAAGACTCAATTTTTCACGTATAAGATATGACATATAGACGAGTATTGTTACTCTACTTTTGTAATTCTGAATTTATTTTAATATTAATTAGCACGATGATGTTGTTACTATCCTTCAACTGATTCGTTAATCACTTTTGCATTCTTCCTGCACCCTGCTGAGGAGGAAGGGCCTTCCTCTTTGGCAGGGATTGTAGTGATATAGGTAGTGTACATTCTAGTTTAGTTAATTGATTTATATATTTTTGTTGTTTCTGTATAAATCGTGGATTACGTTCATTGTTGTTTCATTTATATTATGTTGTTACACTGAGTTAATCAATAGAATGGTAGTAATCAATTGGAATAGATGTTAGTTCCTGTGTGGTGCACCTTTACTTTGATAGCTGCAAGTTGTGATTTAATTTTGTAGAGTGTTTTTATATCTACACACATGATTTGATTAAGCAATTTAGATCTGTTAGCTCTGCTACATGCATGGACATTTCAAGAGTCGGATGCAGACCTAGCTGTGTTGCTGCTGTGAGAAGAAAATCCATATCGGCCATCCTCCTCGTTCCTCTCACTCCGCCCACACTCTCATAGCCCCCCTGCCATCTCTAATTCTCCTTCAAAACTCGGCATACGCCCCTATTTCCTCAAGCCTCGAAACGCTCAGTCCAAAGTCACATGGCACCTCCACTTGACCGCGCGCCTACCCCAACTATTCCTCACCGTTTAACCTGCACCGTTCGATCTAAGTCCTTCAGTGATCTAACAGTCTCCGTCGCTTTCCCCGCTTGTTAACATGTGCACACCTTCCACCATCCGATCATCCCTGCCGAGTGATCCGACGGTCTCTGCTCCTCCCGTGCCTGTAAGCTGCACACGCAATAACCCGCGAGGAAAGCGGTTTGCCACCGGTCCCATCTGCCATGCGTCACTTGTTGATTGCAATCGCTTCCCCTACATACGATTACCACCATCCTCCGAAAGCGGTGCGGGGAATACTGCCCGCCAACGAAACCACTTTTCCCCGGCTGTTATGTCCCCGTGCAGCTTCCACCCCTGATCACCGTTGGATGTTCCCATGTTTAATCCAACGGACCTCATCCATCCCGATCTCATGTCTCCTAATAGCGCCTACAAATCGATCTCCGCCATTCATCTATTCCATCCAACGGCTAGTATTTCCCTCCTGACCAGATCATCCGTCTGTCGTGCAGTCTTCGTGTCCTCGACCTGTACCATGCTCCCAAAGACAGAAACAGCCATCTATCAGTGTTTGGTGCATTTACTCTTCAACAACTACATTTAAGAGAATTATGGCCGAAGGACGAGAAGAACATGCCTCAAGCAGTTGAATTCATTCAGCAATTATGGAGCTTTCATTTGTATTACACGCCACCTGCTCAGAGAAGGACCGCCGAATAGCAGAAAAGGTCAATTTTGTTCATTAAAACACGCAAATTGTAGCAGAGACTCTTTGAGAGAGTTAAGGTGGTTGTTGGTCCATTATGACCCCTCCACACATAGAACAACACGATATTTTTGTAATAGAACTTTATATATACCTAGAACACAGATGTAATGAGGTTTGATGGTTGTTGTTTTGATGTAAGGTTCAACTTCTGGAGATTGTAACTATTGCGATACTTGCAGCATTTGGTCTTCATTTTTAGCTACTACAAGCTTCTTTTGCTATTAATTGCTCACTTTCCATTTCTACTCTATTCTAGGTTGTGCCTGTTATGCATTTTTCATGTACTCTTGATGTTTAGCATTAGAGGGGCTATCATCCCACCTCTATGTTAGAATCTAGTATGTATCATTGAATGTGTTATGCAGGTTTCTGTTTACTTAGTGCTAGAGAGCTGTCATCCTGTCTGTGCATTAGGAAATAGATTTGCAGACCTCTTTACTGGTTGTAGCCGGCCATCACATGGTCTTGTGCATCTGCTGGTGTGGTCAATATTCTCCATGTTCACTTAATCCTAAAACTGTGAGTAATTGGTGGTCTAAAGCCTTGTAGTCTGGGAGTGTTCACCCATGTCTGGGGTTAAGCATAGTATAAGTGGTTATCTGGCTTGAATATGCATCATTCCCCCCATTCATCCATTTCCAACATTTTGTTGAGTTTGTAATGTTCCCGAGCATCTCTAAGATACAACCTAGGAGAGTTTCATGGGGTGATAACATTTAATTGGCACTGTTGCCAGGGAAAGGAGATTGAAGCTCAGCTTCCCTAGGAGAACGACACAGTTCCAGATTTTGATGATAGACAAGGTCTTGGCACATTTATGGTTGTAATCATCTATCTGGCAACTCTACTGGAGGATGACCAACCTTTGGCAACTCTACATTGCAGTTCTGGCTCAGTTTGTGAGGCATACTCGAAGAACTCCTTAGAAATCACTAGTTGAACCAGTGCCTGACCCTGAGAAGATTGTTAAACCAAGGAAAACATTGCAGAAAGGAGCATCAGGATTAGGTAAGCCTAGAAAACATATGCATCTCTGAAAGATAAAATTATAGCTGAGGATATACAATTTGAAGATTTAGAGCCCAAAACTGTTAGTAAAGAAATTCTTTCAGAGATTAATAGAGCTCCTTATCCATTTAGTTCCCCTTTGAATCTCAGTCCAAAGAAAGCTTCCCATACAGTCCATAACTTCCCTTTGTCTCTGTCATCCATTTCATTGTGTCATACTGCTCAATCTGCCAGTATTCTCCCACATATCCCAGTCATGGCAAGCCAACAAGCTCCCACCAAGATGAAAAGAATCATAGCTGCTAGGTATGGGCCTTTAGTTTTTCCTGTTCCTTTGAATTCCATGCCTGCTGGAGAGTATCAAAAATATATGCCTAAATTCACTAGTACAGAGGGAGTAATTGTTGAAGAACACCTTGAAGCTTTTTATAGTTATGCTGATAACCTAGATATCAGTGAAGATGATGTATGGATGAGAGTTTTTATCCAGAGCCTTAATGGTGAGGCTAGGAAGTGGTTTATAGAATTACCCCAGAGATCCATAACAGGCATTGAAGCATTGGATGATGCATTCCTAAAACAATGGGGAGACAGAAAAGACCTGCTCTACTACCATACAGATTTTGGTAACCTGAAGAGTGAAAATAGGGAATCATTGCCTGATTTTAATAAAAGATTCAATCGTATGTATAGTAAGATACCAGTTGAGCTAAAGCCTACCCCCACCTCCGCCAAACTCACTTATGCCAATGCTTTTGACTCTGATTTCTGCCTATTTTTGAGAGAAAGGAGATGTGCCACTCTAGCTGATATGCAAGATGCAGCCCTAGAAGTAGAATCTAATATTATGGCTGCAGAAAAGCTTAAAACACATGCTGATAGAAGGAGGCAGAGAGGTGAGGCTTCTTCTTCCTCCACCTCATCTTTAGAGCCTAAATTAGATAAAATGGCTAGAATGATAGATTCATTGGCTGCTGAAATATCTAAGTTGAAGGTTGAGCAGAATTTAGGAAAGACAAGGCAGCAGAACACATTTGCTCCAAGAAATCCAAATCCATTCAGAAGAGCAAATGAACAGTTACAAATAATTCAGAGGGGAAAAGAAACAAATGAAGAACAAAAGGTTAAAGCTCCTTTCCAGAATGTAGTCATGGAGGAGGAACAGTTTGAAGATGAGGATGAAATTCACTGCATGGAAGATAAAGGCAGTGCTGCATTTTTGACATTGGATGCATATGAAGAATCATTGCTGCAGGAAAAAGATAGTCAGGAGTGGGACAGAGAGGCAGTTCTACAAACTGAGGAGCAGAAAAGATATAATCTGAGGTCAAATGCAAAAAATGTCAAGGAGAATCCTGCCCAAAGAGTTGTTGTCCAAACAGAGTCACAGAATGACAGATAGAGAAGACCAGCAACTGACCCGTCATCCTCAAAGCACCAGTTCAAGAGGTAAGAGGTTCTGACAAGCTACCTTCCTCTTTCAGCTTAGATTCAGAAGTCCAGAAGATAAAAATATATGTGCCTCTGGTAGAGTTGGTAAAGAGTGAAGTGTTTAGAAGGCCTATCCTTGAAGCTCTTGAGCTAGAAACCACCCAAACCTCCACTGACTCTATCAATTTGCAAGATGACAAGCCTGCAGTTATGCTTAACCCTATGATTAAACCTGCTGATAATAATTCTCCATCATTTTATGTCTCCTTGACCATTCATGACAAAATCCTCCATAATTGCCTGCTAGACACAGGGGCCAACCACAATCTGATGTCTAAAGCTATCATGGAAGAGTTAGGCCTTGATATCACTAGACCATATCATGATTTATTCTCTTTTGATTCAAGGAAAGTGAAATGCCTAGGATTAATCAAAGACCTAGCCATTACCTTAACTCAGCTGCCCATGAAAAGTATGATGATGGATATTGTGGTAGCAGATGTCCCTCCTAAGTTTGGCATGCTGTTGTCTAGAGGATGGATTAAGAGACTAGGTGGGACATTACAGAATGATCTATCTTATGCCACTGTCCCAGTTTTTGGAGGAGAAAGCAGGAGATTGTACAGAGAAGCACAGTTGGCATACATCATTAGTGATGAGAAGAATCCTACTAATCATCCCATATATGCTGTGGACACTGATTTTGGAGCATGTATCCTCCAAATAGAAGAATCCCAGAAGGCCTCAATGCAGCTCAAGAAACCAACAAATCAGGCCGAGGAAGAGCAAGGAAGTCAGGTTTGGGAGATGTTCTTTGATGGAGCACATTCCGGCGAGACTGCAGGAGCAGGGGTGGTGCTGATATCTCCTGAACAAAAAAGCACACAGCTGTCTTTTAAGTTGGATTTTCAAGTCACAAACAATATAGTAGAGTATGAGGCTCTGTTATTGGGCCTTAATGCAGCTAAAGATAGAAGAGTCAAGAACATAAAGGTGTTTGGAGATGCTGATTTGATCATTCAGCAAGTAAATAAAACATTTCAGGCAAAACACCCAAGGCTGAAAGCGTACAGAGATGAGGTATGGAGACTCAGAGATTATTTTGATAGTTTCTGTATTTCATATATCCCTAGAGCCAAAAACCAACTTGCTTATTCCTTTGTTGTGTCTGCTAGCATGTTTATCCCTCCCATGCCTCCCAGACTAGTTTATGAAGTCCAAATGAAATATAGACCATCCGTGCCTGATAATGTCCAGCATTGGAAAGTTTTTGAAGATGATGATGAAATAAATAGGTTCTTGCAAGTCATTGATGAGTTTTCTGAAATGCAAATTGACCAAGAAAATGAAGCCTTGGAAGAAAGTCCCCAATCCCAGCTTAGAAATAAAATTGGTAAAGATAGCATTGTCCAGCTTCCCAGTAATCATATTCTTAAGAGTTTAATTCCTCTAGAAAGATTGTTTGACCAAAATGATGTGCCATACAAGGCTGCCCAAAAAGAAGATCAATCTGCAGTCTGTAAGTATGATATAGGGAGTCCAGGTCAGCCTAGATACATAAACCTATCAACTCATCTATCTGTTGATCAATGTTCTGAATACTGCAATTTAATGAAGAAATTTGCTGATGTGTTTGCCTAGGAATATAGTGAACTGAAAACCTATGATAAAAAGATTATTCAACATAAAATCCCTCTGGAGAAAGATAGCATCCCTTTCAAGCAGAAGCTGAGACCAATAAATCCTATGCTCCTCCCTCTGATTAAAAAAGAAATTAAAAAGTTGTTGGCTGCCAAAATCATAGTCCCTCTTACATATTCCAGGTGCGTAGCAAAATTAGTGGTAGTTCGGGATTTCAGTCAATCCTAAAAAATCATAGTTCACTCTAGAAGAAGGCAAGCTGTTAGGACATGTTGTTTCTGCTACAGGTATCCGAATTGAGTCCGAAAGAGTAAAAGCAATATAGACCCTGTCTATCCCGAGATCAAAGAAGGATATTCAGTACTTTCTAGGCAAGATTAATTTTGTGAGGAGGTTTATACCGAATTTTGCAGAACTTGTGAAGCATATTACCTCCATGTTGAAGAAGGGGTCAGAAATCGAATGGACTGATGCAGCAAGAAAATCCTTTGATTCCATTAAGAAGGCTATTATGGAGGCTCCCACTTTAATAAGTCCAGATTTTAGCAAGGAGTTCCATATATTTTCTTTTGCCTCTGAAGACACCATTACAGCAGTTTTATTGCAAGCAGATGAAGAAGGTTCAGAGCATCCGGTGGCATTTTTCAGCAAAACATTAAGGGATGCTAAGCTGAGGTATGATATTATGGAGAAACAAGCATATGCTCTTGTTAAGTCTTTGAAAGATTTCAGAATTTACATCCTGCATTCCAAGATAATTGCATATGTACCCTTTGCTACAATAAAAGATGTCTTAACACAACCTGACGTTGATGGAAGAAGGGCTAAGTGGATTGCAAAGTTGATTGAATTTAATATAGAATTAAAGCCCACCAAGTTGGTTAGAGGTTAGGTTCTTGCCAAGTTATTGGCTGAAGAAAATTGCAGATCATTCGATATTGATTTCCTGTGCACAATTGCAAAAAGTGGTCAGGCAGAAGAAGAAGAAACAGCTGAACCAGGAAAGAATCAAACATTGGCTGAAAATCTAGCTTCCTGTGATTGGTATTCTGCAATAGTTAAATTCTTGCTGAAGCTAGAAATCCCTCCAGGCTCAAGCACAAGTCAAGTCAGAACTGTTAAACTTAGGGCAACAAAATATTATATCCATGAAAATCTGCTCTATTGGAGGGATCCATCTAGAATGCTTTTTAGGTGTCTGGACAAAGAACAATCAATGGAGGTTATGCAGCAGTTTCATTCCAGCATGTGTGGAGGGCACCATTATTGGAAATACACTGCACATAAGATCCTCAGAGATGAGTACTATTGGCCCACCTTATTTTCTGATGTATTTTCATTTGTTAAATCTTGTGACGGGTGCCAAATATTTGAAGGGAGACAGTAGTTGAAGTCCCTGCCCTTAAAACCAATACATGCAAAAGGTCCTTTTCAGTCGTGGGGCTTGGATTTCATTAGAGAAATCAATCCACATTCCAGTGGCCAGCACAGATGGATATTAGTAGCCACTGATTATTTTACTAAGTGGATTGAAGCAATCCCGACCACGAAGGCTGATCATAATGTGGTCATGAAGTTTTTAATTGAAAATGTCTTTACCAGATTTGGTTGTCCACATAAATTAGTCATAGACAATGCAGCAGCCTTCAAGGCAAAAGAATTGATGGAAATGTGTAACTCAATGGGTATTAAACTGGTTCATTCCACCCCATATTACCCTCAAGGCAATGGTCTAGCATAATCCTCCAACAAAAGCCTGATAAGGATAATCAAAAATCTGTTAGAGGACAACAAAAAGAATTGGGATTCTAAACTCAAGTATGCACTATGGGCTAATAGAGTGACCATTAAAAAATCCATAGGGAATTCTCCATTCAGGCTGTTATATGGAACTGAAGTTGTATTCCCAATTCAGTTAATTCTCCCTATGGTAAATTTCCTACAAGAAGAACAAAATGAGGAAGAAGACATGGCACGCAGGATCACTGATTTAGCAGAGGTGCATCAAATCAAAGAACAACTAGTTGAAAAGGCTGCAGCACATCAAAAGAAGATCAAGGAAGCTTTTGACAGAAAGAAAAAATCAAATAATTTTCAGGTTGGAGAGTTGGTTCTTAAGTGGGATGCACTAAAGGAAAAGAAAGGCAATCATGGGAAGTTTAATACTTTTTGGACAGGGCCTTTTATCATTTCTCAGATTCAAGGGAACAACACCTTCATATTGAAATGTATGGGAGGAGAGATAGTTTTTGATGGCCCAGTTAATGGGCGTTTTCTGAAAATTTATGTGATTTAAGGTCTTTTGGCTTTAAAGTTGTAAATATTTTATTTTATTAGTTTTAGTATAGGTTCAGTCAGACTCCATGCCCAATGGAACACTAGGAATTTTGTTAATTTGTTTTTCATCAGGAAGGCATTGATCTGTAGGTTCTTGAGACCTCACAGGGAGGATCTCATCCCCAGAAGGAGCCAGTGTTAGCTCTGCTACATGCATGGACATTTCAAGAGTCGGATGTAGGACTAGCCGTGTTGCTGCTGTGAGAAGAAAATCCATATCGGCCATCCTCCTCGTTCCTCTCACTCCGCCCACACTCTCATAGGCCCCCTGCCATCTCTGATTCTCCTTCAAAACTCAGCATACGCCCCTATTTCCTCAAGCCCCGAAATGCTCAGTCCAAAGTCACATGGCACCTCCACCTGACCGCGTGCCTACCCCAACTATTCCTCATTGTTTAACCTGCACCGTTCAATCTAATTCCTTCAGTGATCTAATGGTCTCCGTCGCTTTCCCCGCTTGTTAACACGTGTACACCTTCCACCATCCAATCATCCCTGCCGAGTGATCCGACAGTATCCGCTCCTCCCGCGCACGTAAGCTACATGCGCAATAACCTGCGGGGAAAGCGGTTTTCCACCGGTCCCATCTGCCACACGTCGCCCGCTGATTGCGATCACTTCCCCCATGTACGATTACTGCCATCCTCCGGAAGTAGTGCGGGGAATACCACCCGCCAACGAAACCACTTTTCCTTGGACGTTAAGTCCCCGCGCAGCTTCCACCCCCGATCACCATTGGATCTTCCTGTGTTTAATCCAACGGCCCTCGTCCATCCCAATCTCATGTCTCTCGATAGCGCCTGCAAATCAATCTCCGCCATTTGTTTGTTCCATCCAACGACCAGTATTGCCCTCCTAACCAGATCATCCGTCCGCCATGCAGTCTTTGTTTCATCGACCTGTACCATGCTCCTGAAGGACAGAAATGGCCATCTATCAGTGTTTGGTGCATTTACTCTTCAACAACTACATTCAAGAGCATTATGGTCGAAGGATGAGAAGAACATCCCTCGAGCAATTGAATTCATTTAGCAGTTATGGAGCTTTCATTTGTATTACATGCCACCTGCTCAGAGAAGGACCGCTGAATAGTAGAAAAGGTCAATTTTGTTCATTAAAACACGCAGATTGTAGCAAAGACTCTTTGAGAGAGTTAAGGTGGTTGGTGGTCCATTATGACCCCTCCACGCATAAAACAGCAGGATATTTTGTAATAGAACTCTATATATACTCAGAACACAGATGTAATGAGGGTTGATGGTTGTTGTTTTGATGTAAGGTTCAGCTTCTGGAGACTGTAACTATTGTGATACTTGCAGCGTCTAGTCTTCATTTTCAGCTAATACAAGCTTCTTTTGCTGTTAATTTCTCACTTTCCATTTCTACTATGTTCTAGGCTGTGCCTGTTATGCATTTTTCATGTGCTCTTGATGTTTAGCATTAGAGGGGTTGTCATCCCACCTCTGTGTTAGAATCTAGTATGTATCATTGAATGTGCTATGCAGGTTTCTGTTTACTTAGTGCCAGAGAGCTGTCATCCTATCTGTGCATTAGGAAATAGATTTGCAGACCTCTTTACTGGTTGCAGCCGGCCATCACATGGTCTTTTGCATCTGCTGGTGTGGTCAGTATTCTCCATGTTCACTTAATCCTCAAACTATGAGTAATTGGTGGTCTAAAGCCTTGTTGTCTAGGGGTGTTCACCCATGTCTGGGGTTAAGCATAGTAGAAGTGGTTATCTGGCTTGAATATGCATCATTCCTTCCATTCATCCATTTCCAACATTTTCTTTAGTTTGTAATGTTCCTGAGCATCTCTGAGATACAACCTAGGAGAGTTTCTTGGGGTGATAACAAGATCAGCGACATCTTTCACAGTTTTCTACATTTTCTTATTCTTGGCTAGAGTGTATCAGCACAGACAGTGTGAACTCCATTGAAACACAAGACCTATCCTGGGCTGATAATTAATGTTGCACTCTGAGTCAATTAAGGTTAATTAAAACAACACTACATTTTGGCATCGTTTTCGGGGATGGAAAGTTGACGATACAGTCAAGCAAGTTGTTTGTTTGATATAGAGTGTTCCTAGTCCACAGTTGTTGGGCGATAAGACGAGAGGTAAGAACCTGTGCATCACTCCAACATACCTAGGTGGGCTCACCATTGTGATTACTAGGACACTTAGGACATTTTCATGTTTTCTTAGCGTGTCTTCAGCTCTTCAGTCGCTGGGCGCTAAGACGAGATGTAAGAACCTATGCATCACTCTAACATACCTGGGCGGGCTCACCACTATCAAAGAATAAGACACTTAGAGTGTGATTTAATACACATAGGGTCCATGTGTGCACTTGTAGGACTTACAAAGATACTGAAATAACCCCCACTATAATAAGTCATAGGAACGACGGGTCGTAAAAGGGAAATGAAGGGTGAAGATTTGGGAAGAAAGACATTTATCTAGGAATTAAACTCCAAGGCAAAAAAAGAACAATCTAGCTCTCAAAGGAATGCAAGGAAAATAGGGCCGCAGAAAGATGTTACCCCCATAGCGAAAGTAGAAACCTCTAATTACTCCATCTCGGGACCGTATCATTCTAAAGCTAGCACTCATACCCCCAAGGCCAAGGATTCGATTCATGAGAAAGAAGGGGACGCTAGTAGCCATAATTTAAGGACCGAGGGGCAAGGAGAAACTGAGGGGGAACTTCGGACACCTGAGACGGGAAAACACTTGTTGGTTTATTAACATCCAGATACAGGCAGTGTGGTGAAACAACCAAGCCTAGGGGTATCTAAGGCACTAAATACATCTATAGGGCCATCATAAACACAATTCGAAGGAAGTCTGCTACAACATGGGTTTGAAGAATTAATCATGAGGGACAACAATGCTAAAACAGACATCACTATCACCACCTTTGAGATCCCAATCGAGAATATCAGAGGTGAAGCTCCTATGAAGAATATTCCTCTATCATCCTTACTATCCTTCCAGGCGATGACTATGGAAGATCCAGACACATTTTGAGTTTGATGTCTTATGTATAAATTATGATTATACAACAAATGCTTAGAATTTAAAGCTATTTCCTGCTACCTTAAAAGGGGAAGCCTTGAGATGGTTCATGGGATTGGGTTCCACTTCTATTTCAACGTGGAATGATATGAAGGAGATGTTCTTATCAAAATACGAGGACTATTGCAGGACTAGGGATTTAAGGGAAGAGCTATTTAGAATGACATAGAAGGAGAATGAAAGCCTGGAATATTATGCGGAATGGTTCCACTACAATCTACAGAGGTCTAAACATAGCGATTTAGACCTAGAAATCTTGAAGACTATATTCATCAAAGGAATGAGGGATGGATGCCTTGACACCCTAAACCTATTGGGAAAAGGGGATATGTCGCAACAGCCATTCGCTAAAATTGTAAAGCTCTGCCTAAGATTCTCTCAAGGATCGTCCAAGGGAAGGAGTATAGTTCGGGATGCCTCTATTCACATGCAAAAATCGGCAAGTGGAGGAGTAACCAGAGCGGAAATCGGGAATTTGTTCGAAATTTTTAAGACCGATATCATCAATACTCTCTCGGTCCAGATAACAATAGCATAGATTAAGAAGACACAAGTAGAAGCTGACACACCCCTGGTTGTGTTTTGTTCGACTTATTGGAAGAAACATGCTTTCATGGAATGCGAATTGAATAGCATCAACCTATGAAATATCTGCGAGTTGGCGCATTCGATGGAGAAGTGCCTAGAGCTTCCTAGACTAAAGGAAATACTCAGAGAATCAAGTGAAGAGGTCAAGTCCTCTTAATTCATCACACCAAGGAGGCCATGGCAACCGCGACCTCCAGGTATGTCTCAAGACTTTTCCTCTTTCAATTCATGACAATGCATATAATAACTAACAATATCCATGGCAATATTTTTCCCCTCCTTCAGCACAGTTCCTTTCACCCTGGAACCAATGGTCTCCATCTCGTCCTATTCAATATCCTCAATCCCAACCATACCCTTGGAACCCAAACAGGAGAGGAAATGTCCAAAATTCAGCTCTGCTTGCACCACCCATGCAACAACAAGTGTAGTTACCTCCTTTCGAAGCTCCTGCTCCTCCACCACCTGTGCAATCCCAATTACCTGTGCAACCTAACCCAAACCCAAACCCAAATAATAAGTAGCTTAGGGCATAGTGGCTCCTACAACCTTCTATACCTACCTTATTGCCCCCGTGGGACTTAATGAAATACAATTGTGATCGGGCACGATAATTAACCCTAGTTACTCCCCTATCATTATAGAGGAGGATTGTGAGCCATCCAGAGGAGATGTCGAAGGCTTTGAGGCAGCTACTGCGCTTACAGCAGCTGATATAGAGGAAGCTATTACATCTGTAACAGCTGACCCTCAAAGAATTGTTACATCTGTAGTAGCTAATTCGGGGAAGGTTGATACACCTGTAACAATAGATTCGACTGTTGTAACGCAGGACTCCCTATACCCTCAGAGATTGGCCGAACCTAGGATGACTTCACAACCTCAATCTGTTTTTCTTAAGGAGTTGCAAAATTTGTATGTACAAATTCCTCTGTTGCAAGCCCTTAAAGAAGTACCCATTTATGCCAAGACAGTGAGGGATTTGTGCATCAAGAAACCTGGGAGGAAGCCTAAAGACCCTGCCACCATCCATGTGATGGGAAAATTATTTGAACTAATGTCTGCTCAACCTCTCCTTACTAAATACAATGATCCAAGAAATCATATGGTCACTGTCTACATTAATGATCAGCACATAGCCAACACATTGATTGATCTTGGGGCTACCATTAATGTAATGACGAAAGATCTATTTATTGCTCTCAGGCTATAGGGACTCAGACATACTCCTACTCTGCTTGAATTAGCTAATAGGTCCCGTGTTAATGTTATATACCTAGGGGGATAATATGGGGTACAAATGGAGGTACCCAAAGTAATAATGTAATAATGGGATGGGCCATAGTAATAAATAAGGTGGTTAACCCATATCATGTAAGGGACCACAAGTAGTTAGTAATAATGTAATGGACCCATGGTATTAGTTCGATGGTATGAGGGAACCATGGTAATGACCCATGGTATTGTATCTATGAGGCCTATATAGAGGCTAGAGACTCCACATGGAGAGGTGTCAAGGAATATTGTATGAACAGGCATATGGCTTGTGGAGTGTTCTCCTTCTTAAAGGAGTGAATGTATGGTGTTGCCCTACCTTAAGGGTTTGATCAATAAAGTGAATAATTCTATCTATTTCTATCTTGTATTTATAGGTTTATCTCTATTTTACTATATTTTCAGATCAGATCTATAACAAGTGGTATCAGAGCACTTTCTTGAGCAAAAGTGGAGAATTTTATTTTTATTTTTTTGCAGGATTTCGGGGGCAGCGAGTTTGCAGATCAGATTTGTACATTTTGGAGAAAAATATGCAAAATCTAATTGCAGATATAAATTCTTTGTGAAAAAATACTCGATTTCAAAAAAAATCGGCCGAATCGGAGTCCAGATGAAGGAGATATCGTTGATCTAAAAATCAGTGGTGTTGCAGAATTTTTCGAGGCAGCGAGTTTGCGGCGCAGATTTGGACGTTCTGGTGTAAGATCTACAAAATCTAATTGCATATCTAGATTCTTTGTGAAAAAATACCCGATTTCAAAAAAAACATCATCCAAATCGGAGTCCGGATGAAGGAGATATCACTGATTTAAAATCAGCTCTTTTTTTCAGAATTTTTGGTGACAACAGGAGAATTGCAACACAGATCTGAAATTCTAGTGCCTAGATTAGGATTTCTATCACATGGGCAGATGCAGAATGGTTGTTCCATTTCCGAAAATAGGTCATAATAGAAATTTTGAGCAATATTGATGGAATTGTGACCATTTCAAATTTTCGTCAAGTGAATTTTTCTCAAACCCTCTTCATGGAAAATTTTACAGGAAAATATGATAGCCCTACTATTGAAGAATTCATACAAAGACTAAAGTCCAAATATGGGATATTTTGGAGGTATCTAGTATGGATTAGTTTGAAAGAAAAAGCCGACAGATGGTGGAACTCACTTGGCATCAAAGACTTGTCCAAATTTTCGAATGAAGAATTGGAAAAACTCCTTATGGACAAATGGTCTTATGCTAGAAAAAATAATGAGACACGTAAGAGGTTATTTTCTACTGGTGTCTCCTTATTGCAAGTTCAGGGATTGATTCAGAATGAGAAAATCATTGTATCTATAAATCCGAGTTGCAAGCAAAATCTCATAAATGTCAACTTGGCAAAAAAATTGCAAGTGCCAGCAAAACACATGGAGCACACACAGGTTAATAATGAACAAGTGCAAGTTTATAAAGATTTGAAGATTTCTATGGACAAGTATGTATTGCATTCTAATTTTTATGCTTCAGATATGGCTAATGAGGATGTTGTTTTGGGATACCCATGGATGGAATCTGTGGGTACTATCAATATTAATGTGCAGAAGAAATTCCTGAAGCTCTGGTATAAAAAGAAAAAAATCACTTTATAGGATATTTCCATCAATAAACAGGTATAGTACATGTAGGCTGAAGCAGGAGATGTTCCCGGGACTGACATCTCAGATGATGAGCTAGTGATGATCGACAATCAAACACAAACAGAGGTTGAAGCAGAAAAGGTTACAGATGCTGATACATCAAATGAGGGCTCGGTGGTTGAAGTAATATTGGAAGATAAGACACCACAGCAAGCACCACAACATGCACCAGATAACAGTCAGGTTCCAGTAAAGGGTGAATTAAAGAAAAAGACACCTTGGGTTAAAACTTCAACATATCATCACCCCACAAGAAAACAACCAACAAGATGGCAACCAATTAGCCACAAGGACAACAACCCCCGCATGACAGATAGTGAGGAGCACAGATCCACTTACGACACATCAACACAGAAGCGCTGCCACGGTCAACTTCCATCTCAAGCAAGCGAGGCACCAGCAAGATCGAGGGTTCACCTTTCTCTTGGATGGCTATATGCACATGCATGGTACCAATGGACTACTCTTCTGAGTAGATCTTATTATTTGTGTTCTTCCCATGTTTCGAAACATGCTAAGGGGGGTGGAATGTTATATACCTAGAGGGGCTAATATGGGGTACAAAGGGAGGTGCCCAAGGTAATAATGTAATAATGGGATGGGCCATAGTAATAAATAAGGTGGTTAACCCATATCATGTAAGGGACCACAAGTAGTTAGTAATAATGTAATGGGCCCATGGTATTAGTTCGATGGTATGAGGGAACTATGGTAAGGACCCATGGTATTGTATGTATGAGGCCTATATAGAGGCTAGACACTCCACATGCAGAGGTGTCAACGAATATTGTATGGACAGGCATATGGCTTGTGGAGTGTTCTCCTTCCTAAAGGAGTGAATGTATGGTGTTGCCCTATCTTAAGGGTTTGATCAATAAAGTGAATAATTCTATCTATTTATATCTTGTATTTCTGGGTTTATCTCTATTTTCTTATATTTTCAGATCAGATCTATAACAGTTAAAGCCGAGGGGATGTTAGAGGATATAGTGATTACGATAGCTTCCTAGAGATATCTGACTGATTTTCTTATCTTACAGCCTAAATCCAATTTGGGGGGGCATCCTTTGATCCTAGGGAGACCTAGGCTAGGCACTGCAAACAAATTTATCCCCCAAAACCTTAGGCTTTATCCCCCAAAACCAAATATGGATGTGTAGAACTCTTGGTGGGATGAGTTTGAGCCTGAGTCAGATCTTTCCCTGCCACTCCTCACTCTGGGGAAAGCCCAGTATTTCAAAGATGAGACAGAAGATGATGTAAATAATGGTTTTATTAGTAACTCACTTTCTGTTGCTTCTGTTAAAAATGCAAATGAGGAAGAAGAGGTGGAAGATATAGATTTTGAACAAATGAGAACCGCTCCAAATATTTCTAGCAGTCCAATTGAGATTGAATCTGGAAAGTTTTTGAAATTTAATCCCAATGTGACTGCTAAAAAAAACCGACGGCTACCAGCTATTACAGAAGTATAAAAAGGAATTTGCATGGGTTTATATGGATATTAAAGGGATCCACCCTAACCTATGCACTCACCCTATTTATTTGAAGGATGGTTGAAAACCAGTCAGATAGCCATAGCACCGCATGAACCTTGCACTAAAGGAAGTGGTGAAAGAAGAACTACAAAAACTCCTGACTACTAATTTTATTTATCCAATATATGATAGTCAGTGGGTGTCACCGCTGGTCATCGTTCCTAAAAAGAATGGAAAGTGGAGAGTCTGTGTTGATTACAGAGAACTCAACAAGGTCACTCAGAAGGACCATTTTCCATTACCATTTATAGATCAAGTCCTTGATACTCTCTCTGGAAAGAAATTATTTTCATTTTTGGATGGATTTAGTAGCTCTAATCAGATACAGATTGCCTTAGAAGGCCAGGATAAAATGACCTTTACTTATCCTTTGGGAACCTATGCATACAGAGTACTTCCTTTTGGGCTCTGTAATGCACCAACAACCTTTCAAAGGGCAATACTGGGAATTTTCTCTGACTTGTTGAATGACTGCCTAGAAATCTTCATGGACGATTTGGCACCTTATGGAGATGATTTTGGAACAGCATTAGTCAATTTGGAAAAAGTGCTAGAACAATTTGTACAAACTAATGTTGCCTTGAGCACTAAGAAATGTCACATGGTGATGACTGAAGGGATCGTGCTTGGAAATAACATTTTTGGTAATCAAGTTAGACCCTGCAAAAATAGAGGTAGTTCTAAAAATTCCAAACCCCAAAACGCAAAAAGAGGTATGTAGTTTCCTGGGGCATGCAGGGTATTACAAAAGATTTATAGAAAAAATTTCAAAAATTGCATCACCATTATTTTCCTTGCTCATGAAGAATGATGATTTCTTGTGGACAAGGAAGTGTGAGAAGGCCTTCTTAAAGCTGAATGTTGTGTATCAACAACTCTGGTCTTGCGAGAACCTAATTGGGAACTGTCATTTCACATAGCTACGGATGCATCGGATATTGCTGTAGGTGTTGTTTTGGTCCAACTAGAGGATAAGAAACCTTATGCTATTTATTACATAAGTAAAAATCTAACTCCAACTGAGCTCAATTACACATTGACAGAGAAGGAGTTCTTAGCAGTTGTGCATGCCATCAATAAATTTCGACATTACATCACCGGGTATCAAGTATTTGTACACACTGACCATTCTACCATTCATTTTTTAATGAATAAGCCAATTACAAATGGTAGGATGACACATTGGTTATTGCTGTTACAAGAATTTGATATCACTATTGTAGATAAGCCTAGGAAAGACAATGAAGTAGCTGACTTTCTTTCTAGACTAACTATTGATGACAATTGTACTGCTATTGAAGATTATTTCCCTGATGAATACCTTTTTTTGTATTTCTACTTACTCACCTTGGTATGCAGATATAACCAATTATCTTGCTGCAAGGAATTTTCAACAGTATTTATCCTCCAAGGAGAAAAGAGAAATCATACAACAAAGTGATACATATACCTAGATAGATGGGAACCTCTACCACACCGGACAAGATTTCCAGATCAGGCGTTGTGCTAGAGAAGATGAAGTCTTTGATATCCTTAAAACCTGTCATGAGAAACCCTGCGGATGACACTTCACAGATAAACAGACAGGATACAATGTCCTTTCAACAGGGTACTACTGGCCAACAATATTTCAGGATGGCAAGAAATTTTTGAAGGGATGTGATAGTTGTCAAAGGATGGGCCAATCACTGCAGTCAGAAGAGACGTCGTTACAGCCCCAGATCGTCCTAGAACCTTTTGAGAAGTGGGCTCTAGATTTTGTGGGGCTAATCAATCCTTCATCTAGACAGAGATCCTACATTCTGGTTTATGCTGACTATGTCACAAAATGGGTTGAGGCGAAGGCACTAACCAAATCCACGGAGCAGGTTGTCTTAGACTTTCTGTTTGAAGACATATTTATTTAGTTTGGCATACCCATGGAGATAATCACAGACGAAGGGTCCCAGTTAGAATCTCATAAGATCTGGGAGTTGGTCAAGAAATATAAGATCCATCATAGAATCACAACACCTTATCATCCATAAGAAAATGGCCAAGTAGAAAGCACTAACAAATTCATTGAGTGGATCCTTACTAAGACCGTGGCCAGTCATCAAAGAAATCGGGATGACAAACTTCTAGAAGTGTTATGGGCATACATGACTACATGGAGGAATACCACTAGATTCTCACCATATGAACTTGTATATGGCAAGAACCCTTTATTCCCAATTGAATTTGAAATCAAGACACTAAGGATAGCATTGCAGGTCAATTTGGATTTGGCTATAGCACAAAGGCAGAGATTAAACCAGCTCAATGAATTGGAGGAGAAGAGGTAGGCTACTATCCAACAAACAGAGATTATCCAGTAGCAAAGAGCAAAGTGGCATGACAGATTTATAAAGAAGAAGAAGTTCTAGAAAGGATATTGGGCTCTCTTATATGACTCAAGGTTTAAAGACTTCAGGGGTAAGCTCTGCACCAGATGGCTAGTGTAGAGCTATAAAAAGGGTCTCTTTCACCTCTAGTTACCTCACATTAGAATGTCAATCCGGAAACGTCTTGCTATTTCAAAAGAGTGTCTCAGTCTGAGGCTTAGCACTTGTCAGAGTAATGCTCGTAGTACAGCTACTTAAAGGCTACAAAAGTAAATGGCTGCATGACTACAACTTAACTACTTCAAAAGGCTAAATCACACCAAGCATTGCATCAGTCAAAGGTTCGGTAGCAATAACCCATCCTTTTCATAACTGACGAGAACAAATCCGAGGTCTGGGAGCTAGGTAGCAGATGCTGGGGCTCACTACAGCCTGAGAGCATCCTTGATGAATATAAATGAAACGGCAAGTAAAGGAAATAACGATGAAATGGAACAGCACATCAGCCAAGGGTTTGGTGGCAATAACCTATCCCTTTCATAACTGATGGGAGCAGATCAGAGGTCTGGGAGCCAAATAGCAGAAGCTGACACTCACTACAGCCTGAGTCTGTCCTTAAGAAATGGCAAGTAAATGAAACAACAAATCAGCAATCTTGAAATAGACCAGCGATTGAAATGGAACAGCAATTCAAAAATGGAACAACAACTAAATGGAACAGCAATTGGAATAAACAATAACCAAGTTCATCAAGCTGTGATTCTATCTAACTACTCCAATCAAAACATCAATCCTGCAGTCTCAAAGGAATTACAACCCTAGAAACACAACGTGCTCAATCTGCTTCTGTTATTGATCTGAATAAACGCATGCGATTGCATTTCAAGATATAAACAGTAACATTCAATAATCATCTGAAATCAGATTTCTCAAGATAACTTGTCATAATGCTAAAACACAATCACCATGAACTCTGTACTGGAGTGATACGATCCTGTAGAGATTAATCAACACTTTAATAAATTGGTAACATAATGCAGTGTCAATATAAGACTTCAATTTGCAGGAACATTAAACAAGTTAAACATAACAGAGCATGTAATATAATGTTCATAAAACACAACAGATTACCAGATCATGCCTATTATCAAACCACACAGAAACCACGCGTAATGGTACAAGAGCAAGTGTCCTCCAGGGCCGGGCCCTTAGCCTCCAGGGGTACACTGCTTAAAGTTGATCCAAGATTAAAGATAAAAGAGTAACCAAGTCTGTATTAATGCATGAAATAAACTTACAGCAGAGCAAGTCTTAACAGGATATAAAGATCATAGTCTTGATCTGTTAAAAAGGAATTACAACAGAACTTCTCCTATAGCCAACAATGCTATCTCTTATATAAGGATGATGATGGAGATATCTAGATACAAAAAATAGATAAAATAGCGATCCCTCAGGATCTAAGATCCTGAGGGATTCGCAGAATCATTAACCCTGAGTCACTTCTTTCCTTTTCTGCTCCGAACTGGTATCTCTGCTTCCTTTTCTGGGTTGGTCCGTTTTGATCTGGTCTGTTTGCGGTTCCCCGTCAAAGGGACAGCAGTTAGCTCCTCTTTTTCTTTCCCTTTGAGATGGCTAATTTCTGCTTTTCCTCCTTCCCGCACGTAAGAACGACGATTATCAATTTTGCCTATTAACCTCACGTGTTTCGTCATTATCTAAGTTTAAAATGCAGAAAGGTTTGTATATCCTAATGAAAAAGATACTGAAATAACCATCAAAAAATACCTTCTTTGAGACTCTACACACCCCCCAGCTTACCTTTTTTCATGACCTCATGAAAACATTGTAGTTGATATGCAATGCAGTGAGTGAGTAAGCTAGAGATGGAATCTCATGTGAGGGTCTACAGCCGTGATGCGAACTTAAATAATCAAAGAAGTGGCCTGTCTGACCCTCAGGCATAGGGAAAATTTTAAGAACCCCCCCTAAATTTATAAATATAATAAATGGGCGAATCTCCATGGTATATAGGAAAAATGGAAGGCGATTTTATCAATAATATAATATGTATATATAATTTTTTGGTGAATCTCTCACCAGGCATGGCGAATATTTTACTCAATTATAAAATCTTGTAAGATCTTGGCGAGTCTTTCACTAAATAATAAAACTTTGTAAAGTCCTAGTGAATCTTAGCATAGGTTACATGCTGGTTTAATTCCCCCATTTAAATAGGCTACATTCCAGGCAAATACCATGGGTCAATACCATGTGCCATTTTGGTGAGTACCATGGGTCAATACCATGTGCCATTTTTATTTTTATTAATTCTAATATTAGGGTTAATAATGGTTTTTTGCATGGTATTAATAACAATTTAGTCCATGGTATTTGTCCCATAGTATTTTGGCCATAGGTTTCACCTAAATATAACCCATTTTTTGAGTGTTCGTAAATATAAGGTGACTTATGGAGTAAATATAAAAAATGTTTTATTTGTTTACCATACCTCTCGTTTATTTATATTTTTATTAATTTACCATACCTCTTTTACAAATATGGTATTTGGCCCATAGGATTCACTTAAATAAAACCTCTTTCTTGAGCCTTCATAAATAGAACGAGGGTTATGGACTAAATATAAAAAGAGGTTTTATTTATTTACGATACATCTAGTTTATTTATATTTTTATTTATTTACCATAGCTTTTGAGTAAGTATAAAAAGACGTTTTATTTATTTACCATGCCTCCACTTTACTTATATTTTTATTTGTTTACACCCTTACATGTATATAAGGTGACTTATGGAGTAAATATAAAAAATGTTTTATTTATTTACCATACCTCTCATTTATTTATATTTTTATTAATTTACCATACCTCTTTTATAAATATGGTATTTGGCCCATAGGATTCACTTAAATAAAACCTATTCTTGAAAATGGGCGAATGGATTCACTTAAATAAAACCTATTCCTGAAAATGGGCGAATGGAAGGTTGTAAGTCCTAGTTTCAAGGGCTAAATTTACCTTTTTTACCCTCTCACTTAAAATAAGGTGGGCTATTTGAGGTGATTTGTAAAAATGTACTATGATACAAAATATTCGCCCACTAAAAATTTAAAACCCCTTAATTTCGCCAAAGGGCGAACATTCACCCCTAAAATTATCCTTGCTCAGGCATCTCATATAGGGCTTGGTATCCGGGTGCTGGATGCCAAATGATTGGACTCTGGAACCTATATCCTAACCAAGATGGCCCGGCTCTCAAAACAATTTCACCATAGAGGGGAAAACGGCTAGCAGCAAGTCTAAAGTTCTCATATTTAAATGGTTCTCTGAACTGAATATTCGGATTAGATACTTGATATCGAAATTTAGCTGCATTAATGGCAGGGTCTTTAATAGAAGAAAAGTATTCAAGTCCCTGCGGAATGATTGCCTCATGTATGGGTCCTAGCGCTTCAATCACTCCTGGAGCCCTCATAAGGTTTCTATGACTCCTCCATAACTGCACTAGATCCCTAGGCTCGGCTCTTACCCAAAGATCTAATCCATTCTCTTGTTTTTAAAAAGCGTTATAAGCTTTGAGCCATTTAATTTGATTAACTGCAAATGAGATAAATGCTTGCAATTGAATGTCCCCAACAAAAGGGCCTGGGTTCAATTCAGTCTCTTGTTCTAGTATAAGGTTATGCAAGTAAAATTCACATAATAATCTCTGCACTTTCACCCCGTAATGTTTACAGCAGTTTATGAAATCATCCATAGTATTAATCTGTATAGGAGCGCCTGCTTTGACAGCCTTTATTTTCAATTGTAAATACCTCTCCATTAAAAATAGGGCAAAATTTTTGGCAGGGGCTCTACATGCTAGAACTTCATTATATAAAGAACACAAGGTATCCATTTGTTTGATAACTACATCTAATCTACGGGTTACCTTGGCAGCTTTCTCCTGTTCCCTTTGCCATCCTTCGAAAGCTTGGCTTTCAGATAAGTTGACGTTCCTTAGCTGCTGTTGTAATTCTTCATATTTTTCTCAGGGGACCATTTGCTCCCTGAGCCTTTCTGCTTCTTGTTGGGCCTGCTTCAAATGTTGGTGGAGGGTTCTTGTTTTCGGGTCTCTCTTCCATGCATCCGTGGAGGCCGGGAGCTTTACTTGAACTTTCTTATTACGCTGTTTTGAGTTCAGAGCCCTTATTACTCCCAATGGTGGTGCTTCCGTCTGAACCATCTTATCATCCTTTTCAATTTTAACACGAACTCCAGCCCACTGCTGTTCCTTTTCAAATGGAACAGCAGTTTGTTTTTCAGCTTCATTTGGAACAGCAGTTTGGCTTCTATCAGGGTTTTGAGCAGTGGGACGGCTTCTGGTCCTTCGCCTCCTGCCCTTAAGGGGCCTTACTGGTGTAGTCAGACCTTTTCTTCTTGAAGTCCCCTTCACCCTTTGCCTTGCTTTTAGAATCCTAATCTGCTGGTGAAGCTGGGCTATTATGTTCAACAATGTCCGCTTTTCCCTTCGTAATTCCCTTATTTCCATCATCTCTTCCGAAGGAACAGCAGGTTGTTCGCTACGGTTTGGATTGTGGCTGGCTTCCTGATTTTCTTCCTGAGGTAACTGTTCCGGGGTAAGAACCTTACTTGGCTCCGTTATTTCTTGGGCTGATCCCTCTTCTGCCCTTATTTCCTCCGGACTTTCTTCTGGTGGCTTCTGACTAGGAACGGGTTGTTCCTGCTCAGCATTTTCTAATATCTTCTCATTATGAACGGGCAAGTTTTCTATTTCTACCTCTTCTTCATGCAATTCCTCGGGTGCATCTTTCTCCTGAGTTTTCTCTTCGGCATGGAGGTTTGATGGACTCAGGGGTTGGCCATATTCGCCCATATTAGCCAAAATGTCGGCCAATTCATCTTCCCTTAACGGGTCTTGTAATGGGCTCCCTTCCTGCTGTTCCATTCCTTCCTCCTGCTCGAACTGCTCAACTTCTTCCTTTTTGTCTCCTTTTTCTTCAGTCTGCTCATCTTGTTCTTCTTCTCTCCCTGCAGATTGCTCTGGATCCTCCTTTCCTTCTTCTGTTTCTGCCTCTGCAGACTGCTCTTCTCCTTCGACGTCTTCTTCTTCCGTTTCTGTTTCTGCAGACTGTTCTTCTTCCTCGGCATCTTCTCCTTCCGTTTCTGTCTCTGCAGACTGCTCTGTTTCCTCACTGCCTTCTTCCTCTGTTTCTGTTTCTGCGGACTGCTCTGTTTCCTCGCTGCCTTCTTCCTCTGTTTCTGTTTCTGCGGACTGTTTTGTTTCCTTACTGCTTTCTGCAGACTGCTCATCTTCGATTTCTATTGCTTGGCTTGTGCTTGCCTGGGGCTTCTTCAGCCCTTCTTGCAACCCTGCGAGCCTTACTGACTTTCTACGCTTTTCTGGTGGTTCGGGTGTACTAGCGTCATGTTTCCGCTTTTCGGGTCATTTTTCAGATTGTTTTTCAGGTTGCACCTCTGTGCAAGTGTCCTGTTTTCGTTTCTCTGGACGTTTGGGTGTGTTATCAACTCGTTTTCGTTTTTTCGGACGTCCATATGTGGCCATCCCTTTATTGATAACAGCAATTAGTTCTTCCCAGCTGCTCTGCTGCTGGGTGAGACTGTAATTTACTATCAAGCGAATTAATCCGTGGTGGCTAATAACTGATTCTACGTGCTGTGCCTTCTTCATACTTCGTGCGACATCATGCAATAGAGAATTCAACAATGCAGGCAAATTCACAGAACATTTTTGTTTTAAGACAGCTAGGAGTTTAAGATGTCGTGGTCTTACCACGTCTTTTCTGCCTTCGCAAGTGATGTAGCTTTGGATGATTTTTGCCAATTCCACCCATGGCTCTCCTAGCGTTGCTGGTAGCACCCCCTTTCCTCGGATTGTCAACTTCTGACCCTCGTCCTGAAAGATTTCCAAAATCTTCTGCAGCCTTTCCTTCTTTATTGTCCATACTGGTCCCGTGGCCGGTAGTCCCGTGACTCTTGCTATTATGTCGTTGGTGACTTCAATTCACCTTCCTCTTACTGTGGAGTATTCTTCCTGTAAGTTCTGTAAAAATTCTCTTGCTACTGTTTCATTAGACTCCTTCAGGCGGTTGAAATAGGTCAACCATCCTGCTCTTTTCAAGATTCTTCAGGCTGCAGCCGAAACAGCTAATGTTTGCGGTTCTCGGTGGACTGACCTTCCTCCCATAGTTTCACTTCCAATTTTTGAAGGAACAGCAGCTGTTTGTTGAAGCGCAGAGAAGCTGGTAGCGTATTCCTCGTTCAAATTTAAATGCAACAGCGTATGCAATGGAAATAGCTTCGAACGTCAGCTCATGCAAAGGAAAACAAAAATAGCAAAAGATCATACCGTTGAGCCATGTCGTGCTTCAGTACAAAAAAATTTCAAATAACGAACTGACACGTACTCTGGGGAATGATGAGGTTACCTCCCCCCCCGCAAAGTGATAGGCTGTCCCAGCCGTCAAATAAAGGAGCAGTGTCTGTTCTGCCGCGAGGTCTTTATGGAACAGCTTATGGATATATGACATGTTCGCAAAAAACAGCGTAATACTGAAATCGAGATAAAAAGTTAGATCACTTTTAATATTATGGGGCTGCGGTGATTTGATGGAAGTTCGGGGATAAGACATTTGCCATAAATAGAAGGTCTCATGCGGTCACTGTCAGTAGCTTCGTAATGATTGGCGATGATATATAGTCATGCGCTATATGGTTGGGTAATATTATATAATTTAATTATCACGGCATAGGAAGCAAAAGGATGTAATCTTCTTACCTATTGGTGTAAACATATGACTTCAATACCATTAACAGTGCTCTGCTGCCGACAGGTGTCCATAACCTTGGCAGAGTTGTTTGTTTCACCCCTAGAACCATAGTCCTTTGTGTATGCGAGGAAGCGTTTGAGCAATGTCAAAATGTAGGCCACTATGCTGGCCAAGGAAAATTTTCTTGAAGTTTAAAACATTGGCGAATCTCACTAATCCCTAATATGCAAATTATAAATGTTTATTGATATATTTGTAAAATTATTCAAATTTATAATTATTTTATATATAGTCTCTATATAATGTTGGCGATTTTTAAGGTAAAATAATTTTATATTCTAAAATTTGGGCGAATCGTCTTTTATAAAATTGGAAATTGGCGAATCTTTTTGTGGAAAAATCATGGAAAATTAGCCCACTGGGCGAACATTAGCCCCTAAAATTTTCCATGATGCTGGCTTGGTGACCAATTAGTCATAATGCCATTCACGAGGAAGGAGTGAATAGTGGGCAGGTCGGCTCGTGGTGAGACCTCCTGTTCCAAGGATTATTTGTTTGATATACCTTTTGGACCATTTGCCAGGTGTGGTGGCCCTAATGGGAATGCCACTTCGCTTCCATCCTGATGATCATGGTAGGTCAGCTCGTAATGAGACTTCCTATCCTGCAATTTGACAGTCTTTAGAAATTCTGTTTTGCTTCTTTTTATAGAGAGCCTTTCCTGTTTATGCACAAAGGGTGGTTCAACACTCCTTAAGAGTAGGAATGGTGGAAGAAGTCTTAATATACCAATAGAAAGGTATAGATCTTTTGATCCTATTGCCATATGATAATTAAAGAAAAAGAACCATAATAATACAGATAACCAATCAAAATGAAGTTAGTAGAACAATGGCAGCAAAAGATGATAAGTAAGCATGTCTTTCTCCGCATCCTTTCACCAAGTCAGGGCAATTTCTTATAAATATAGCGATTTATAATTTAGTGATTTCGGTATGCTGCGTTTTCGCTTTAATCTCATAAATGTATAGCTGTATTCCAAAAGACTTGAAAGAACATCAGCAATAAACATCCTTAATTTGAGGTAGAGGGAGCAAGCTGTTTCAAAATCGTATGAGTAATGTTCCTTTTAAGGAAGTTCATAACAATAGTTCACAAATGTTGTTCGTTTGGAGAAAGGAACAGTAGTTTCAAGGAAATGTCGTTCCCTTTTTTTTTTAAAAGATCGGCAGAAATCAAAAGTGTTGTTCCTTTTGGAAGCAGCAAAAACACACAAGTGTTGTTCCTTTTGAAAAAGGAACCGCAAAAATCGTAAGTTGCAAGTGCTGTTCCTTTTGGAAAAGGGACAGCAAAAATCAAAAGTGCTTGTTCCTTTTGGAAAAGGAACAATAGAAATAAAAAGTGTTATTCCTTTTGGAAAAGGAACAACAGAAATCAAAAGTGTTGTTCCTTTTGGAAAAGGAACAGCAGAAATCAAAAGTGTTGTTCCTTTTGGAAAAGGAACAGCAGAAATCAAAAGTGTTGTTCCTTTTGGAAAAGGAACAGCAGAAATCAAAAGTGCTATTCCTTTTGGAAAAGGAACAGCAAAAATCACCAGTGTTGTTCCTTTTGGAAAAGGAACAGCAAAAATCACAAGTGTTGTTCCTTTTGGAAAAGGAACAACGAAAATCACAAGTGTTGTTCCTTTGGAAAAGGAACAGCAAAAATCAAAAGTGTTGTTCCTTTTGGAAAAGGAACAGCAGAAATAACAAAACATACTGCAAAAAATATGTACAAAAATAATTCGATAAGTTATATACAAATTATAAAGAAAAGTAGATTTTTTAGTGAGTTACAGGCAGGGAAGACTTGTCTTCCTCCCCTAAGATCTCCATATCTGAATCCTGGCGTAATTGTTGGCAGAAGGACTCCCGAGTAAGTGGTTTGTGATAGAGATGGACTCGATGGCCGTTTGCCTTGAAGGTATATCCAGAACCATCGATAGTAGTCAAGGTAAGGGTCCCATTGTCATGCACTTTCTGAATTTCATATGGTCCCAACCAACGAGTCTGGAGTTTCCCGGGGAAGTCCTGAAATCTAGAGTCATACAAAAGAGCCCAGTCTCCTTCATGGAAGACTCTGTTTTTAATGAGAGCATCATGCCATTTAGCTCTCTGCTGCTGTATCAGAGTAGTGTGTTGAAGTGCAAAGAGCCTAATTTCATCCAGCTCATTAATCTGTTGTAGTCGATTAGTCTGTGCCTCAGTTAAATCTAAACCAACTTGTTGTGCTGTTCGTAATGTCTGGATTTCAAATTCTATAGGAAAGATAGGTTGTTTTCCAAACATTAGCTAATAAGGTGAGTGACCAGTAGTGCTTCTCCATGTTGTTCTATAAGCCCACAGTGCTTCTGGTAGTTTGGCTGCCCAGTCGCGTCTATGTGATGCAATTGTTTTTGTTAGAATCGTCTCTATTATTTTGTTACTGCTTTCTACTTGCCCATTTGCCTGCGGGTGATATGGGGTGGTAACTTTATGTTGAACATGATAATTATTGAGTGTTGACGCTATTCTGTTCCCAGCAAACTGTGGCCCTCCATCTTTAATTATCTCTCTAGGGAGGCCATAACGCACAAATAGATGGAGCAGGAACTGTATAACAGATTCTTCTGTAGCTCTGGGCAAAGGCCTCTGCTTCAACCCACTTGGTGACGTACTCTGTTGCCACCAAAATGTATGTTTTTTGGTTTGATGGCGGGTTGATTGGTCCCACAAAATCAAGAGCCCAACGCTCAAATGGTTCGATGACTAACTGTGGTTTCAAAGGCATCTCATCTGAGTGACTAGGGCGTCCCACTCTCTGGCAACTGTCACATGCTTGGACGAATTTCTTTGCATCTTTAAAAATTGTGGGCCAATAATACCCTGCTTGTAATACTTTATGTGCAGTCCTACGATCAGTGAAATGTCCACCACATGGTTGGTCATGGCATGCTTTCAATATATCAAAAATTTCATCTTGTCTAACGCATCTTCTGATTTGCATGTCTACCCCTGTATGAAACAAATAACCCCCAATCCAGGAAAATCTGGTACTTCGTTGGACAATCTGTTTTCGCTCATTAGGGGTTAGATGCTTTGATAACTTACCTACTACTAGGTAATTGGCGACATTCGCATACCAGGGTGTTTGAACAGCAACAGCAAAGAGATGCTCATCTGGAAACTGATCTTCAACTGCCGCTGCATCGACTGGTTTTGGCATTCTTGAGAGGAAATCAGCTACCGGGTTTTCTTTCCCGGGTCGATCCTTGATTGTAATATCGAATTCCTGCAATAAAATCAGCCATCTAGTTATTCTGCCATTTGTGACAGGCTTATTTGCTAAATATTTTATAGCAGAATGATCTGTGTACAGAATAACAGGATATCCAGTAATGTAATGTCTAAATTTATTGATAGCATGTATAACAGCTAAAAATTCTTTTTCAGTGACAGTATAATTCAATTCAGCAGGGGATAGATTTTTGCTAATGTAATAAATTGCATATGGTTTTCTATCCTCCTCCTGTCCAAGGACCGCTCCAATGGCTGTATCTGAGGCATCAGATGATATCTGGAATGGCAAATCCCAATTTGGTCCCCGAAGAACTGGGGCTGTAGATACGAGCTTCTTCAGATCGTTGAAGGCACGTGCGCATTTTTCTGTCCAACAAAAATCAATATTACCAGTTAATTCATACAATGGTGCAACAATACGTGAATAATGTTCTATAAATCTTCTGTAATAACCAGAGAATCCAAGAAAACTACGTACCTCTGTTTGAGTAGTAGGAGTAGGAATAAGCAAAAGTATTTGGATTTTGGCTAGGTCTACCTGAATGCCATCTGTTGAAATGTAATGTCCTAAAATAAGTCCTTCTGTCATCATCATGTAACATTTTTCATGGCTTAAATAAAGCCTGGTAGCTATGCAACGTTGTAGGACTTTTTCTAGTTTCTCCAATGCTGGATCAAACTCATCTCCGTATGGAGTAAAGTCATCCATATATACTTCCAGTCCTTCATTTATTAGATCTGCAAAAATGCTAAGGATAGCCCTTTGGAATGTGGCAGGGGCATTACATAAACCAAAAGGTAAAACTCGGTAGGTGAATGTTCCCCAAGGACAAGTAAAAGTAGTTTTGTCCTGATCTTCAGGGGCAATCTGTATTTGGTTATACCCACTGAAGCCGTCGAGAAAAGAAAAGAATTTCTTCCCTGCCAAAGTGTCAAATACTTGATCGATGAACGGGAGAGGAAAGTGATCTTTTTGTGTTGCCTTATTCAGCTCCCTGTGGTCCACGCAGATCCTCCACTTCCCATTCTTTTTTGGTACCACCACAAGCGGGGAGACCCATTTACTATTAGAGATAGGGTAGATGAAGTTAACATCTAAATGTTTTTTAAGCTCATCTTTTACTACTTCTTTTAGGTGAGGGTTTAGTCTTCTCTGAGGCTGCCTAACAGGTCTTGCATCATTTTCTATATAGATGTGGTGTGTACATAATTGCGGATCAATTCCTTTCATATCAGGGTAATCCCATGCAAATGCTTCTTTATATTTTCTTAAAATATAGATGAGTTTTGTTTCTTGTTCGGGTGTAGGGTCAGCGTTAATGTTTAAGGTCTTTCCAGGTACGATTTCCATAATTTTACTATGTGCAACTGAAGTGATAGGGATTGTGTGATCGTGTGCATCTTTCAGAGGTTCCTCTTCTACTTCGTTATCAAATGTTGCTTTTATCATATGACACTGGGTACGAGATGTGAGTTCAGTTTGACTAATGAAATTACTGATGGCATCATCTTCTGTTCGGTCTTTGAACTCTAGTGCTTCTTGTATAGTCAATGGAGATCTGATGTTGTCAGTCAGGTATGATACAGGGTGCCTATTAGTTTTAACTATAGTGATACTTGGCTGCACTGGGGGATATAGTACTAAATTCTTGATATCCGCCCCCTTGGTTATAATCATGTTCCCTTGCCGACAGCCGATGTAGGCATCAGCGGTAGCGAGCCAAGATCTTCCTAAGATCAGCGGATGTCCATCAAGTCGGGTTTTAGGGTTTATTATCAGAAAATCAGTTGGGTATTCCCAAGAGTCAACCGAGACCATGACATCATGCAGTATGCCTTCCGGTCTAACCACAGACCGATCGGCCAATTCTAGCAGAGTTGAGGTAGGTTCTGCAGATGTAATGCCTAGCTTTTGGCAAGTAGCAGTTGTCAATATATTGATTGCAGCTCCAAGATCAACTAAGGCATTGGTTAGGGTTTGACCATAAATTTGAACAGTTACTATTGGGTTTCCTGGGTCCTCATACTTAATAGGTGTTTCCTTTCCTGACAATAGGTCAGATAAAGTACCGACTACTTGAACTCTTGGGTTATCCATTATATTCCTCCTTGGCCTTTTTATGCACAATTCTTTAATAGTTTTTGCGTATATCGGGATGTCTTGAATGGCCTGAAGGAATGGAATTTTTATGTACAAATTTTGTAATTCTCCCAGAATGTCAAAATTAGATTGTTGTATCGGTCGAGGTATGACTAAATGTTCTGGGAACGGGGGAGAGGATGTGGTTGCTTGATTATGAGTTTGTTGTCTATTCATATCCTCTTCTTGTGACAGATGTTCTCTAGGTAACTGTTCTTCAATCTGAACTGTTTTATTTCCCTCTGTTTGGATAATACGCCCAGATCTTAGCTGAAGATCATTGCACTCCCTCAGATCGGGTCCTTCTTCTGGTGTTTCTAAAATTTGGAGTGCTTGGACCGGTCTGTTATTTGGATTGGGATTGGGCTGGGCTGGGAGTTGTGGTCTCAGATTAGCCTGGGGATTCTGCTGTAAAGCTGGTAGTGTAGGTTGAGAGAGAGGGACATTTCCTACTGGCTGATTTGTTGGTCTCTGCCAGTTATTCTGCCAGGCTGAACTTTGTGAAGTAGGGGGAGTCCATTGTGGAGGATATGGGCTATTTTTCCAATATGGTGGGGGATAAGGAGGATTCGACCAACCGGATTGGCTCGTCTAATTTAGCCATGGATTAACAGAAGGATGTGACTGTGGTGACCAGTTTGGAAATGGGGGCTGAAATTGGCTTTGCCATGTATTATACTGTTGAGCGTTATACTGGGGATATTGAAAAGAAGAAGTTGGATCTGAAAACATACTAGTTTGTCGCGGCTGCCACTGACGACACTGGTTGAGCATGTACACCGTTTCTGGTTCTTCTTCTGCCTCCTTATATACTGCTTTTAGTCCAGGTAGTGAGGGACAACTTTTTGTCGAATGATCCTTTGCACAAATGGCGCATGCTTGGACTGCATCTAGTGGGAATTCCTTATGGCTATGCTTCTTCCTACATCTGAGGCAGAAGATAGCTAAATTATGTTCTGCCTCCATTTGCTTTTGCTTGGCCTGCAAAACGTCCAATTGTCTATTCAATGTTCCTAGTATATCAGTTTTAAAGTTTTCCAATAAATTTCCGATTTCAGCCCGCGTTACTCCTTCTGATGAAATTTTGTTTTCTTTTGGAAACCGATCATGTTCTGCTGGTTTGATCCGTGTACTGCCTCTCGAACTCCTGATGCATAGATCAATTATGTCCGCGAAATTTTCCTGATAAATATCCCCTTTTCCCATAATGTTTAATGTTTCAATCCATTGTTCTTTCTTGCCTCTTATTAATGTTGTTTTCAACACATTATCGAGTAAGGGTGATGATGCATAGGGCGATCTTTGCAAATTATACTGAAAACGCTCCACATATTCTTCTAATGTTTCGCTTGGTCTAGCCACCATCTGGAATATTTCATCTTTTAGTTCTCTAGACCTGCAATAATCTTGATATTTTTTTAGAAAAGATTCCTTCATTTGATCCCAATTGTTTATAACCCCACCACCTAATCCCATAAACCATCTTAAAGCAGCCCCTTTCAGGGTCGAGGGAAACAGTTTTAGTTTCTGGGGGTCAGTGGTGTAGTCATATATCCTGCATAGTACATCAAATTCAAATAAAAATGCATCCGAGTCTTCTGATGTAAGTCCGTGAAATGTAGGGATATGTTGAAGGGGAATTGCTTTCATGGGGGCATTTGCTGCAGAATCCACTATGGGGTATTGTAATGTAGAGGTTTGGGTGTTTGGTGGATTTTGAGCCATTGGGTCAAATATATGCCAATAACCTTCCGGAATATCTAGAAGAGTGTTCCTTGGTTGAGCGGGAATGGTTTTGACAGGATTAGTTTTAATATCACTTCCTCTATCTGGAATTCCTATCTGAGGGGATTGGATCTTTTCAATAATAATTTTTACCGCACTTCCTTTGTCTAGGATATTCAATGGCTGAGTTATCCTAGGAGGAGATCTTGGCTCTTCACCTGTTTCCCCTTCTCCTTCACAAAGATTACTAAAATTCCCTTCTTGCAATCGCTCTGGAATAGAATTTTCAATTTCTTGAAAGTCCTGTTCGTCAGTTTGACTATGCACTTCAACAAAGGCTACAGATGGTGAACCTGTGGCCTGAAGGGAGCTAGTAGGTTGTCTGGAAATAACTTTCCTAGGTCCTACTGAAGGCTGAGATTCGGCTTTCTTATAGATTTCGTCTATGAATGTTGTTCGACCAAGGGTCACCAGCCCCTTAGCTTTTTCTGGCTCCGGCAAAGGTTTGGGATTTTTCTCCGGCTTTTTCTACTTAGTCATGCACTTAATTTAACTACTAAATCTTTCTTAAGCAGATAGCAGCAATTCTGCAGGAAAGCGAGCAAAGGAGCAGGGCTTTTACATGCTCCGTACGTAGGTTCTTACCTTCCATTTTCAAAACCCAATTCTTCCCTAGCAGGTTTCTACACTACCCTGAAAAAGACAAATGGCTACACTCTTTCCCCAGCAATGGCGCCAAAATGTAGAGCTATAAAAAGGGTCTCTTTCACCTCTAGTTACCTCACATTAGAATGTCAATCCGGGAACGTCTTGCTATTTCAAAAGAGTGTCTCAGTCTGAGGCTTAGCACTTGTCAGAGTAATGCTCGTAGTACAGCTACTTAAAGGCTACAAAAGTAAATGGCTGCATGTCTACAACTTAACTACTTCAAAAGGCTAAATCACACCAAGCATTGCATCAGTCGAAGGTTCGGTAGCAATAACCCATCCTTTTTAAAAATGACGAGAACAAATCCGAGGTCTGGGAGCTAGGTAGCAGATGCTGGGGCTCACTACAGCCTGAGAGCGTCCTTGATGAATATAAATGAAATGGCAAGTAAAGGAAATAACGATGAAATGGAACAGCACATCAGCCAAGGGTTTGGTGGCAATAAACTATCCCATTCATAACTGATGGGAGCAGATCAGAGGTCTGGGAGCCAAATAGCAGAAGCTGACACTCACTACAGCCTGAGTCTGTCCTTAAGAAATGGCAAGTAAATGAAACAACAAATCAGCAATCTTGAAATAGACCAGCGATTGAAATGGAACAGCAATTCAAAAATGGAACAGCAACTAAATAGAACAGCAATTGGAATAAATAATAACCAAGTTCATCAAGCTGTGATTCTATCTAACTACTCCAATCAAAACATCAATCCTGCAGTCTCAAAGGAATTGCAACCCTAGAAACACAACGTGCTCAATCTGCTTCTGTTATTGATCTGAATAAACGCATGCGATTGCATTTCAATATATAAACAGTAACATTCAATAATCATCTAAAATCAGATTTCTCAAGATAACTTGTCATAATGCTAAAACACAATCACCATGAACTCTGTACTGGAGTGATACGATCCTGTAGAGATTAATCAACACTTTAATAAATTGGTAACATAATGCAGTGTCAATATAAGACTTCAATTTGCAGGAACATTAAACAAGTTAAACATAACAGAGCATGTAATATAATGTTCATAAAACACAACAGATTACCAGATCACGCCTATTATCAAACCACACAGAAACCACGCGTAATGGTACAAGAGCAAGTGTCCTCCAGGGCCGGGCCCTTAGCCTCCAGGGGTACACCGCTTAAAGTTGATCCAGGATCAAAGATAAAAGAGTAACCAAGTCTGTATTAATGCATGAAATAAACTTACAGCAGAGCAAGTCTTAACAGGATATAAAGATCATAGTCTTGATCTGTTAAAAAGGAATTACAACAGAACTTCTCCTATAGCCAACAATGCTATCTCTTATATAAGGATGATGACAGAGATATCTAGATACAAAAAATAGATAAAATAGCGATCCCTCAGGATCTAAGATCCTGAGGGATTCGCAGAATCATTAACCCTGAGTCACTTCTTTCCTTTTCTGCTTCGAACTGGTATCTCCGCTTCCTTTTCTGGGTTGGTCCGTTTTGATCTGGTCTGTTTGCGGTTCCCCGTCAAAGGGACAGCAGTTAGCTCCTCTTTGTCTTTCCCTTTGAGATGGCTAATTTCTGCTTTTCCTCCTTCCTGCACATAAGAACAACGATTATCAGTTTTGCCTATTAACCTCACGTGTTTCGTCATTATCTAAGTTTAAAATGCAGAAAGGTTTGTATATCCTAATGAAAAAGATACTGAAATAACCATCAAAACATACCTTCTTTGAGACTCTACAGCTAGGTCCTTATGATGTAGATGTAGTCTTTGATAATGGGAATGTAAATTTGGTGACCATTAATAGTGAAAGGACACCATTAATTGCAAATGGGAACCGTCTTCAGTTATGTCACAAACCTACCTCGAGGGATTCATTTCTCAACATTATCACAAATTCAGATTTACAGATTACGGGAACAGGGGAAGTCCCGCCCATGCTGTAAAAATTTTAATTTTTCCAATATTTGTAACAGTTGAAAACCGCCTGGTGGCAGATGTTATACCTTCAAACTTCAAATATATATATATATATATATATATATATATATATATATATTTATGGCCGTGAAACCTTTCTTAGGTGCAGACAGACACTTTTGTAGCAGTTGAAAACCACCTGTTGGCGGTTGTTACACACTCTGTAACAACATTTGTTATTTCAAAGCATATCTTACGGTAAGTGATGTTACATGATTTTATCTTTTTTATCTTTTTGTAGAAATTAAAATAATATATATCAATCGTCTTGGTTGTTACACCTGTAACAACCGATGACTTTTCAGGAATAAACAAGATATTTTACTGTAATAAATAGTAGCACATCGCCATGATCCTCGTCACCAGAATTAAGGTCGCGCGTCTCGCTACCTGAGCATGGTTCATACGTTGCGTCGCCAATTACTTCGTGCCACATCACCCAAGTATGTCATCGAAAAGGTAATATTGAATTCATTTTATTTTGTAATTATGGCAACTTAACATGACTATTGACAATCGGGATGGATGTCATAATTAAGCCAGGGGGGCGGGGGGTGGGGGGGAACGAATTATATGGCAACATGACCGTCCCATGACTTGCGATTATTAGAAAAATCCATCAATTAAGGCATGATGACTTGGTAGTTATTGTTACTTAATGATGAATCATACCAAAAAGGGTAAATGTACCATCGATGAGACCTCCCCATGATTCACCATTAAGGAAAAATTCATTGTTGGTCTTAGAAAAGAGATTGAGAAAACAAAAGCTATTAATCTCAAGTTTTTCAAAGGATCTGAAACTTTGGATGAGATTATCAATGTGCAGCGGTCTCCACTAAACAAGACAGGTCTGGGCTATAATGGAGAAACTTCTCAAGCATCCACCTCAAAAAGTTATCTTGATGCAGCAAGAAGAAATGAGCAAAAGAACAATGAAGATCATCAGGTAAAGCAGGGATGAATTACAAACAGAAACTATCAGGGGCAATCCATCTTAAGGGTGAACAAAAGCTACAACCAGCCACAGGTAAAATCTTCTCAATTTGGTTCAAGAATAGATGAAAATAGAAATTACAATCAGTTGGCTGGTAGATTCGATAACCGTAGAAGTTTCTTCAATGGACAATGCTTTTCTTGCCATAACTTTGGTCACAAAGCAGCTCAATGTGTTGCATATAAAACGATCATGACTAGGGAAGCTCAAAAACAAAGAAGTATGATAGGGATTACAAAAAAGACCTATAACAACTTTTCGGTTCTTGAAAATGAAGTTGAATGTTCTATTTGCAATAACTTTGGTCATGAAGACTCTGAATGCAGAAGCAGGTTTCAGCAGAAAAAGGAACAAGCCTCAAGCACCAAAACATGGAGAATAAAGGAACCTCAAACAGAAAGATGTGGGATAGCTTTTTATGCAGAGGGACAGGAAAATCTATGGTACATTGACAGTGGATGTTCGAAGCATATGACAGGTGATAAAGAAAAACTTGAGTCTTATTCTGCTCTAGAAAAGGGAAAGAAAGTCTCTTTTGGAAATGATACTCCTGCAACTATAAAAGGAAAGGGCATTGCTCAGTTAAAAGAAAAGGTCAAGGCTGGAAATGTTTTTTATGTTGATGGTTTGAAGCATAATCTTCTAAGTGTCAGCCAGATGTGTGATCAAAGAACCGAGGTTATATTCAGATCAAATGGATGTCTTGTTCGTGATCTTGATACAGGTAAAACAGTGATCAAAGGTAAAAGAACTCCAAATAATCTGTACATATTTGAAGAAGGACAACAACAATGCTATCTGAGTAAGGATGATGAGCACTGGTTATGGCATCGGAGGTTGGGGCATCTAAGCTTTTCACAAATAAGGAAAGCATGCAAATATCAGGCAGTTCGTGATCTTCCAGATATCAAAATTCCTGACAACACCATATGCAAATCATGTCAGTTTGGAAAATAAACTAGAACTAACTTTCCAGAGAAGGAAGGATCAGCTAGCATGCCTCTTAAGCTAGTTCATACAGATACATGCGGTCCATTCAGGAAAAGAACACCTAGAGGAGAAGAATACTTGATATTATTCATTGACGATTTCTCCAGGTTTGTCTGGCTAGGACTTATGAAGCACAAAGATGAAGCATTCAAAAAATTCAAATCCTTCAAAGCCTTGGTTGAAAATGAATCAGGTCACAAAATTAAGTGCCTCAGATCCGACAGAGGTGGGGAGTTTACCTCAAACGAATTTTTCAATTTTTGTGAAGAACATGGGATAAGAAGAGAATTCTCTACAGCTAGAACTCCTCAGCAAAATGGAGTTGTGGAAAGAATGAACAGAACAGTCCAACAAATGGCTCGTGCTATGCTTGATGAATCAGGAACTCCCGCAACTTTTTGGGGTGAAGCTGCACATGCTGCGGTTGTTATTCTCAACAAAACAAATGTCCGGGTGAACAGCACTCAAACTCCTCATGAGCTCTGGAGTGGTAAGACTCCTTCGGTAAAGCACTTCAAAATCTTTGGGAGCAAATGCTATATCAAGAATACTGATGAGCAGCTTGGCAAACTTGAACCTAGAGCAGATGAAGGCATTCTTCTTGGTTACTCTCCACATAGCAAAGCATACAAATGCTACAATAAAAGACTTGGCAGAATTGTTGACAGCATTGATGTAGTGGTTGATGAGAAGGGATACATTCCTAGACAAGTACATCATGAAGACATCAAAGAAGATGAAGGCTACCCTCAAAGACAGAATGATGAAGAAGAAGAACCTCAAGAAGAACCAGAGGAGCAGACAAGAATAGAAGAAAAGACTCCATCCAGATATGTTCAGAAGAATCATCCAGAATCTCAGATTATGGGGCAGAAAGAAGCAGGTGTACAAACAAGAAGAACAGTTGCAGAAGCTTCAAGCTATTTGGCATTACTCTCCTCTACTGAACCACAAAGTGTGAAAGAGGCATGCAAAGATGAATGTTGGGTGAAGGCAATGGATGAAGAACTTGAGCAGATCGAAAAGAACAACACTTGGGAGCTGGTTCCTAGACCAAAGGATAAGAATGTTATCGGAACAAAATGGGTCTTCAAAAATAAATTGAATGAAAATGGGGAAGTAATTAGAAACAAAGCCAGACTTGTTTGTAAAGGGTATGCGCAGCAAGAAGGAATAGACTTTGAAGAAACCTTTGCTCCTGTTGCAAGACTTGAGGCCATCCGAATGTTCCTTTCTCTCTCAAGTTTTCAAAACTTCAAAGTATTTCAAATGGACGTGAAATCAGCCTTTCTGAATGGAGATTTGGAAGAAGAAGTGTACATTGAACAGCCAGATGGGTTCATTCTTGGAAATGATCCAAATCTTGTATGCAGATTGAAAAAGGCTCTCTATGGTCTCAAACAAGCTCCAAGGGCTTGGTACTACCGTTTGGACAAATATCTTCATCAACAAGGTTTTTCAAAAGGATCGGCAGATAGCAATCTTTATATAAAAGTTGAAAATGACAAATTGCTAATACTTGTTGTGTATGTAGATGACATCATTTTTGGGAGCAATGAAGAAGCTATGAGTCAAAACTTTGCCTTGGTCATGCAGAAAGAATTTGAAATGTCCTTGCTAGGAGAACTGACATATTTCCTTGGTTTGCAAATCCAACAAAAAGAAGGAGGAATCTTTTTATCTCAAACCAAGTATCTCAAACAGATTTTGAAGAAATATGGTATGGAAGATGCAAAACCAGTATGTACACCCATGGTCACAGGATGTAGCCTCAGTGCAAATGATGAATCTGCAACAGTACATCAACCAACCTACAGATCTATGATTGGAAGTTTACTTTATTTGACAGGTACCCGACCGGACATCATGCATGCAGTTGGAATAGTTGGAAGATTTCAGGCAAATCCGAAGGAGACTCATCTTCAGGCAGTGAAGAGAATTTTCAAATATCTTCAAGGGACTCAAAATTATGGTTTATGGTATCCTAGAGATACAGATCTTACACTTCATGCTTATACAGATGCAGATTGGGCCGGAAGCGTGGATGACAGGAAAAGCACAAGTGGTGGTGCATTCTTTATGGGTTCCAAACTGGTATCTTGGTTCAGCAAGAAACAGAGTTCAATTGCCTTGTCTACAGCTGAAGCGGAATATGTTGCTGCTGCATCTTGTTGCACCCAACTCCTTTGGATGATGCAGACTTTGCAGGATTTTCAAATCACTTGTAAACCACCAATCCCCATCTTATGTGATAACACAAGTGCAATCAGCATCTCAAAGAATCCTGTTATGCATTCAAAAACCAAGCACATACCAATCAAGTACCATTTTCTCCGGGAACAAGTACTTGAACAGAAGGTCAAGTTGGAGTATGTTCCTTCTAAGGAACAAGTTGCTGATATTCTCACCAAACCATTGCCCAGGGACACTTTTGAATACCTCAGGCAAAAGCTGGGGGTTGTTGATGCATCATCTTATTGTTGAACCTTTTCTGATTGATGGTACAGGTTCAGGGGGAGCATATAATGCATTGTTGGCATTATGGAGAATGGTCAGAAGGAGATCTTGGAAATAGCTGCAATATGTCTCTATCTCTTTCATGGTGGATTATGGTTCTTTGTTGCAGATCTGGTTCATTTTCAGGGGGAGCATGATCTTAGGGGGAGCATACCCCTTTGCCCTTGATGTCAAAGGGGGAGAATGAAGCTGAGGTTTGTGAGGTTGCCATCAAGTCCAAAGGGGGAGATTGTTGGCATTATGTTTCTGGTATGGCTATATGTTACAAATGTTGTACTTGATGGCAACTCCCGTGGCAAGGCCCTCAATTTGTTGAAAATAAAGAAGTACGCAGGAAATCAGTTCAGAAGGTGCGTACCCGCAGGTACACCATGCAGGGACCGCGTCCAGATACGCAGGCCAGCCGTGTAGGAGGTGCATCCCCCCAGTGCACACATTTCAAGGCAAAGAAAAGCACACGTGGGGTTTCTTATGTTTTACTCTTGGTATTTAGCCGACGGTTTTGGGTTATTATGGTGTCGGCTCGTGGTATTGTTCCATGATTTTAGAAGGAGCTTGCCTATATAAAGCAAAGGAGATCACTTGGCTAAGCATCTTTTGCAATTTGAATATCTTTAGATCTGAAATATTGGGTTATGGTCTTAAAAGCTTGATCTATATGAAAGGGAAGTTGAAGGAGAATCTGTGAAGGGTGATCTCTCGAGCGCATGATCAGATCTGAGCAACTATGCCATTCTGGTGGACTGCCTATTCGGCCCTAATCAGAAGGACACAGGTGTTTAACAGAAGAGGTGCGTGGGTACGCAGTGCAGAAACAGGAGATCTGCGTGGGGACGCAGAGCAGAAATAGGAGACCTGCGTCGGTACGCAGAGCAGAAGAAGGAGAACTGCGTGGGTACGCAGAGCGACTAAGGTTCAGGTGCGTCCGTGCAGTAAAAGTACGCGGCGCGATAGTATTTTCAGGTGCGTCCGTGCAGTAACAGTACGCGGCGCGATAATATCTCTGGGTGCGTCCCTGCAGTAATAGTACGCAGCGCGGTTCAAGGAACAGTGCGTGGGCACGCAGTTCGGCAAAAGGATCCCTGCGGGTATACGCAGGAAAGCAGAAGGTGAATTGCGTAGCGACGCAGGCCACAGAAGGGAAAACTGCGTATCTGTCTTAAAATGTTCTGTTGACTGAATTTTTCTGTTGATAAGGTGTTCTGGGTTAGTTCTGTTATTGTTGATCTGATAACTATAGTGGTCTGTAACTTTTATGTACTTGATGATCATTTGATGCTTTATGAAAAGAAGTAGGGGGTTGTAGCTCCCTTCCAGGAGAGACTGGAAAACGAGAGAGAGAGAGAGTTGTAGCTCTCTGCAGGTTGCAGCCTGCGTACTGGTAAAGGACTGCACCAGTACAAAAACCATTGTAAAAGAAGTTTCTAATTTGAAAGAAGATAGAGACATATTGCAGCAGGTGGTTTTCACCCACATTGGGTTTCCACCTTACATCTTGTGTTCTTTGGTGTGACTATCTGTTTTCTTTGTTCATGCTCATTATTTTATGGTACTGACATGCAAAAATAATTCAAAGAAAAAATAAGGAAGATTTGTTAAAAGAATTAGATAATACTGATTCACCCCCCCTCTCAGTATTATTGTCAACATAAGCATGCACCCCAAAGCTTCGGTGACTAAACAAAAACAAAAAACAAAAAAACAAAAAAATAAAAAAAACCTCCCTTCCTCTTTTCCAAAAATTACTAACCTTTTAAACTAGCTCATTTGGTCCAAAGTTACTTTATGAGAATAGAGGTCTTGAGTTCAAGTCTTTCTCTTTGTTGAGCTAATTAGATTAAGTTTGGAAAGGGGGCGGATTTTTTTTTGAAATATAACATTATCATTCATTTCTGCACATCCCCGCATTTTGTCAGCATCTTCAACAACTTTTCTTCAAAAAGCCATAACTTCTTCATCTGAAAGCCATTTTCAGAGCCATTTTTTTTAATCAACCTAATTTTTTGAGATCTTTCCATTGGAACACTTAGTTTCAGCATCTATAGCTTCAATTTCTATTAAAATGGAAATTCCATGCCAAGTTATTCTTGACAGCACCAACTACTTCCAATGGTGGTCCTACATTGTGGATTTACATAGAAGTAAAGGTCTTTACAGAATAGCCTCAAGCCAAGAAACCAAAACGAAAGATGAAGATAAGGCAGCCAAATGGGAAAATAGGCAAGATCAAGCACATGGGTTGATAGGGATGTCTATTTCTCCAGACCTTAGATTCCATATCACAGAACTTGATACTCCTAATGAAGAAATGAAACAAATCACTAAAGTTTTTGGAATTAAAAATGAACTTAGAGCCCATCAACTCAAAAATGATTTTCTTACATTGGACCCCAATAATTTTTCTTCCATTGAAGATTTTTTGTCCAAGTTCAAGACCCTTAGACTTCTCTTGGAAGGTGTTAAGGTTAAGAAAGAAGATGGTAACCTTATCTATTCCATTCTTACTAAGTTGCGACCAGCCTACTCTGTGTTTGTTTCCACCTTCCATTCCACAAGAGAAGCTTTCATTTCTCAAGGACACGACTACAACACCCCTTCCTTTGATTCCTTTTGTGATTCTTTAATAAGAGAACAAGAAAAAATCTTACACCTTGGTCTTCTTAATCTTGGAAAATCTTTTAAGAAAGCCTTAGCCGCCCAGCAGAAACCAAATTCAAAGAATCCTAAGAAGTCATATCCTAAAAAGAATGGTCCTAAACCAAACAAGGGTCCTTAGCAATTTCAGCCTCAAAATGAAAAATCATTTCAACAAAATGATAAGGCAAATAAACAAAGGGAAGAAGACTGATAGACATTTCCACTTTTGTAATTGAGATGGACACTTAGAATCCAAATGCTTTAAGAAGATGGAAACCTTGGAAGCAGCAATGAAGAAGCATAACATCCATTTGGAGCACTCTTCAACTTCATCTTCAGGAATAGCACTTTCTGCATGTGGTTGTCAAACATCTTGATCTGGATATGCACTGAATGTATCTTCTTCTTCTTATTCTCATGAGTGGCTCATTGATTCTGGAGCTTCTTATCACATGGCCAAAAACAAAGCCATGTGTTCTTCTTTAAATGATTGTAACACTAAAAATATATATGTTGGTGATGATAGATCTCTTAGTGTTATAGGGACTGGAACTCTTCATATAGACAATGGTCAATTTAATGATGTATTATGTGTTCCAACCTTATCCTGCAACCTTCTATCTGTATATCAGATAACTCATTCAGGTGAAGGTAAAATCGTTGAATTTTTACCTCACAATGTTGTAATTAAGGACCTAAGAGATCCTAGACAGATTTTAGCTATTGGCATTACTGATGATTCTACAAGGTTGTATAAGTTTAACAACTTTGGGTCATCAAATCTTCCCTTGGTATTTGTTGCTCATAATGATGAAGTGAAAAATTTGGCATGAGCGATTTGGTCACTTAAACTATCGCTCCCTTCAGAATCTATGTAAAGAAAATATGGTGACAGGTCTTCCAATGGTATCTTGCAGAGATGGTGTTTGTCCCGGATGTGTACTCGGAAAACATCATCGGAATAGTTTTGAAAAACATGCCTCTTGGCACGCCTCAGCCCCTTTACAACTTGTGCATAGTGATTTATGTGGTCCACTTCCAGTTGTTTCATTCTCTGGCTACAAGTATTTCTTAACTTTCATTGATGATTTCTCTAGACGTACTTGGGTATACTTCTTAAAACTCAAGAGTGAAGTATTTAACATGTTCTTGGCCTTTAAGGCCTTTGTTTAAAAATAATATGGACATCAAATTCTTAAGCTAAGATCTGATAATGGTGGAGAATATGTTAACAACAAATTCATCAACTTTTGCACTAAGAATGGAATTCAAATGCAACATACTGTTCCATATACTCCACAACAAAATGGTGTAGTTGAAAGGAAGAATCACACCTTAAAGGAAATGGCTAACTGTATGCTTCAATCTAAAGGACTTAGTCTTAATTTTTGGGCAAAAGCAATCAACTGTGCAAATTACATAATAAATCACACTCCTACAAAGGTTTTAAAGAATATCACTCGAGAAGAAGCATGGAGCTCAATTAAACCAAATGTAAGTCACTTTCGTGTTTTTGGAAGTGAAGCATGGGCTCATATTCCAGATGACAAACATAAAGCTTTAGAACCTAAGAGTGAAAATTGTTTTTTTTGGATATTCTGAAGATGTCAAAGGATATAGACTTATTCCACTTAAGTCCAAAAATGTTATCATTAGAATAGATGTAAATTTTTCTGAAAATATATCGGCCTACGAGCCTAGTTCGGTGGATGTGCCACCTCTCTCTATCCCTTCTACTTATGAAAATATTTCTTCTTTAGATGATGACAACGAGGATGACAATCCTCCCCCACCTTCTCAGGATCCTCCTTCATCTACTCAGCTTCCAAAATGGGTTCGTGCTACTCAGGATGCAGCAGGTGCTCTTTCTGGTGATCCTACAGGTCAGCAACGTACATGTTCTCAGTTCAATAGAGCCTCTTCTTTATTGGCTCAAGCTTTAGCTAATTATGATCCTGACACCTTTGCAAAAGCTTCAAGCCATCCAGATTGGGGCGCAGCTATGAATGAAGAATACTGTTCATTATTGGCAAATGATACATGGGATCTTGTTCCTCTACCAAAGGGATGAAAACTTGTTAGATGCAAATGGGTTAAATACAGAACCAAGTATGGACCAGATGGAAAATTTGATAAACATAAAGCTCATCTTGTTGCTAAGGGTTTCCACAAGTAGAAGGCATTGACTATACTGAAACCTTCTCCCCTCTTGCCAAAATGAACTCTATCCACCATGTTCTTTCCCTTGCTGCCTCTTTCAAATAGGAAGTCCATCAGATGGATGTTAAATCTGCCTTCTTGCATGGGGACTTGCATGAATAAATATATATGGAAAAACCTATTGGCTTTATACAAACAGACTCCAGCCTTGTATGTTGGCTTAAGAAATCCCTTTACGGTCTCAATCAAGCCCCTCGAGCTTGGTATGCCAAAACGGATAGCTTTCTTTTAGAAACTGGATTTTTTAGGTGTCATTCTAACAATACTGTCTACACCAAGAAAGTAGGCAAGTCCCTTATCATTCTTGTTCTTTATGTTGATGATCTTATCCTTATTGGTAGTGATCCCAACTTTATAAACCATGTGAAGTCCAACCTTAAAAATAAGTTTGAAATGACAGAATTAGGACACTTGCATTATTTTCTTGGTCTTCAAGTCTTGCAATCCAAGGAAGGTATTTCCCTTTCCCAGTCCAAGTATGCCTGTGATCTTCTACGCCATTTTCACATGGAAGACTGTAAGCCAGCCCCTTCTCCCTTTCATTCTGGAGACAAACTTTCATTCACTTGTACTTCACCTGAAGTTGATGCTACCTTATACTGTCAACTTGTAGGAAAGCTTTTGTATCTGACCCATACTTGTCCTGACCTTTCCTTTGGTGTTGGCCTTATTGCTCGGTTTATGCAAAACCCACATGAAAGTCATTGGAAAGCAGCTAAGAGAATACTTCGTTATGTTTGAGGTACAATTCAGTTTGTGATTCATTACAATGTTGAAGCATCTCCTCTATTGGTTGGTTTCACTGATTCTGATTAGGTTGGTGACCCTGATGATTGGAAGTTTACTGCAAGTTATGTTTTCACTCTTGGTTCAGGACCTATTACATGGGCTTGCAAGAAACAAAGTGCCATTTCTATTTCTTCAGCAGAATCAGAGTATCATGGTGCCGTAGAAGTTAGTAAGGAAGCCCTGTGGCTTCGTCAGATCCTATCAGAGTTTGGCTTTCAGCAACAGCATCTGACTGCACTTTGGTGTGATAATCAAAGTGCCATTCAAATATGCAAAGATCCGGTCCAACATCAGCGCAGCAAACACATTGAACTGGACATGCACTTCATCAGAAAGCTCATTCATGACCATGTTCTTGAAGTGCAATATTGTTCAACAAATGATCAAGTTGCAGACATCTTTACAAAGGCTCTCATAGAGGCAAAGTTTACTAAACTTCGATTTATGGTTGGAGTTTAGGAAGTTGTCACTAAGGGGAGATAGGCTCTAATGCCTTCTTCCTTCTCCTATTGTGTCATATTTGTACATCATTCAATCCTATCCAAAGTTGTTCTTAAGGGGGGATGTTAGGATATTTCGACACATAGGAAATAGTTAAGTATAACTTGGTCTAGTGTAGAGTTAGGTAAAGTGTGTTTCTTTTCTATGTACTTTTGTAACTTACAATCCAACAGCCACGATATGTAGTGATCCAACGGTTCATTCTCCCCTTAGTATTATCGACACTTGATCCGTGGCTTGACACCTGATTGGTCCATGATCTCTATTTAAAGAGCATGGAGGGTCATTTGTAGGGTAACCATTCATGAGAGAAGCTTATGTAAATTTTCATTCTTTTATTAATAAATTTCCTGAAGTGGTCGCGTTGGCTCAGGCCATCGATTGTTTCCCTCTTTGAGGGTTTTAACCACGTCAACAATACTAGTGTATTGATCTGTGATCTATTTGTGAGCGGTGTCCTCTGGTGTTCTGTCTGAGGAACTTACCCTATAAATTCCTACAGGCTGGTTTGAATTCTTCCGGAGATTGGAAGGATCAAACAGTGGTATTGCCATGGAATTTGCAAAGAATCTGGAGGGAAACCAGACCGAAGTCATAGGGTTGAAGTTGGAGGTCACTGAAGAAGTTATTGCCAAAGTAAGAAGATTACCAGCAGTTGGGAAGAGATCGTTTACCAGGAAGGTCAATGACCCCTCACTGAAATGGGATTTTCTCCAAGAAAGAGAGTCAGTGGTAAAGAAAGGTAGGGGAATTGATAGACTGTCACTTCCCCAGGCATGGGTGGATGTTTCCCTCTACCTCTTCAGGTACATTACTTGTGAGGGAAGGCCAACAATTGTGGTTAATTACCATTTTCCATTACTGAACCACCTCCAGCATTGGCAGTTGATCAACCTTCCTTATTTCTTGTTGGCCAGCATTAGGTACATGGTCGTGGCTGTGAAAACGGTTTCACATCCGGAAACATGTGTTACCAACCATGACCTTATTAAACTCATTGTATTGGACGCTTTGAGCTGACGGGGCAAGAATTGGGAAGAATTCATCTGGAAAAGGCCCAGGACCACCTGCAGAAGGAAAACAAAGGCATCTGAGGAAGCTCCAAAGGTGACAAAGGAGCAACCCCAATCCCCGATAGTAAGGGTCAGCAAGAGGTCAGTTGATAAACCAGTTGGCAATAGGAGTCCAAAGCAGAGGATAAGGGTTAGCAGGCACCCAGAGCCCCCATCCATATCAAGAAAGAACAAAGGAGTAGTAGAGCAGAAGGATGAGAAGCAAGCTCAACCAGAGAAACCTCCTTCACCTGGTAAGAGCGAAACCCAATCCCTGCTGTCAAAAATTGAAATTCTAGAGAAATAAATTAGGGAATTGAGGGAACAACTAGTAGAAGGAAAGGTAGAGCCAAGAGCCCCAGGGATAGATACTTTGGCAGAGGCCGTAGATAGGGCCAGAAGGGGAGAAATCTCGGGCACTTTGTGCGTAGCCTGTGCTGAGAAGTTGGTAGCAGCAGGATTCAAAGTCTGTGTAGCAGACACTACCTCGAGGGGGACTCAAACTGAAATCTGGGAAGCTGTTACACAAGAACCTATCGAGGATGTTGTTGTTACACAAGAACCAACAACCAAGGTAATGCAATCCATAGAAAATGATCAGGTAATGGATAAATAGGAGCCCTTGGTTAACACCACTATTTCATCAGAACCAACAGTGGAGGAGAAATTCAGCCAAGAGGAGGAAGAGAAAGATAATATCCATGAGCCTATGGTCAACACTGCTGCTACACAAGAACCAACAGAAAAGACCGAAGTCGGTATGAAGGAAAACAATGCACGAAAGTCTGTGGATAACACTGCTGCTACACAAGAACCAACAGTGAAAATGGAAGCTGACCAGGAAGATAAAGAAACTGTGATAAAACCCACCAATGAAGCTTCTGTTACACAAGAACCTGCAGCCGAGGTGGGACAGTTTCTCCCTCAAGAGGCTGCTACACCCTCAATTGATAATTCATGCGAAGGAACATTGTGTCCTGATGAATGATGGCATTTTGAGAGATTGTTGTTGTTGCCAGAGCTGCAAAAGTGGAAGCATTTGGCACTCTCTCTACAGGAGGGAGTGATTCCACTCAAAACACATAAAAGAATGATGGATTCCCTGAGAGAAAAATGGCTAAAAGAAGAATGCGAAAGAAAAGTGGAGGCACGGAGGCACAAGGAAATGGTAAAGAAGAAGGACAAATAGCTGTATCAGCTGCATCAACAGGTCTCAGACCTGAAATTTGATAATATCAAACACTGTGACCGTGCTCTAAACCTACTAGCATGCAGGCGGCCGTCCCTGTCATACCCTGTGTTCATGTGGGAATGTTACTACTTATTTCAATTAAGGGTAGTTTATGAGAACAGGTCCTATTTGGGTTCTACAACCCGCACCTTTTTGGAAATTTTTTACTCCTGTGATTTTGATGATCAGAGTTTGTTGTGCGAGTTGTTCTTGCACAATATTATGTGTGAATACGTGAGCATGAAGATGGTGGCACGTGTCCTCTCCTACATGGGGGACTTGCAATTGCAGGCCTTCCTTTCATTCATGAGGAATCAAATCAAGTGGCACCTAGCCAAGAAAATAGTAGAGACCAATGAGGAAAGAACAACATTGTGGGTCAGGGCTGAACAAGGAATGGCTTAAGAACTCTGGTGAGAGTTTAGACTATTCCTAAGCACTCCAAAAATCAGAGATCAATCGACCATCTACAGAAGAAGAATTGTGAGGATCTGCCTCAACCTGTTTGCAAACATGAGGAGCCAAGTGCTAGCCAGATGTCTCAAGCGCACTGAGGCCTGTAGCGTGGAGTTATAGGAAGGGGACCCCTTTGAGTACAAGAACTTTGTGGTTGTTGTTACACGGGTGCCGGAATATGCTCAGATTGTGCTGACACTGGGGGCATTCTAGATTGGCCTCAGGTTCAAATTCCCTTTGATATGGTTGCCATTGGAGGAGTATCAGCCTGATTACCATTTATGTGACTTTGAAAAGGAATCTTGGCCACATGAGTTAATGGCCAATTAAGGATTCAATGCTCGGGAAATGATACTGCTCGTGCCTACAATTTCATAGATTTTCATTGGGAGCACAGTAGAAGGAACTGAGATTCTGCATGGGGACATGCAGTTGCTTCAGTCGAGGGGAGATGTTGGGAGTGGTTTTTAACCTATTTTCTGCACATTCTTTCCCCTATTTTGACCTTTCTGTCCCCCAAGCCTATGACTTTATATGACCAAATTCCTTGTTTTCTTAACTTTTTAACCTATTTTACTGTCATATTACTTTATTATATTTTACTGAATAATACGAGACTTTATCCCTTTTGTGGCTAACTAGGAGAGCATTGGAGAAGTATTTTGGGAAGTTCTTCTTTTCATGTGCTGGCTCACGAGAACGAAGCTACGAAGCAAACAAGAAGCAAGGATTAACTACAGGAAATGGTAGAACGGTTTGTTGTTACAAGTTGCTACTACACATTAGATGTTGTTACAGGTTGTTGTTACACATTGGATGTTGTTACAGGTTGTTGTTACACATTGGATGCTATTACACATTGGATGATGTTACAAGATGATGATACACCTTGTGCTGATCCGTCATCACACCAACAATGTTGTCGCCACCTCTGCCGCGTCATCCCGAACCACCATTCACTCGATGTTTTTGCACCAAAGCTGGGAATTGAGGGTACTATTCCACATAATAGCTGTCGGTAGTAGGGATTATCTATCTTTGAAGCAACAACACTCAAGCAGTTACAATCATAACTGATATATATTTGTATTTATCAATAGGTTGTGACTTCTTTTATTTTTTATCAACATGAGAATTGTGAGATTTTCATGACTGATATGTTTCTAATTTCGAGTTGTAATAACTATAAAAGACTCAATTTCTCATGTATAATATACGGCATATAGAAGAGTATTGTTACTTTGCTTTTGTAATTCTGAGTTTATTTTAATATTAATTAGCACAGTGATGATGTTACTGTCCTTCAACTGATTCATTAATCACTTTTGCGTTCTTCCTACGCCCTATTGAGAAGGAAGGGCCCTCCTCTTTGGCAGGAATTACAGTGATATAGGTAGTGTATATTCTAGTTTAGTTAATTGGTTTATGTTTTTTTGTTGTTTTTGTTGTATAAATCATGGATTACATTCGATGTTGTTTCATTTATATTATGTTATTACACTAAGTTAATCAACAGAATGGTAGTAACCAGCTGGAATAGACGTTAGTTCTTGTGTTGCGCGCCTTTACTTTGATAGTTGTGAGTTGTGATTTAATTTTGTAGAGTGTTTTTATATCTACATGCATGGTTTGATTCAACAATTTAGATCAGTGACATATTTCACAGTTTTCTGCATTTTCTTATTCTTGGCTGGAGTGTATCGGCACAGACAGTGCGAACTCCATTGAAATAGAAAGACCTACCCTGGGTTGACAATTACTGTTTCACTCTGAGTCAATTAAGGTTGATTAATACAGCATTACAGAAGGGTTTACCCCTTGAGTACACACCTAGTCAATTGGAGAAGATCAAAGCATAGAGATCGAAATCGAAGGGATATGGACCCTCAGATCAACATAAAACATCTGGAGTTGTAGTATTGGAAATAGTAGAAACTAAAGTAACTCAACAGCACTAAACAAAATCAAACACAATTATCTTTGGACCTAAAGTTACTAAGATTATTCAAGATGAATCCAAGACTGGTGAAACTTTGGAGACAAAACTACCTGAACCTAAAATTGAAGAACCTAAATCTGATGTTTCTAAGATGAATCACCTTTGGCTGCTATAACTCCTACTCCTTTACCGTATTCATATCAAAGAATAACTATAATCACAACTGGTTTACCTCTTGGTCTTATAAGTATTGAAGATATTACTAAAGACGAGGAGGAAGAATTACCACACACTCCTCTTTCTATTAATGTTCCATTTATTTTTACAAGACTTCATTTTGATCCTTTTCGACCTGATCCTTGGTATTTCACCCATTTGAACAATTTAGGTCAATTTATTCCCTGCTTACGTACTCCTTTTGATTTCACACCAAGGAAATTCATGTCATAAACTACTCCTGTAAGCCAATCTACTTTAGCTTCCATGTTTAAAAGCTCTCCTTAGTCATTTTTATATGGTGGGCCTTTGGTTCCCATTGGATATCAATCACTTACTAGAACGTTTTTGGGAGCCACTCCTTCCCCTCCAGTTTCTCCTTGGCTTTCTGGAGTCTCATCTATTTTATCTACCTAAAATCTAGAGGTAACAACTTGAGGCATAAATTCTATGCCTGAAATACCTCTAACACCCTACCAATATGTTAAAATGATATCTTGTAATACAAGTATTCCTCAACCAACTCTTTTTTTTGTTTATTATCTAGCTAGGGGACAACCATCTTATGTTCCTCCTAGAGGATAACCCCCCAGTGGAATGTATTCTCGAGTTGTAGGACATCTTTTTGCCGAAACTTACACAAATTTTGGTCACATGCCTTAGATCGATCCAGGTCCACCTGTTATGTCTCAACCCTTGATTGGTGCTCCTTTTCCATGAATGGGGAGTGCTATTTGGAACCCTTCATATGTTCAATAGCTTAATCAATCTGCTCCAAAAGTGTGTGTTTATCAACTGATTCAGGCTACCAGTAAATTTATACCACAGACACCTATTCAGGGCACCCCACAAGTGTTCGGCCAGCAGCCTGTCAAAAGTATTTCACATACATGTATTCAACATCCTATCCAAGGAACCCCACAAGTATTTGTCTAGCAACCTCTTTAGAGTACCCCATAAACATCCATTCATCCTACTATATAGATAATTGTTCAATAACTGGTTCTAAGTGTACCCCAAACCCATATCCAATCAATGCCCCAAATGACTATTCAAGGTATACCTCAAACATCGATTCAACAACCTACACAGACTATGCCTAAAGCATATGTTTATAAAATTGTTCCTACTTTTCAATCTACAATGCAGATACCTAGAGGGAAATCTAGTGTAGCATCGTTTCAAACACCATATCAAGGACAACATTTTCAAGGTGAAACTTTTCAAGGTCAACCTTTTCAAGGTCAACCTGTGCAAGGCCAACTTTATTTGAGTCAAATGGTATAGGGTAAATCATATCAAAATCAACCTTTTCAAAGTCAACCATATCCTGGTCATACTTTTCAGAATCAACCTTGTATGGGTTACCGTAGGGGAATGCAAATTCCAACAGATCAAGTTATTCTAGGATATCTTGGATATCCTCCTCCATGGGTTGGACTTAATCCTCAAGGTTATAAATATCCTCAACAATACTTTAACTGGAAGTTACCCTTTATAGCAAATTTAGATTTACCATATTTATCCCGTCTCACAAATGATCCTATCTACTATTATCCTTTTTGGACGGCAATTTCGACTAAATTACTAAGCGATATACCAAAATTTTAAGGTAAATCAGGAGAGGATCCATCAAAACATGTTATGACATATCACCTATGGTGTTCATCAAATTCATTAAATGATGATTCCATCATATTATGACTTTTCCAACAAACTATAACAAGTTCAGAAACAAAATGGTACATTGAGTTACCATGTGCTTCTTTCCACAATTTGAATTCCGTAGCAACAACATTTTTACCACATTTTCAGTTACCCATTTGATATGATATTGGTATCAAAATTTTGACTTCATTAAAGCAATCCAATTCTAATCATATTTCAAATTACATACATGAATGGAGGTGTAGACATAGTTTAGTCAAATTTTATATTCCATACCAAATATTAGGAGAATGGTTCAGTAAATGTTTGCTTTCTCATATAATGGAATATGTTTCCAAAGGAGTTGTAAGAGAAGAATAGGTTATAGCTCATGCCCAATATTTAGACCTTATCTATAGACAATCTGGCACTTTGTACAAAACAATTCCCAATTTACCTCGCCCATCCAATTCAGATCAACAATTTTCGCCTCCTATAGGATATCACACCACTGATGGTGTAATTGGTTCTGTGAACCAATAGTTAAAGGGTAAAACATCTAAGAATAATTCTGAGAATACTCAGACTTTGGTTATACAAAATTCACCCAGTGAAAACACTCCTATTGAAATTACTTCCAAATTCAATGCATTAGAATCACCTACTAGTAAAAAATTTAGAAGTAAGAAAAAAGGCAAAGGAAAAGAAAAACAAAATTCCTCTCAAAAGGAGAAACCAAAAAAAATTGAACCTTATGAAGAGAAAACTAAACCTCGCTATCCTCATTTAATTCGTAATGAAGATCATTATACTAAGGAATTACCACATCATTCTGAGGCTACCAAATTCCTCAAGGGTTCTCTCACGCCTATTGTTTTGAAATATCCTTTCCCTTCTCAAGACAGTAAAATGATTGCTCATAATCCATCCTCTTCATTCACATCAAAAAATATCATGATAATGTCTTCATAAGTTTTAGTAGTAACCAGATCTAAAGACTATGGATCTAAAGCTCCTGTAAATGGAAATGATGCTAATCAATATAGTCAACCTTCTATATCAGTTCAACCTCCTTTTGAAGCTATACAGATCGAGAAACTGAATCCTGACATAGTAATTCATCTGCCTCCTATAGGTGTTATTTGAAATTCATCTTTTAGTCCACATGCTAGAGCGGGTCATAATTAAAACATTATTAAAGACCTGGCTTAGTCTCCTTCAGTAATGTCAACCCTTGAAGTGTTGAAAACATGCCCAACACAAAGAAAATTACTATTGTCATCCATTGGATAAATTTATCCTTAGGACTCTAATCTCATTGTCTTTGATCTAGAAAGGCATATACCTAGATGCCTCCATCAATTGGAATTTCAAATACCAATTTTTGTTAAAACCAAATGAGTCTTGCGTACAGTAATTGATGAGGGAGCATCTACGTGTATTATGTTTATTTCTTGTTGGAAATATTCAGTCTCTCCAACTATCAATTGGTCACCTACTACTCTTAAATCCTTTGACGATAGAGGATTTCGACCTTACAATATCCTGAATGACCTACCAATAGAATTATAAGGTAAAATGGTTACAATTGAGGTAGACATCATTGATGCCCAACTTGATTACAATATTTTACTAGGACGAAGTTGGACTTATGCAATGTCTACAATGGTCTCATCACTTTTCTGAATGATAATGTTTCCTCATCAAGGGAGGATAGTGAAAGTAGACCAATTGTCCTATTATACTTCTGACCCTAACTCTACTGGTAGTGTACCTTTTATGAGGAAAATTATTACTTTGTATGAATATAGCCTTAGTTTGCTTAAGTATTCATAATTAATGAGATATTTTTCAATACCTCCACCCCACCCAACATTTCTTCTAATGTTTCCCGATTCAATATGATCTCATCAAGCACTTTTGAATCATATGATCCTTGGATTGTGCCTTCAAAATATGATTTGATCTCATACGGTGACTAAATGCCTCTATGCAAAATGGAATTGGCTTTTCAAACAGTTCAATCATTCTCAGAACCACTCCCCATTGAAAATTATTGAGTGAATGTAATCATTGACGAGTATTATCAATCCTCTTGGTTGGAGCCAATCTCATTTCCTGATCCTTTTGACAATATGTTTCGAACATATGAAAGCATCATGGAAGTTATGACCATAGATGAAAAGCCTTGATATGATTATCATCATCATTCCTCTTTTCTTCCTAGCTTTGAAAAGATTGAGAATGAATTTTCCACAATTTTTTCACCTAAGATTGTAGATAACCCTGAATTCCGTATATCAATTTTTGAATCCAAATCTGAAAAGAATTTAGAGAATATATCTGCAACTATTCCACTTAATATCTCAGTGAAACCTGAAATTATGGAGAATGTTCACATAGGTGCCTCATGTTCACTTGATGAAATCCATACCTATAAGGCCCTATTCCAAGAATTTTGTGACATTGTTACCTGGTCTTATTAGGAACTTCTAGGAATCAACCCGAATATAGTAATTCATGAAATCAAGACTTACCCAGATGTTAAACATGTTAGGAAAATATTACATCTAGTGCATCCTCGAAAAGCCTCCACAATTAAAGTTGAAGTTGAAAAAATTCTAAAAGCCATATTTATCTGTCATGTACCCTTAATTGATTGGGTTTCCAGCTTTGTTCCTGTTAACAAGAAGCAAGGGACAATTAGAGAATGTGTCTATTATAGCTACATTAACAAAGCTTGTCCTAGGGACAACTATCATACACCCTATATAAATCAAATAGTTGATGATTGTGTTGTGAATGAAATCTTTTCTTTTATGGCCGGATTTTCTGGATATAATCAAACTAACATACTCTCTGCAGATCAGCATAAAATCGCGTCATTTTCTCATGGGGAACGTTCGCTTATAAAAATCTTCCATTTGGACCAAAGAATGACGGCACCACCTTTAAATGGGCTATGTATTATTACTTTCATGACATCAACTATATTGTGCAACCAAATTTAGATGATCTACTAGCTCATTCATTGAAACGTGAAGATCATCCAACATATCTAAGAGAAATATTTATCAGATGTTTCCATTACAAAATCCCCCTAAATCCACGCAAATGTGTTTTTGGTGTAAAATATGGTCAATTACTAGGATTTTTCATTTCTAAGGAAGGCATTTGTATTGACACCCTTAAGATATAGGCTATTCTGAATTTTCCTCCTCCTTCAAATATTCACTAACTCCAAAGTTTGCAAAGGAAAGAAAACTTTTTACGTCGATTCATTCCAAATTATGCAAAGCTAACTAGATGTTTTACTTGGATTTTTAAAAAGGGCATCTCTTTTGAATGGGATGAAACTACTCAAAAATATTTCAATGCATTTAAACATGCATTGACTCACATACCTTTCTTGCATCCTCCTTATTATCACTGAGATTAATTTTTTTATTTAGTTGCATCTAACGTTACCATTTGTATGATAATAGTTCAAGAAGATGAATTAAACAATGAACATGTGATTTATTATTTAAGCATAAATCTTACTAAAACTGAGATTAAATATGCACATGTGGAGAAATTGGCCTTGGCAGTTGTGCAAGTTGTCCAGAGATCCTGTCACTATATTCTTTTACATAAAATAATGGTGATTTTAGATTGAAACCCTATGGTTTACATTCTTAATAGACAATTTCTGGGGGGGGATATTTTAAATGAATAATTATCCTGCAGGAATTTGACTCGGAATTTGTAAAATCCAAGTCAAAGAAATCATTAGTGTTTGTTGTATTGATTTGTGACTTTTTGTACTTTGAAACAGAAATGGTGGAAGAGGATTCTCTTCTAGATGAATCACTCTTTTTCATCAGTACATTAGACCCTTGGTATGGAGATATTATTGTTTATCTTCAAACTTAGGCTTTTTGGCCTAAATTATCTCAAATTGACCGTCGTCGTATTTGGTAACAATCCGAGCAATATACCATTATTGGCGATACACTCTATCATTATGATGTCGATTCTATTTTTAGATGATGTTTGGTGCATGATGAAGCCGAGAAAGCGTTAAATGGTTGTCACTCTAGATCATGTGGCAGTCATATGTCAGGGTTTTCCACTGCCCTAAACATCTTGCGCACTAGATATTTCTAGCCTTCCATGTTCAAATATTGCATTATTGCAATCCAGAAATGTCATAATTGTCAAATATACCATCACAAAATGTGTGTACCTCCCACTCCCCTTACCCAATCATCATTTTCGGTCCCTTTAAAAAATGGGGCATCAATTTTATTACATGCAACCCTCACTCAGTTGGAGGGCATGGGTATGTTATCCTAGCTTTGGATTATTTTACAAAATGGGCCGAGGCGATCCCTACATATAGGGAAGATGGTGAAATCTTTGCTCTTTTCATATTCAATCATGTAATTGCTAGGTTTAGTGTTTCAAAATCTATCGTCATGGACCATGGTATCCATTTTCAAAACCTTATGATGATTGAACTTATTACAAAGCTAGGCTTGTGTCATGATAACTCAACTCCATATTACCCAGAAGTAAATAGTTAAGTAGAAGTCGTGAAAAAAATTTTAACTACCATGCTTCAACAAATTATAGGAATTCATAAGTGAAATTGACATTTAATGCTTTTCTAATATTTGTGAGCATATCATACCTCAGGAAAAAATGCAACCGAGTTTACTCCCTTTCAGCTGGTTTATGGTCTGGAGGCAGCCTTACCCATTGAATGTCAAATTTCTTCAATAAAACTAGCAATCAAATTATTGCCTACTATTTTTATCCAGGTGGATATTGGTGGCCACCCGCCTATTCCACTTGGACACCCACCATTGTTTCTTTTTAGCTTCCTTAATTATAGCACAACATACTATTTTTGGCAGTTTTTCGGGTCCTAAACTTCCGAAGCCGTTTTGAGGGACTAAAAGATATTTTAGGGAAAACTGAGAGATTGGAAAAATCCCAAATCAACATATCTTCTTGTTTTCAGCCTCCTCTTCGAGATCTTCGAAACAAAGTATTATGATAGCCAAACAAAGATTGTATGCCAAAGTTACAACCCCGGGAAGTTGATGTTCCAATTTACCCAAACAGGGCCCATAGTTTTGGTGCTTCATCTCCTAAGGTTAGGTTTTTGGATGTTTAGGGTTTTCCATTGTTTCTCAATAATAAATAGGCCTTTGAAACTCATTGAAACACAGTTCAAAGGCATGTAGCGGCCACATCCCTTCTCAAAGATACGCTACCATCGCCCAAGATAGTTTATTTTCATTTTTGTATGTAAGTATATTTCATTTATTTGATATTAATTAAATGAAGTTTTATTTATGCTGCATCTCTGTGTATATGGGTATTTTTCTATTTTGTTGTGTTTCTACATAAGTCCAGAAAAATGGTATTAGAGTGGTCCACTCTTTCTCTATTTTTCCTTACATGTCCCCATTGAGGTCAAGGTATAAGGAGTTAGGGCCCAATCTGGTTGAACCTTTGCAAGACCATCCTTGCAAAACCCGAAAACCTCCCATGGTGGAAGAAAAGAAAGACGAGGGGGCAGGGAATCCTCTCAAAATACTACTTGAGGAAGCCCTCAAGCGACATAGGAACGTGATGATGGATAACTTTTCCTAGATCCTTCAACGGTTACCCACAGGCAATGCATCTTCATCCAACAGCCACTCTAGAGATGCCACTCCTTTTAAGGTACAAGTTAAATTTGATATTCCCATATTTGAGGGCTAGATAGATGCAGATGCCATAGATAGATGGTTAAATCTATTGGAAGGATATTTTTCAGTTCATGACTTTTCCAATCAGGAAAAGATTACTTTTTCACTTCTCAAAGCTGCCCCAAAAATTAAGGATTTGTGGGAAACCTACTGTGAACAAAAGGATGATAGGGAATCCTCACTATTTTTAGCCGCACCCACATGGAAATCTTTCCGAGATTCCATCAAGGAGTAATATTACCCTTTCAGGAGCTCTGAGGATAAATATATAAAGTGGACCATGCTACGACAGGGAAGGGACCAATATGTGCCGGAGTTTACAAATGTTTTCCATACCCTTCACAAGAAGTTGGTTATCAAGGATTCTAAGCGGCATTTGGTACTCAAATACCGCGACTATCTACACAAGTACATCCAGGATGAGATGGAGTTCCTGGAGTTCTCCTCACTCAGCACATTGTACTGATACACTATCAAGATTCAGCAAAAGTTTAGACAAAAGAAGCAAGATTTTGGATTTGTGAATCCAAAGCAAGGAAAAGGCACCCCAAACTACAGAGAAAATGACAAAGCCAAGGCGGGGCGACCCAAGACAACCAGCCAAAGCCACAAGCAATTAACAACACCACGAAGATAAAGAAGGACAAGGGAAAATAGTGTGAGTTCCATAAGAACTCTACTCATAAAACAAGTGAGTGTCAGGCCAAGCAGTCATTGGTGATCGAGATGAACGCTTCCGAATCAGACACATGTTTTGACTCTGAGTTGGAACCCAACAAGGGGAATGATAAAGGGAATTAGATCATTTACATAGAGCCTAGTGCAATTGTGTCCACCACTAATATCCAAAAGAATGAGCTTGAGCATCCAGAGGAGGGGGAACACCTCTTCCACTCACAAATGTGGGTGAAGGGTTCTCTGCTGCAATTCATTGTCGACAACAGGAGCAAGAAGAACCTCATTTCAACAGAGGTCATAAAGCAACTGGACCTACCAACTACAGCACATCCACAATCGTACACCATCAGGTGGCTTCACCAAGGATGAGATATCCACGTCATCTAGAAGTGTTGGCTTCCAGATAACATCAAGGCCTTCACATATGAGGTATTGTGTGATGTTTCTCCTCTTGAATTTTGTGATGTATTATTATGACAACCATACTTGTGGAAGAAACATGTTGTATATGAGTCTATACCTCGCTTAGTGGTTATTACTTTGGGCAATAAGTTGTACAGGATACCGGAGGTAGCCCTGTCTACCGTCATCTCTTTGATCACTACAAAGCAATGCAGTAAGATCATTTTCTAGACCAAGAAATTTGTTTTCCTTATGATTCTCCCACAGGGAAAGAAGAAGGTTGTGGCCAAGACTTCGAGATAGGGCTCCTTTGCACAGCAGCAATAGATGGATAAGGTCATGGCATAGTATAAGGACATTTTCGCCTCACCTATAGGTACCTCTGCACTGTTAGGTCAAGCACCCCATCGATCTAACCCTGGGCGCGCCGCTACCCAATGGACCAATATATTGCCGCTCCTTTCTCAAGAACGATGAGATCAAGAGGCAGATTCAGGAGTTGTTGCAGAAAGGGCACAACAAGCTAAGCTCATCACTCTATGGGAGCTCGATTGTATTGGTATAGAAGAAGGATGGGACCTAGAGACTTTGTATTGACTATCAAGCGCTGAACAAGATCACTGTCCAGAATAGGTACCCAATCCCACAGATTGATGACCTTTTGGACCAACACAAGGGGGCCAAATATTTTAAGATGATTGACTTGAAGTCTGGTTTTCGCCAAGTTCCCATAAAACCCTCCGTTGTGTGGAAGACTGCCTTGAAATCAAAGGAGGGCCTTTTCGAATGGTTGGTCATGCCTTTCAAATTGATGAATGCCCTCACAACCTTCATTAGATTGATGGACGACATCTTGCGACCCTTCACCAATGAATTCATGGTGGTGTATTTAGATGACATATTGATCTTCAGCCGGAGTTAGGAAGAGCGCCTCCATCATATTCGATAGGTCCTTCAAACCCTGCGACAACACAAGCTATGTTCCAATTTGGAGAAATGCACTTTTGGCATGACCCGGGTTCAATATTTGGGGTACATCATTGATGAGTAGCGTGTGCATGTGGACCCAACCAAGATACAAGTCATTTTGGATTGGCCAGCCCCAACCACTCTAACAGATCTTCATAACTTTCTAGGTCTTGCCAATTTTTATTACAGGTTTGTGTTGGGGTTCTCTCATATCACTTGGCCTTTAAGTCAAGTCACCAAGGGAAGAGCAAAAGCAAAGTTATTTTGGTCTGAATCCCAACATAAGGCATTTTATGAGTTGAAGCATCGCCTCTAATGCGTACTGAAAAGAGTTGATAAGCCACTAAGTGTTTGTTGAGGAGGTTGATAAACCACTTAATGCTCACTAAGTGAGTTGATAAACCACCTAGATAGTGGGATATAGATAATTTCAATGCTTTCCTTGAAAATAAAGTTGATAAACCACCCAAATTGTAAATTCAAACTCTTGGAACGTAGTGATAAACTAGCTGAGCTTTGGGTAAAATTCCCTGAGCAATAATTCCCCTTAGAATTTGCATCTAGATCGAGGGTGGTTAGCTAAAAGAAATATTGTGGTGTAGTTAGCATATGGTTGGGTGGAGAGTTGAAGACCCTCCTTCATTTTATAACCATTTCAATTTATTCAGATAAGTATAGTGACTCATGCATGAATGAACTATAGGTAGTTACTTTTTCTCATATGTTAATGGTATATATATAGTTCAATATCAATCATGGAATGTTATTGAAATTACAATATATCCATGGTGGATAAACTAATTTATATGAAATTATGGATATGAAAAATCTTTGGTATTATATGAATGTTAATAATTTCATGAGTTGAATAGGCATTACATGAATATGACTCGTTTCATGAATCCCCTCAGTTACCCTGTTAATGAAAGTGTTTCCATTTATACAATATATTCATGAATTAGATGGCTCAACGCCTTGTTTAAGATTGTAGATTACCTTTTATGATAGGAAGATAATTCATGAATTGTATGTTGCACAATGATTCAGTTAGACTTGATAGTCACTTATTTAAGAGACATATGTGCATTTTATGGTTATTTGCACCTATATTGTTGTCATGTCCTGAGATTCAAAGAGTAAGCATGTTATGAGGTTTCCTTGGGAATTCTTATCATTGGAGCCATTCTTCCTTTACTCAGGATCTAGTGTAAGTTAGGCTCATTGTGCCATTAAATCCCTTTTGGTCATGGAATAATACCTTTGATATTCAATTTTCAGAGCTTTAGTCTTATCCCTAGAATTTAATGTTCTAGGTTGATGTTCTACCTGAAGGAATTTAGATAAATTCATTGTGTTCTTCCCCTTAAAAGCATAACTATGAGAAACTAGATTTTATATCTAAGACCAAATGGTCTCTCAGTATGCTTCTATCTAGACCAAATACCATTCCCTAGGGGTGGTTCGCATTTGGAGACACAAATGGTCATATATATTGATAACTTGTAGATGCGTCTGGTTGTATGGGGCATCCTACAAGACTTGCTATGCACACTTTCGAAATGAACCAAATTGTAATTGAGCTGGATTACAATAGAAAGTGTAGTTTATCTAGGGTGAACCCCTCTTGGGTGAAAATATTTGAGAGGATGGATATCCATGTAAGCATACAATGATAGAATCATAAGTATCTAATAGCGTTTGAGCTATGCATGAATGAAGAGCATGAAATGTCCACAGAACCATATTTTTCTTAGCGGATAAGTAATCTGAGGGTTCGAGGGGTCTAGGGGTTGTGTTAGTAATTGATAAGGAGTGCACCCATAATTTCCCTTAGAACCAGATATAACGAGAATTTGTCACATAAAATCATGGGTGGGGATCTATGGAACTCGCATCTTGTACTAGTATGGAAAGGCCATGTGGAGCCCTGGAAGTACCCACCACTCACTGCCCCTTACCCTGTACACCTTTGAATTTCATGGCAGTGACCAGCCTGGGTGACATGACCTGGATATAGAGGTCGACCCCATTTTATGCTAACTTATCAGATTGATGTGGAGGATACATGGGTGTTATATTACCTTACCACTTCCGACAACATATCATCATAACCAATATGTAATGCATATATCGAGTGGTGTTGGTGGAGTGATGATGGAAAATGGCATGGAATTTTTGCGTATGTTAGGGTCGTCAACCGACAGAACTGCCCTAATTATCAAGTAGTTTCCTTTCTATGGTGAGATCATGGAATTTTATAGGATTGATGCCTCACAAGGGCATGCATATTTTCAAAATTTAACGCAATGAGGGGGGGGGGGGGGGGGGCCATAAAGGAACTAGTATGGTAAAAGAGTAGAGTACATGGACAATGGAGATCAATCACATGGGCTCCTCATCCAACCAGCAAACTAGGTATATCCCGTCCATGAAAGTGATTTTGATTGTTGGAACCTGTTTTCTAGGATCGACATGGAAAAAATCATTGGAACATCGGAATGGCCATGTGGAAGCCATGTGGGAATCCCTGCTAACATCGCACTATCTGATTGGTCAATTTTTGAATGGACATAACTTTCAATTCAGGAATCAGATTGAGATAAAATTTATATCACTGAAAATATCTCGCTAACTTGAACGCGATGATAATAATTATCTAGTCTTTCAAAGAAGTTAGAAGAAAAGTATTTTTGTAACCCCGTCTTCATAATGGACATTGGAGGTCAACTTAAATTATAAATCAACACCTTACACAACTCAAGTTAGCAATAGGGGGTGGGAGGTATTGTTACGTGTGTACATACCTGGGAGGCAAGAATATGTAGTTAGGTTCATTAAAGAATGTATAATTTATAGTACCATCATTCCCAATAATAGGAAACAATGTCTACACCATCCCTTACATGTAGGCACTCATCCTTAGATAGCAATTAAATTGACATTGTGAGAGGTTTACCAAAACTAGGAAGGGAAATGAATACCTAGTCATGGTAGTTAATAGGTTTAGAAATATGTGTATTCTCATGCCCTGTAAAAATACCATCCAGTGGAAACAAGAAGCAAAATTTTTGTTTGAACATGTTTGGGTGAATTTTGGGATACCAAGGAGCATGGTTTCAAATGTGTAAACCAAATTTCTTGATGCATTTTGGACTACATTAAGGGAGAATATGGAAACAAGAATAACGAGGTATACAACATTACATCCACAGATAAATGGGTAACTAGAAGTATTCAATAGGTCATTAGCAAAACTATTGAGTTATTATGATTAGATGCATATGAAGACCTAGGGTGAAAATCTAGTTTATATATAGTATTCCTACAATAGAGTAGTCCACATTCAACTGGTAAGTCACAATTTAAGACTTGTTTTAGATTTTTTCCACCTTCACTATTGGATGTAGTATATCGACAAAAAGGAGTGAGGGAGAAAATTTTGTTGAGAAATTTAGATAGATCCATTTGCAAGTACAGGAGACACTAAAGAATTCATAGAAAAATTGCAAGGTTGTGCATGATCAACATAGGGTAGATAAGTCATTTAGAGTGGGAGATAAAAGTATGGTTATAATGGAACAAGGAGAGGCTATAGGGTCTTGGTAAGAAAACCAAGGCTCTGTGACATTGTCTTTTCAAGACACTAGAAAAGGTGGTAGATAATTTATATATACTCAATATATCCCCATACATGTACTTTGTGGTGAACGTGGAAATTTTGAAACTCTATGAGCCTTCTATGTTGGACCAAGAAGAAAAGTAGGTCCCACCTTCCATAGAGGATTTAGCAACAAACACTTGGGATGAGTTGAAAAGGGATACAATTTTCATAAGATCTCTATAACTACAATATAGGGGCAACATGATCCTTGACAATTTGGGTTTAAACGGTAGCTTCTAGGAAAGGGTAAATGGTACTCCAAAGAAAAGATAGAGGAAAAATTTCCTCACCTCATTCGATAAAGTTTGTTGGGATGAAAATCCTCCTAAATTTGGGAGGTATGAACCAGATTTGATCACTATATAATATTTCATCCATCTCTAATCTTTCAGAGTGGAAAAATTGGAGTCAAATTATGGGAGTAGTTTTATTGGTGGGACACTACTTGGAGAATTGGGGTCTCACATCTTTTGGGGCTAGTTTGAGGCCTTAAAGGATATTTTTTTGGGGTAAAACTTTCTTTGTTAAGTGTTTAACCTTTTGGCATTGTTCTACACTGAAATAACTTTCCAATAGTGCAAGAATCATGTTAATTAGATTTTGGATGAAAAAGTTATGCCTCTCGAAAGTTGAGCTATTATGATTAACCATCATAAATCGATAGGATTCCATGTTAGCCTTCATTATTCATGAAAAAAATGGCTATCCACGTGGGAAATATGAAGAGTTCTCTAGAAGGATCGATTTATAACCCATATTGAGGGTTCAATGGGTCAATTCTAACCCCTAGTTGGTTATTGGGTTATGTTATAACTACCCCACTAGGAGGAAGAGGGTTCTATTCTATTTGTTTGCATTTGATTCCATATTAATAGTATCTAAGTGTGGATAGAGAGAGAGAGAGAGAGAGAGAACGATAGAAGGGGTTTTTTGTTTTGTAGCCACCCATAGGCCATATGCCTCAAGAAACTCTATAAAGAGTGACTTCTCCTTTGTACTTGCATCATTTCCATTCAAGAAAACGAGAGTAAAGTAGCCTCACCTACCAACTAGGATTTCTCCTGAAACAGTTTCCCAAATCATATCTTGGTGTTCATTGTGGTTTTTGAGTGATTATATTTATCTATTCTCTACTTTTTTCATATTATATGTTGCATATACAAACAACAAAACAATAATAACAAATATGGAATCTAAAATGAATTAATCCTTCATAGTATAGATTTTAGTTTATTTTCGTAGATCTATTTTGATGAATTGTCCAATGCAATATCCACGTTACTTTGTAGATAATTCACTCTCTAGTGACTTCTAGTTTTAGTTTGTGGCCTTGGAGAGTTTACTCTCCAATCATATTCCAAGGCATTGAATCTTATGACATTGATGTTCAATATCACTTTTCGAGGGATATGATTGAAAATAAGGAGGTGCTTTTGATAAAGATGGAACATTTGAAGAATGTTGCAAATGCATTAAAAAAAATTGTGAGCACTAAAAAGTTATATTTGTGTAGAGAAAGAACGAACATAAATTCCTTGAATTGTTGACTGTGTACACTTCACTTCAAGGAAAAGACCTTCTAGAAAAGGTTTTTGTGGAAGCCCCTGTAAAAATAGCCCAAAAAATCGTTCGTAGTGTAGGTAGGAAGGAAAATGTTTTAGAGGATGTCTTTTTTACGGTGCATCTACAATATACAAATGTAATGGTGCTTTACTATACATATAAGCACTGATGTCGAATAGAACATGGTGCACGTGGAACATTTATTTTTTGATATAAATAAAAATGGTAAACTAAATAACAAAGAGCACCAATGTGTATACTACTCGATAGCACCGAAAAAGGGTTAAATTTACAAAAAAGTCGATCGTAAAATTCATTTTTCTCAATCCCGTGCTATACTGTGATGACAACTGGGTGCTAAACCAATACTTAATTCCCCAGTGCATGCACAGTATACCACACACTGGTGCTTCAATAATCAGTAGCGTTGGATAAAAGTTAAATTTTTAAACTTTTCAGTGCTATATACACCTGCAACATCGGTGTGCTTCTTGTAGTAAAATGCCCTGATGCATACTTAAGAGGAGCACCGCTACAATTTTTTATTTTCAAAATAATTTGATGCTATATTCCAATGAAGCACCGGTGTTGTTCATGTATTAAAACACCTCAATTTGTCTTATAAATAGCAACACTAGGTGGTTTTTAAAATGTGGTGTTATATTCCCACTGTTCACAAGTTCTGTCAATTATTTAAAATGCCCATGTGCATCTTAACAAGAGAATTTCTTTAGGGTTTTTAATTTAAGAAACAAAATTGATGCTATATTATTACAAAGCACCAGTGTCGTTCATGTATTAAAACACTGTGGTGCATATTCGAAAGAGCAACACTAGGCAGTTTTTTATTTTTTTTAAATGTGGTGCTATAGTCTAACAAAGCACCGATATGATACAACTATTTGAACATCCCAAGACATCTTGATAAAAGCATCATTATATGGTTTTTAATTTTAAAAAAAAAAAGTGGTGTTCTTGGATATTTGATGCACTGATGTGGTTATAATAACACATCGAAAGAGGGTGAAATAGAAAAAAAAACTCCCGGCTGTAAATTTCATTTTTACCATCTATAGTGTTGTAGAAATCTGAAGCACTAGTGCGACTCTTATGCAAGCTTCTTGACGTCAGTGCTTCTCTTTCTCACCATCCTTCTATACCATGCTCAGTGCATGGCTTTCGAATTTTCTAAAATGGTGGTGAAATTTGTTTTCCTCAAATATGTGTCAACAATACCCCCCCAATGACCAAACTTCTAGGTAATGTCCATTTTCTCTCTAATTTAACTTTTTAGTGGATTAGAGTTATAAACTAGGTCAAAAAATCCACTATATTTTTTGACCATATATATATATATATATATATATATATATATATATATATATATATATATATATATTGCGTACTCCATTTGACAGCTTTGGTTCGTGCCAATAGTGGTGCACCTTGTAAATATACAGGGTGCACCACTGTTCAGTGCGTGAACCTAATGCACCGTTATTTTTATGGTGTGTTTTATAAATGAAAATGCACCAGGAGAAGTTATAAATTGTATGTTAGTGCGTACATTTTTATTTTATGCCCGGTGCGTTTATATTTACCAAACACACTATGGGAATAATATTAAAAAATATAACTCAGTGCATTCGATAACCTAAACGTTCCATACTGGTGCAAAAAGGTTATATGTGCACATCAATGCATAAATGTGAGACACACCATGATGAAAATGTATATATGTGAACCAAAAGTAGTGTGTCATTCATATGTATGCATTTTCTCTAGTCTAGTTGTGTTTGATACTGCACCGGAACTAGTGCATTATTGTTTTTTTGGGTGCATCGAGGAGTTTTTTTTAATTAAAAGTTATGTTTCCATATTTATAAATACATTTTTATTTAATAAAAATAAAATATGTTTTATGTATGAGGCTGATTAATTTTATATGTCATTCATGTAGTAGAGACATCAACAAAGAAAGCAACAGCAAGATTAGGAGCAAATGGCGGACCAATACAATATGTTCTGACCATGGGAGGACCGAGAGGGAGGGATTTATACCTTTGCCCTATTAGCACAATGACCTGAGCACTGTTGAGTAATGTAGGCCTCCTTAAGTACTATGAGGAGGCTACATACCTAGAGGCTCTATCTTGTTGGCACATTTAATCCATCGGTGGAGTGTCTAGGAGCAGGCTTTCCGTGTTAGTCTTGAGCCATGGTATAGGCCCTCTGAGGAGGATATATATTTTATCACTGACCTATCCAAGAGAAGGGATGATTTTCCCCAATTCCTTGATTGATACGAACTTAAACAGAAGTGTAATAACTTATAGATATAATCATTAACACAGCGATGTAGCAGAAAAACACTTCATTTCATTAATAGAAAAATATTGAACTATTCTTACAAATAGAATGGAAATAAGATAGCTCGGGCGATGGTAGCTTATCTCTGAGAAGCAATGTGGTGGCTACATGCCTCTGAACTCAGTTACAATGAGGCTCAAGTGCCTTTTTATTATTGAATAATAATAAAAAACCCTAAACAACCAAAACCCTAACCCGAGGAGATGTAACACCAAGAGTTTATGGGCCCTGTTGGGGTTAGTTGGGCATCCAACTTCCCAGGGTCATAACTTGGTCATATTATCTTCGTTTGATGTGTATGATACCTCATTGGGAATATCTCTCTGAGGAATACATCTACCGATGCAATTTTCTTGGAAATTTCTAAAGAAATTTTTACAAAAAATTGTCGTGTAGGGACTCAAAATGGCTCCAGAAGTTCAGGACCCAAAAAACTGCCAAAAATAGTAAATTGTGCTACAATTAAGGAAACAAAGGAAACTGATTGGGGAGTCTTGGTGGAATAGGTGGGTGGCCGCTAACTTCCACCTAGATCATTCCTCCCCCATAGGAAGAAATGGTCCCCATTGAGTGCAGAGCCTCCATGAGGTGAGGAAATTTCTATTGAACCTGGTCCCTGGTGAACCACTTGACCTAGTGAAGGAGTTGGCCTGCTTTGACAACTCGATATAGTTGTATCCTCTGCTGCTGAGTATTCTTGATTTGTGTGTCCATGATCTAATCAGTTGTGGCATGTTCCATGCAGTCAAGGTTGAGCTCTGTTGGTGTGATTTGTTCTGCAATGTCAAATGTGTCCAAGAATGGTGGAAGGTATGGTTGAAGGTGATCTACATTGAACTCTAGCTGCAGACCAAGGAACGGTGGGATGTTGATCTAGAAGGAATTTTCACTGGACAACCTTGGTGATGGTGTATGGCCCATATCGGAGCGGGCGAAGCTTTCGGTGCGGCCCAACAAGGTGCTACTTCTACAAATGAATCTAAACTTTGTCGCCCACTTGGAACTTGTGCGACACTCGATTTTTATCATGATGCTGCTTGTACTTAGCATTGGCTCTGTCCAATATATCATGGACCTTTTAGCGGATGTGTTGAATGCACTTAATGAAGTTGTTAGCCCTTTCAACTTCAGACTTCATGTGAGCCAAATCTACCTGAGTGGCTGCAAATGGTATGGCCACATTAATGGGGCATAATGGTTGGAATCCCAGCCCTACCTAAAAGGGGTTGTGGCATGTTTAGTCGTGGAGAGCTCTTTTGTAGCTATGTTGGACATAGGGGACACTTTCATCCCATGTGCGTGGATGCTTCGAGTTGTACATGCACAAAATGTTTACGATCATCCTGTTGACAACCTTTGTTTGGTCATCAGTTTGGGGATGGAAAGTCATGGACTTAGTAGGTTTTGTATCCAGCATCGACCAAATACTTGATAAAATTTCACTCAGGAATTTGTTGTCTCGAGATGAGATCATGGACTGTGGGATCCCAAAGTGTACCCACACTCACTCAAAGAATAGCTTAGCAGTGGCCTCTACTGTGATACTCTTCTTGCAGGCTGCCATGATGGCCATCTTAGAGAATCTGTCGATTACCACAAAAATGCAATCGTTTTCATGCTTAGTAGAAGGAAGGCTGGACATATAATCCATGGAGACAAATTCCCAAGGCTGACTAGGAGTAGATAGAGGAGAATACAAGCCTTGCTTCTTGATGGTCGATTTGGCAATGGCACAGGAAGTGCAGTATCTAATGTACTTCCCAACATCCTGATGAAGTTTCAGCCAATAAAAATACTTCTGCGATACTGCCGCTGTTTTCTTTACTCCAAAATGTCCAGCAACCCGACTGTAGTGCACCTCCCAAATCATCTTGGCACACTCACTTGAAGGAAAACATATGTGTCCCAAGTTGCATAATAGTGCATCATGAAGGTGAAAATTTGGAAATTTCTTCCCTTCCAGGAGTGTCTGGTATATGTTTCCAAATTTTGGATCCCTCTTGTAAAGATGTGGCCACCCCGATGTCTTGTGCCCACAGGAGTTGAGCACAGTGATTAGCGCCATGACCGATGGTCGACTAAGGCAATCAGTGAAATTATTGGTGCTGCCATTCTTATAATTCATGTTCAAATGGAACTGTTTCAGATAGGTGGACGATTTCTAATGGTGATTGTTCTGTAACTTCCCTTGTGTCTATATGAACTGTAGAGGTCAGTGGCTTGTGTGGATGATCGTTTCCTTCCCCATAATGTAATGCTTCCATTGATGGCAGGCCTGTACAATGGAATACATTTCTTTGTCATAAGTGGGGTACTTTCAGACTGTGTCTAAAAGTATCTCATTGTGGTAAGCCACTAGATGCCCATGTTGAGTAAGAACCGCACCAATAGTATAGTCAAAGACATCTGTCTCAATGTCAAATGGTTGTTGCAAGTCTGTTAATGTGAGCACTGGTGCATAACAAAGGTGATTCTTCAACTTAGAGAATGTTCATTTTTGGATTTTTGACCAAAATAACTTTGCTTTCGCTCCGCCCTTTGTGACTTGACTTAAAGGCCAAGCGATATGAGAGAACCCCAACACGAACCTATGGTAGAAATTGGCAAGACCAAAAAAGTTGTGGAGCTCTATTAGAGTGGTTGGGGTTGGCCAATACCCTAAGCCAACAAATGGTTTTGTGGTTTGGGGATGCCTTTTCCTTGCTTTGGATTCGCAGATCCAAATTCTTGTTTCATTTGTTTAAACTTCTTCTCAGTATTTACAGCATACTAATACACCGTGCATAGCAAAGAAATGTCCAGGAATTCCATTTCATCTTGAATGTACTTGTGTAGATAGCCACAATACTTGAGCACCAAATTCTTTTCACTATCCTTGATACCAAGCTTCATGCGAAGGGTATATTGGAAAGTATTTATGAACTCTAGCACATCTTGGTCCCTTCCATGTCGTAGTGTGTTCCACTTTATGTATTTATCTTCATAGCTCCCGACAGGGTAATAGTGTTCCTTGATGGCATCTCCGAATGAATTCCAAATGGGTGTAGCTGAAAATAGCGAGGGTTCACTCTCGTCCTTTTTTCACAGTAGGTTTCCCACCACTCCTTGAGGTGTGGGGTGGCTTTGAGAAGTGCAAACATAATCTTTTCCCGATTGGAAAAGTCATGAACTAAAAAATATCCTTCTAATAGATTTAACCATTTATCTACGACATTTGCATCTATCGGGCCTTTGAATATTGGAATATCGAAGTTAACTTGTACCTTAAAAGGAGTGGTGCCTCCAAAGTGGCTGCTGGATGAAGATGCATTGTTTGTTGGTAGTGGTCGAAGGATCTGGGCAAAGCTATCCATCATCCCATCCCTTTGTCACTCGAGGGCTTCCTTAAGAAACATTTTGAAAGGATCTCCCACCCCCTCGTCTTTATTTTCTTTCTCCATGGGAGGTTGTCAGGTTTTGCGAAGCTGATCCTGCAATGGTTCAACTAGATTGAGCCCTAACTCCTTATACACTGACCTCGTTGGGAACATACAAAGAAAAACAGAGAAAGAGCAGACCGCTCTGATACCACTGATCTGAACTTAAACAGGAATGTAACAACCTATAGATATAATAATAAAGATAGATATGCAGCAAAAAAACACTTCATTTCATTAATAGAAAAGTATTGAACTATGCTTACAAACAGAATGGAAATAAGATAGCTCGGGCAATGGTAGTTTATCTCTGAGAAGAGATGTGGTGGCTACATACCTATGAACTGAGTTACAATGAGGCTCAAGGGCCTTATTATTATTGAACAATAAGATAAAACCATAAACAACAAAAACCCTAACCCAAGGAGATGTAACACCAAGAGTTTATGGGCCCCGTTGGGGTTAGTTGGGCACCCAACTTCCTGCGGTCGTAACTTGGTCATATTATCTCTATTTGACGCATATGATACCTCGTTGAAAACATCTCTCTGAGGACTACAACTATTGATGTTATTTCCATGGAAATTGCTAACACAAATTTTCCATAAAAAAAATATGTCGTTTAGGGCCTCAAAACGGCTCTGGAAGTTCAGGACACAAAAAACTGCCAAAAATAGTAAATTGTGCTACAATTAAGGAAACAAATTAAACTGACTGGAGTGTCTATGTGGAATAGGTGAGTGGCAACCAATATCCACCTCGATCATTGATGTCCCTCATGGGGTTGCAGCATAGATTAAGCTTGTCTACTCTCAGAGATATGTTAAGGCTCATGTAGTCTGTTTAACAGATTTTTAGATGTGTGGTGGACAACTACAGATTGCTTCTTTTGTTGCATAGGAGGTTAGGTGCCTCTCATTATTAATGACCACCATTGAAGACTATACTAGTAATGGGAAACACATTAGTTTCCCTATTTTGTATTATGTCGATTCTTTGGTTTAGGTGCCATGATGTATCAAATGGTCTGCCATTTTTCTGAGGCTGTTTTGTAGGGATTTAGATAGATGTCATGTGACGATACATGGGAGGATGAGTTTCCATTTCACTTTAGTGTTTTTTTGTTTATTTTTTTAGAGTTTTGTAGAGATGAGGCCTACATTTGAACATCACCCTCCTAGGTCATTAACTGAGGTGCAGATGCGCATGTGGGGCTAGATGATGCCCAAGAGGGGCTTGTCGGAGTATATGGCCAAGATTTCTATCCAGACACTACTGCTAATGGCTAGTGAGGATGACCACATGTTTATCTTATTTCCATTTCCATACACGGATATTGATTAGAGATAGCGTCCCAACATCCTCTTCACACTAGATAAGCCTACAGATGATAAAGGTAATATTATTGTTTTCTTTAAATTAATCTAGTTTAATTTTATTATCTTAATTAATTAGAATAAATTTATTCTAGCACGTTATTTAACTTATTTTATTAAATTATTTAATGAAATTGTCTAATTATTGTTGTATACTATATGTTTTGTACACATTGGCACATTCCTTGGGGCCATGCCTCCTCCCCCACTGGATGGAGCAGATGAGGAGATGGGTGAGGCCTAAAAGGGTGAGGTAAATCCTCAAGGGGGAATGGCAATCTAGGCCTGTAGGGCTGGTTTGATATTTGGGATGGACTATTGCAACATGTTGTTTATAGTTTTGGTTGGGGAGGGGCTCTGCCCTGTGAGGGCTCGAAACATTAGAACAAATCCTATGTTCGTGGATATCTTGAGGGACTATCTACGCGAGATTATGACTCTTGTGTTTCATATCGTTGGAGTTAGTAGGCCACTGGAAGCAAGGATGGAGTAGGGCATATAGCATCAGATATGTCATATGAGTGTTCACACAATGCTACCTCATCGAATCATGATGGTGAGGGTGGTGATCATGCTTCTGGTAGTACTATCCCATCGGATCATGGTCAGGGTGTCGGTGATCCTTCTAGTAGTACACCTCCTCGTCATTCACCTAATGATCACATGCCAAATCTAGAAGATGTGCCTCATGTTTCTCCTAAGAGAGAAGACCAGCCACCTCCTCCTCCACCTCAGAGTTCGATAGTTGAGGCGCTACTTGACCATCCATCCTCTTCTGCTGTAGGCTACGCTACCACTACTACATCAGTTATATTATATATTTGATATTAGTTATTGACTTGTTTGTGTGTACTTAATTTATATGTTGGTGTTGATATGTATATTGTTAGGTCATGTTAGATATGTTCATTTAAGGTGCTTACAGATAGATGTGTATGTGATAGAAGTTATTTGACATGAGATGTATATTAATTTGAGGATTTGTGTGGTGATGATGTTAGATTAAAATGCTTTTGTTTTGTTAGATGTGATCACGATGATGATGCCCTGTTAGATTATTAGATTTGTGTGCTAGCTAATGACGTTGATATGTGCTAGAGGTGTATATAATTATATTATGGTAGTGAATTTGAAAGTGCATCTTAGATGATGTTTATGTTTATTAGATGGTTATCATCATGATGTTTATTTTTATGAAATAATATTTATATAGATTATATATTGGTGAACTTATATCAAAATTTTATATATGAAATTGCTTGCAAAACGACTTACTTTAAAAAAGAAATGCAAAGATATTTTTATAAATTACAAAGTTTAGTATGGTTGAAACTATGATTGTAAAATTATGATAAATATTTTTGTATTGCTTAGATAGTTCATTTAGATTCATTCTAACCTAATTGGTAAAATATTTCAATACTCACAAGGAAACAATAAATAAAGGTAAAATAATTTAGTTAATTCTTAATAATATGAAAATGTGTAACCCATTCAATTTTTAATATAAAATATTGATAATAATAAATTATTCAAAAGTAAAATTTAACCAATGAAAAATTACACTAGTTGATCTATATATAGAGATAGAAAACCACTACAATAGATCTATTTTAATCACAAAATTATCAATCATTAAAAGAGAATAAATCTTTTGGCATGTACATCTTTTTTCAAGTTGTATATTCTAAAAGGAGATTTTCAGATAATGAGATTTGATCCCTCTCGTTTCTTGGTAGATCCATTATTAATATGGATCTTTATTGGTTTTATAAAATTTAATCTATTGTTAAATATTAAAAACTTAAATCGGAATTTTTTATAATTAATTTAGATTTAAAAAAAAAAAAATCTATTTTAATAAAATTTAAATTATCACTAAAGTTCTGGATTTTAGACATCTGTGGTTTTTATTTTCTTAGTTAGTAACCGGAGAACCCACAGTAATACCCATATTCCGTCAACGTTTCAAATCCCAACAAGGATCCATCATCAGGACTATTTTCGAATGTTGATATTAGAAGAGCTAAATTGTGAGATTTAAATAGTTATGAGGTGAGTTATTATGATTTAAGGAGAAATGAAGGTCGGCTGCTTAATAATTAATATTATCCAAATATTTAGTTTTTATTAATTTAGGTTTTTATTTTATTTTTAATTCATATATTTTTAATTTTTTGATAAATTAATAGTAATAATACATAGTCTCATAATAATTAATAATTTTAAAAATAATTTATAATAATGATAATTTAATAATAATAATAATAAAATAATAAGTGTTATAATTGTTATAGAAATTGCACTATTAATTCATTATTATTTTATTTAAAAATAATAAATAAATATTAATAATAATTAATAAATGTTATAATAACTATTATTATTATTATAATAATAAGTTTTTATTAAATTGAATATTAAAATTTTTGAAAATGAATGAGATTATTTAAGGTTAATTTGATTTATTCTTTATTTTTATGAATTAATAATATTACTAAGTTTATAATAATAATAATAATAAGTGATAATCTATAATAATTTTAATAATATTGATAAGTAATAATTTATAATAATTTATAATGATAATAATTAATACTTAAATATCATTAAAGTTATGATCTTTTCAAACATTTAAATTTAATATTTATAGCAACTCTTACCAATTTAAATTAGAAATATCTCTCTCTAAAGATGAGGATCAAGAAGTGTAAATTAAGGCTTGTGAAGTTATTTGTAGTTGGGGATTTGCTCTATTGGAAGTTCTCCCTTAAAGAGGCAAGTGATTTTTTTTCTAATAATAAAGATATAACATTTTGGTGCTATTTTGGTTCTTTATTTTCTATTGTACTAGTTTAAATTTAAAATTTTTAATAATAAATAAGAGTTAAATAATACAAAAATCATACTATATTAGATTTAAACTTTTGACAAATAATATATTTGATTATTTTTACCACATACTTATCATGAGATAGTCACTAAAATTCATGTTTTCACATTTCTCCTAGTGAATATTACATCACGCTCACAATGATAAAGTCATGTCTACTTTAAATAATTTAGTTATAAATACATAAAAATAGATATTTATTTTAAATAATCTAAATAGAAAAGAAATTTGCATCACCAAGTCTATTAGAAAGTCAAACAAATGCCACTTAATCACCTTCACATTATTTATAATTTAACTCTTAGCTATAAAATATTTATTAATTCAATTTTTATTTATAATTACCATTGAAAAGAAAAGTCAAAAATTGTTACATTCTCCATGAAGAAAAAATTAAAACTTGTCATGCATCCATGTAAGCCCATTTGTTTCTCTTATGGTCCATAAAAATATGTAATCAACATTTTATACATGCATAAGACATCCTTTTAGTTTACATAATGTTTAAATATAGTAAACATGACTTTACCTCTCATGTCAAGAATTTAATCTTAGATATTAATACACAATTTTTAAATTGTTAAAGTCCTCATAGAGTTATCACTACATGATTTATATTGATTTTGAACTAAACAAGAAGAAAAACATGTGAACCAATTAATAAACCAACAAGTATATAAATCAAGAATAAATCTTTGTTGTTGTTTCTAAATTCAATATTTTCTCATTTTGGTTATATTCTTTTCATTTTCCTATTTGAGAAGGATTGTGACCTTGAATACTTATTATCATAGATATTGTACACAATTGGAAATACTTAGTTTTAAGTGTAAAAATGTTTCCACTAAAAAAAACGTGTAAAAACGTTTGTGAATATTACCAATTATATAAAATGCCAACCAGGTGAATAAAAAAGCAATATAATTAGTGAAATAAAAAAAAAACAAAAACACATAACAATAGTATAAATGATGAAATAACACAAATACATATCACTCTCCATTTTCGTCACCCTAATTATCTTCCTCGCTTGGCATGATAACATAGTTGTTCTCAAAAATATGTTTTGATCTAGGATTATGTCTTAATACGAACCATCAATCCCTATCCAACACATATGGCTAAAAAAACACATGGTTGTAGTGTTTTGGGAAAAAAATAAGGCTCCCTAGCTTCATGCCACATCTTTCTAGAGTTGATAGATATCAACCCACTATCACAATCTTCCTTTACATTATTTCGATCAAAGGTGTCCCACCACTTGCACCTAAAAATAACACATTGGAACAAAGAGAAGTCCACTTGAATAATCTCTTGTATCTTTCCAACATAACCTAATGTCACCTGCATTAGGTTTGATCATGGTGAATAACACGACTAGATTGGTCGAACTCAACTTTCGCTTGACGGTCTTGTGTCATGCATCCATCATCGACATCCTCCGTGCGAAAATTATGTCCATATGCACACATAGATGGGAACAAATGCACTTATAAAAAAGTGAAAAATCCATAGTGGTATGTGCCTAATAACCTGAACATAATTAAAAATATAAAATATATATAGATGTTACAATTCAAAGGTGCAGTATGAAGTTAAAAATGTACAGAAGGAGATTATTACTGAGTTGTTGCACCCAATCCCTATGTTTAGCACATCCTCTTCACCACATAGGAAATGACGAGATGCACTGTATTTTTATCTGAATTTATTAGCACCCAACTGTTAGGGCATTTTATTGGCATATTTTCTTTCAACTTATCAGGATAATGCACACTTCTACCATTCAACCGTTTGAATTCTTTGATGTCATTGTCCCTTTCCCTCCTCTTTTGCTCGTACGTCACCTCAATTTGAGTTCAGATGTGAAAGTTATGGCCAGTCAAAGCTTTGGTCAAACTAGGCCCATTGACAGCCACTAACGAGGTGACAATTTGGCATTTCACAGCGACAGTTTTCGACGGTGGGAAAAGGAAAACTATTTGGTTACTTCATTTTTCTAATGACCCTAAAAATCCGCTCATGGGTTTTTGAATAGTTTATTTCAAAAATTGAAAATATATATATATATATATATATATATATATATATATATATATATATATATATACATATATAATATAGGTGGATCACCACCCCCACCACCCCAACCAACATACATATATGTTTGGCCATTTGGCCAACCACTTAAATGGCTGACGGCCATTTCAAAAAAAAAGCGACAGCAAAATATATAACAAGGATGGTGGGTGTCGAACCCGCGCTGGCCTGCTAGCGGTGTCCCCATAAATCACACACCTCAATAAAACACAAAAAGCACCAAAAAAATTCAAACTATTGCACACCGATTCAGGGGTCTGGTAGGGTTTTACCCCGGGACTTCCCCCAACTCCCAAACATTAATATTACTCTTCCAACCGAGTTTCCAAGGTGGCGAGCTTCAAAAGCTCTTCCCACCGAATCTTATAAAAGCTCATTTTTTTCCATTCGATGGATAGAGCTAGAGAGAGACGTAGGAAACCCAGATCTGGAACGCAAATCGAACCCTAATGTTGGGGAATCATGAGGAATCTAAAATATTCCCTTGGAGGCTTATTTTTTTGACAGAGGCAGAAATATATCAACTTTATACTCATTTTTCTCAGTTTTTCGCAAGGATTTTGATGGCGTGCTAGGTTTTATGATCTAAGAAAAAGATCTTCAGTCAACTTCCAGAGAATAATCTTTATGAAATCATGAGGAATATAAAACATTCCCTTGGGGCCAAATTTTCAAAATGACATAATCATACCAACTTTATACTCAAACAAACCAAAATTTCACCAGGAGTCTGATGGCACGATAAATTTTCTGATACAAGCAGTATATCTTCAGTCAAATTCCAAAGAGGAATATTTGTGGAATCATGAGGAATGTAAAATATTCCCCGAGGTCCAAATTTTGATAGTTTCAGAACGAGGCCGACTATACACTCAAATTACTCAGTTTTTCACAAGGAACGCAGTGGTGAAGTCATATTTGTCATATGAGTAGAATAATTCCATTCAACCAACGAGAAGGAATACTTGGGGGAATCTTTGAGATTTCTAAGGGTCCAGAGTTTCACTATGTCAGAAAGGGGTTGAGTTTACAGTCATTCGACATGTCTTCATGCAACGAATTCAATGGTGTAGTCCATTTCTTCAACAGAGTTTTACATTTTTAGGCCATCCCCAAAAATGGATGTATATGATGCAGTGATGCAATGTCTTTCTTTTAATTTGATGAGATGATAATTTTGACGATGAGATCCTAGTTACGATTCTGTTGGAGGATACTTGTATGCCACTTCATGTGAGAATTGGATATCTTGTCATGCTAATGGAGGGTTGTGGTGAAGTAAAATTATAAGTGTGGACACAAACGAATTCCTCTAGCCTGATAATGGGTATAGCCACAACAGATACATTCTATGTAAGATTTCCTTAGGTTAGAATCAATCAAGAGGACCTACTTCTTGGTCACTTATCTTGTTTGATGAAATCATCGCTTGCTCCCTCCAGCAATCTCTCGCTTCCTTCTTCAAGTTCCTAAAACAAGTAAACAACAACAACACACAAACATAATAATAGACAAATTTCAATTTAGCCTACTTAATGAGTCAAGAAGCATTAAGACATGGATATGTAATATTATAAAACATGTAGGAAATCAATCGATAGTTGCATATATTAATATCAAAGCGAGATTACAACCATTCATCTTGACGCTACAGTCTTCCTCTGACAAGACCGGGTTCCCACACACTTCTGTTAGCATTCCATGATGGCTTCAAACAACAATAGTTTAAAGGATCTTCCCTTTGGGCTTCACTCCAAACCAAAACACACTTCTTCCTCAAACAACTAGGTAGCTACAACTAGTAATAGATTTCTTGTCTACTCCAAACCAAAATAGCATCAACACTCAACCAAAAACTATGACTAGGACTATAACATTCACACTAGTTTGTGCTTGGGAAGAAGGGAGGTTTATATAGGAAATATGGATGGGAGATGGATCCTCTTCTTATGGGAGAAGGACTTATCCCTTGAAGTAGTTCCATCATTATAGGGGAAAGGAGCCCAAACTGTCATCCTAGACCCCATCCGACCAAACCATTTACCAAAATTCCATTATGGAGCTTCTAGAGCTGGAAGCTTCGGCTCTAGTTTTAAAAACTTTCCATAACAGGACCGTCATGACTGAAACACATCTCAGTTGCTCCATTCAGTGCGAGGAGTAGTTCTAATCTCTTCACGTCTATGGGGGGAAGCATGCGGGGTTCACTTTAGAAGTCCTCCAGGATCAAGGAACGGGGAGTACAGGGACAGTGACAAAATGTTGTGTAATAGATGCCCCTAAAGCCTGAAAGTTGAGCTAGAGTGAGGGATGAAACGCTTTACAAATCAGTGCGGGGAACTGGTCTTCCATTGGAAAACCTACAACCAAGTATAGATACATATACATAAAATGAGATCTTTGTCAAATGATACATGAATCGTGGCATGGACGCAACCATCCAGAGAATGATCATGTGTACAGATCCAAGTATGGGCACAACCATCCATCAAAGAGGATCATAATGAAACCAAGGTATGGTCACAACTGTCCAATAATAAGAAGGATCACATATGATAGCTCATGGTCTGGTCGTAGCCAGCCATCTGAAAGACAAATGAATATCATCACAATCATGTCACACCACTTTGCAACCTAGACTTGTGTGATATGAGCCCAAGGTCTTGTGCTCCAACACGACCTGATAAAAGTACAGATCGTAGCATGCGAATGGATGTGTTGATGTCGAGCATGATAGAAAGTCGCTTGATTACCAGTCAATGATGTAAATTGTTAACAAGTGCGAGAGAAACCACCAATAATGATGATGGCCCTCAAGGTACCATTAGCACAATTCACGGAATGTGAATACAGGAACTGAAGTTGAACACCCGTGAAATCACTCAATCAGAAGCCAATGATGTGAAATTGTTGTTGATTGCGAAGAACTTGCCATTAGGACATGCAATATCTAAGGTACTGGAATGGAGTCTCTCGGTCAACTTCTTGGATAATGAGTTTAAGTCGATGGAAAGTGACCGTGTCGAAGGAGCACCATAATGATTCCCACATCACCGACGCGAGATGAGAGGATGCAAAATGATTGTGGACAATACAGAGAATCAGAGGTAAGTGTAACTATAGAAGGACAACTCTTTAACATATCGGCGACACAACTAGAAGTTTGGAAGCTTTTGGATCCAAGGGATCGGTGGTCATGATGACGTTGTAGATATCAAATGGAAGGCAAAAATGAATAGCCCAATTCCAGGAAGGTCAATGATACAGAGGAGGATGTTCCAACCCGACACGAAGCAGAGAGTGTTATTTTTAAGAGTGAATTTCTTACGCGACTAATAGATTTCCAAATTTTACCCCACCATTTCTGGCGAGTACCCCAATTATTTTTTAATCGCAAGATTGAAGGGGATAGTATATGCTCGCACTGTAAGTTCATCCTTAGGACAAATCCGATGTCATTTTATTAGTTTAATGAGTCCGAAAAAGGTGTAACTCGGTATCTTTTTCATGTTTAGAGAGTTTTAAAAAGACACCTAAAAGAAAACTCCACATGGTCCCTTTTCGTACATTTGTGTCTGTCGAGCCCGAAAAGGTAGAAAACAATACTTGAGATAATCACTTGAACATTTCATTCAAGGAGTACCTTTTTCATAAATAGTGCTTCCCAGCCCAAAAAAGGGGTAAACTTATACTGGGCACACGATGTTTCCCATCCATTAATGAGTTCGAAATGACAAGGGCTTGACCATCTTTTCACTTTTAAAGGGTCAAAAAAGAGTTGAAAGCAGGCCCCCTATTTTTATTCTCTTTAACAAGTCAAAAAGGGAAAAAATACTCGCCAATCTTTTCATATGAGTTTAACGAGTTGAGAAAAGAGTTGAAACATGACTCATCTTCATTGTTGAACATCCATCACCTGTTGCTGCACAAGTAAGGCAAAGTGTATTATCGAGTCCTTGAGGAAAAATAGGTCAAACATCTTTACAAAACCTGATATTTTCATGAAAAAATGAATAAAAAGGGGGAAAGTAAATATATTTTTACCATTTACCATTTTTCCTTTGCAGTGAAGACTTTTTACCCACTTTTTCCCTAGTTGTTCCACAACATATTGTGGGAGATCTGGGAGGTCAATCGATGAGCCGTCAGTTCTAGGTAACAACTGAAGCCCTGAGCTCCAATTTCATGCCACTCATTTATGTTTTTAGCCATTTTTTGGATTTTTAGGGAGGTTTTTGAAAAAAAAATAGCCCTTGGTCGGTGCGATTTCCGGGCATGGGATCACGTTGGCTGAGGGTGATTTGCACAACCATCCGCACCAATCAGTGCAACTGATTTTAAAACAGGCATGCCCCCGCGTCGTGGATAGGGAAAAACCATTTTTTTCTTAAAAACTGACCGTTTAAACTTGAATTTTATGTGCCAAGGATGATTATTGACTCAAATTAATGTCTTTTGTAGGAGAGAAATCGCCGAAAATGGTGGATTGGAAGGAAAGGGAACATGAATATGTTGACACCTAGGCAATGAATGATCCAAATTGCCTGGAGGCTTTGAGGGCTTGTGGGCTCCTCATGCAGGCCCAACGCGAGTTGCTTAGATACTTCATGAGCCTTTGGGACATTAATCGAGAGATTTTTTTCATTGGGGACCAGGAGTTGGAGTTGACAACTTCATATATCTACTTCATCAGTGGACTGTCTCACAGAGATGAGCCAGTGAACTTGTATGGGTCATGTCCGATCTTAGTAAGCATATCTTCCCTACTTGTCGAACATTGCCCTGAGACCCTGAAATCCAAGAGTGGGAAGATACAGATTTCTAGTGTGCGGAATTTGACATTGAGGGTTCTTCTATTGACTATCAACAGAGTGGCGGGGTCCGAGGTGGAACATGAGACTAACAAGTTGAAGTTCCTTTATGCTATTGATTTCACAGGTCCTACGATCTTCAGCTGGGCAGAGGCCATGAAGATGAACATCAAGTGCCAATTTTCCAAGGCTAAGGGGGAATCTGAAGCAATTTGGCTTCGGATCAGTACTTGTGACCTTTTTCCTGGAACGAGTGCCATTGTTCTAGTAGCAGTTGACTAAGGTCAATCCTCCTGTGCCACGCGATCCGTGGATAGCCCCCTGGAGTTGTTTGATGCCCAGGATCACTAGGGGTCAGCATATGTCATAACGATTTGCATTCTTCGCATGGCTATGATGAGAGAATATCATCATGGAGGACTAGCTGTACAGTGGCACTAATTTCTGTGGAGATCCAAATATGCCCTTATGAGATGGAGAGGACTTCGATGACGAAAGTAAAAATCCAATTTTTAATTTTGAGATTTTTAATTGTTTTTGGTATATGCCTGCTTATAACATTTCTCTTATTTATGCAGATGTTGGACTAGAGCAGTCGGCTGGGACGTCCTCGATAGCCAGCCACATACCCTGCCTTATTGACGTTGTTTCCCCTTATCAGGAAGGGAGCGACAATGAGGAGGAGATTCTGAGGAACCTTGAGGGGTTAACTCATGGTATCCCGAAGTATGCTCAGATAGAATACATGCCCCATCGGTACCAGAGACACATGGTGGGAGTCTTAGATCAGATCTACCAACTGTTGAGTCATGCTGCATGAGTTGTCTCATGCTACCAGGACCACCATGCTGAGTAGTTCCTAGGTCCAGCACTTACATATTTTTTGAGGCCTACGTGTAATGGATGTATGAGGCCTGTGAGCCGCCAATGTTATTTCAGACACACATATTATTTTTGTGGTTCTGATGTATCAAACATTCTCACCATATATATATATATATATATATATATATATATATATACATATATATACATATATATATTTTGTATTTTCCTGTCTATTATGGTACAAATGGTTTGTCTTATCTTTTACATGTTTGATAAATGTCTATCCAACACGTAATTAGCTAATGCATCTGTCAATGTATTCATGTTTCTAGGAATATGATGTATGTAATATAATCAAAATGCCTTTCCAATAGATGAATACAGAGATACATTTGTAATATTTGAGGGTTCCTGGCGGAATATTGCCTGTTGAGTTGAAGGACGATAAGCTGTGAATCCAAGTTGACAACCAATTCTCTGAAGCCCAGAGCGATGGTTTCTAACAACAGTTTGATGACCACTCTGTATTCAGCAATGTTGTTGGTTGTGCGACCTAGGCAGATACCTTGAAGTTCAATCAACTCACCGTTAGGGTCATAGATAGCCCATGCTGCGGATGATAGGTTCCGGGTACTACAGCAAGCACTAATGGCGAAACCAATGTGAGGAGTTGCAGACATCTACAAAGCAAGAAAGACATAGTAAACAAGAAAGTTGTTTGAAAATTATCATACAAAACCACACTGTACAAAAATGAATCACACACTAATGTACATAAGTAACCATGCAAGATGACCTAAGCATAGTACTTTTTTAGGTAGGAGCCATGCTGGGACTCGAGTAATCAATCAACACAGAAGGACACTGGAGTTTTACCGTTGTCATGACGAATAAGCATCGACTCGGCCAAATAATGTAGTGGAACTCATATAAGGATTTTCCTCCATGCCCCCTAGGCGAGGGAGGGTTATGAGTCAGATGGCAACCCCATTGCAATAATGGGAAATCGGTGAAAACTCGAGGATGGTGAAAAATATTGATTCCATGAAGGGATAAAGGTGCCCTCAGTTGAAAGATCTTGATCATGTCAGGGTAAATCGACACATCAATGAGCAGCAGAGAAGAGAATTCCTCGAAAAAGGTAGACATGACCACCGGTCGATGCAAGAACGAGGAGCGATGATGAGTATCGATCCAAGGTGGTTCCTGGAGAGACATGATTTCCATGATACCTTCATCAACAAGGAAGGTCTCGGCTAAGGGATCAGATGATTCCAAAGTGCCAAGCCAGAGGGATTGAGAGTACGTATTGAAAGAGGTCTTCGAAATATGAGAATCAGAGCATGCATAGTTTGAAGCCGAAACAATTTCTATGTAATTGACTTCGGCGGGACTAAGAGGCATAACCTCGCCTCAGGTATTAACGAGATCCAGTGCAAGTATGACCCAAGGATTAGATTTGATCGAGATCATGTTGACAGAGGCAACATGAGGAGGTGGGAGTGGAAAAATTCCCATTAAAGTAGAATCCTTGAAGAGACCTTACCCACACTCTCATAGGGAGCACCAGAGTGCTTGACGTACGGAACATTACCATCTGAGGAGGAAGAGGCAAAGAAAGACAGTTGATCGATGGTCACAATCTTCCCTTGATGGGTAAAATGGATCACACAAAACAAAGAGGAGGCCATGGCATGCATGGCATCAATCCAACTTCGACCGAGTAGAAGATTATAATTGAGATTAGGTTCAACAATCTCTACTTTGACTTACACTGTCTTGCCTTCCAGGGTGATGGCAAGGTTAGGTAAGACACTGAAGGGTCATGAATCACACCCATTGAAAGCTTCCATAGTGTTTAGAGACTGGTTCAGTGTAGGGGAACCAATAGCCTTCCAACATGCAGTTGACATGATGCAGGTGGAAGCACCTTCATCGATGACAGTGCGGCGGATGGTCTTCTCATTAATGATTACCTGAATAATAAAGGAAATCTGATGAGGGAGCCATGGAACATGGTTCTCCAGATCGAAACATATCAAATGAGAATCGGTGGGATCAATGCCCCCGATAGCTGATAGCAAATATTTTCGCTGCGATCGGCAGCTTTGGAGTACCTCAAGAGCCGACATGGAAAATGGTGCCTGACCCAAATCCTCAACAATATTGTAGTGTTGAATGGTTCAGCTATTGGGATTATATGAGGACCTCTGCTACACACCTTGAGAGGTAGCCGCATAGCGGAATCAAGGTTAGGGTGCTCAATTTGTGGAGGGCCAGAACTCGAGGTAGAAGAAGAAGAAGGTGCAGCTTCTTTTTCTTTCCCAGCTATCGAAGCTGGAGTTTGATAATATTTCGATCGGGTAGGCACATTAATAGGCATGCTCATCATGAACACTTGAGATCTGGAGGAAGCAGATCAAGGTTGGTCTACCATTTGGGTCTGCTAAGATGGAAATGGCTCTTTAAGGACAGCAGGGGTCCCTTTAAGCAGGCGACTAACTTTAGATCGTTGAGGACAATCCTTAGTGTAGTGATCCTCCTCACAAATGAGGCAGGGATACTTGGGTTTTCGTTGCAAAGATTTGCTAGTAGACGATTTGGGAGGACCCTGTTTTGGGGTATCGGCTTTAACTTTTCCTTTGCCTTTCTTCTTTCCTTTCGAGGATTTTTCCACTGTGTTAGACTGGACAACATGGACCTCTAAGGTTTTACCAGGGCCAGGTGGATTTTGAGATGAACTATTAGGAGCAACATTCGAGACTGACTTCTGTTTGGAAGAAGTTTTAGGGTTCTGGGATACTGAACCGATAAAACCATCATCGGGAGGAACAGCTGGTGACTTCGATGTTGCGGGATCATATGATGTCTACGAAGCATTGGGTAACAACTCGTATAAAGTGCCAGACTGAGAGTAAACCAAATCCAAGTACTGGGCACGAGCAATGGCTTGCTCTTCAGTGACACATCCACCCATAGCTATATCGCAAGCAATTGGGGCTATGAATGATTTGGTAAACCATTCAGTGAGAAACTGATTAGCTATCTCAAATTTGATCAAGCGACGTCTACGTCTCCATTTGTGGATATGATCAGAGATGTGTGTTGTGGTGTCTTGCTTAAGCGATGTGAGCAAATAGGTGCCAGTTTCATAGCGAACTGGCAACTGAAAATGCATGAGGAAAGCCATGGATAACGAATTAAAGTCATGGAAAGTACTCTGAGGTAGCTCATTGTACCATTTCACTGCAGCACCCGTGAGGGTTCGTTGGAAAAGACAAAGATGAATGGAATCATCCACGTACAAGTTCAATGAGCACCAGAGGTGATATGTCATCACATGGGCCTGAGGATATTCTTTAGCTTTTCCATTGAATTTTGGGCAATCACTTGGTATCTTGGACAACACCGGAGGCCAGTATGGCAATTGAAGAATCAAATCATTTATAAGGTGCGATACATCCGGCAATTCAAGTGAGGCCACGAAAGGTAATCAAGTGTTAAAAGGCATGGGAGGTTGATAGGTGGGCCCATAAGGAGGAGCCCCTCCCTGCTGGTAAGAATTTTGGCCCCACAGTGGGGGATTTTGGCCATATGGCATTTGAGGTTGCCCCCATTGTGGATTACCTTGACCATAGGGAGGATTCTGACCTTGAATACCTTGAAATTGTCCAGGCATAGGTTGCTGATAGGCAACGTATGGGTTAAAAGGCTTTTGAGCCTTTTGACCTTGGACATATGGTTATGAGACCTGCTGTCCTGGAACATAGGGCTGATGAACCTGTTGTCCCTCAAAAAGAGGGTTCTGGACCTGCAGTCGTTGGGCATAAGGTTGATATGCTTGTCGCTCTTGGACATAGGGGTTTTGTACCTGGTACCCTTGGCCGGCAGGATTCTGAACCTGTTGACCTATGACAAGAGGATTTTGGGCCTGCTGTTGCAGGACTTGACCTTGGCCCTACCCCTGCAAGGGTTGACCTTGTTGGTATGTATACAAGGGTTGTTGCTGCCCTGGTTGGTTTTGTTGTTGTAAGGGCTGACCTTGTGGTTGAAAAATTTGTCCCTGGGTTTGGAGAGGTTTCCCTGCGAGGGTATGGGTTGAGAGCTATGTGGAGCATATTGCATCTGTTGTTGGACTACTTGCTGCAACTATTGTAAGGATTTACCTTGCGGTTGTTGCAGGAGACCTTATTGCGGGATAATTTTCCCTTACTATTTCATGGAGAGCCTTTGTTGCAACAAAGGTTTCCCTTGCAGTAACAAAGGCTGCCCTGGTTGTTTTAAAGGTTGTCCTTGATGTTGCAAGGGTACTTGAACAGTGCCTGGGAAATTACCGAACTAAATATGGCTGTAGCCAGGCTGGATGTACTGCCCAGCTTGGAGGGTGTAAGGTTGATTAACCAATCCTTGAGAATCATATGGAACGTAAGGATTTTGGCATTGGACCTAAGCCTCATAGGGCTATTGATACTGAACATTACTCGATCCAGATGATTCAACGGGATTCTGAACTTGTTGGTACTGGACATTGCTTGATCCAGTAGGGATAGCAGGGTTATAAATAATACCAGAAGAGGGCTAGTTTATACCAAGCATGGGAGCTTGTGAGCTACTCACATTAGTGGCACCTGACATCATAGAGACATTCAAGTTTCCCCCCCAGGCGGTGGCACAATCCGGCCACTGACTAATGGGACAGAGGAACTGACAAAAGCAATATTTGAAACTGTTGGCTGTGACTGACGTGTAAGTGGGATCGATGATACAAGGGTATTCAGAACAGTGGGTTGCACCAGGACTGAAGTAATAGCCTGTTGGGAAGTAGTGTTCGTGATGAATGGACCTGACGTAGGCCTGATGCTTGATGCCCATACAAGATTATGGTAGAGTGATAAGGCACTAGGTGTGCCTGAAACTAAGTGCCCCATAGACACATAGTTGGGTGGAAAACTGGCAGGAATACCTTCCGAGTAAGGGAAACCCTCGTGAGGGAACTGCAATTGCAATTCTCCCCCTCAACAGTGTGTGGAGTAGAAACTTTGGACTCATCCGAAGATGTGATTGGAGCATCACCTTTGGGTTCCATATTTGAAAACAAACGACAACGAATGGTCAAACGTGTACTGGGGGATAGTTCCAAAGGAATACCCAGCTGATCGTACGGACTATAAGGACACTGCAGTGATATATCAACAATGTCAAATAAAGGGTACGGAGGATAAATAACCAGTCCAAGCTCACCATTAATGGTTGGCGAGTTCTCTGGAATTCGAACAGGATTGTCTAGAGATTCCGGGCCAAGATCAGGAGATGAACCTGAATCGAAAGTAGGCGGAGGATGAGCTAACAATGGTTGAACACTCAAAACAATTTTTAGTTCAACATTTTGGTCCTCGAGTGACTCTGATAACTCAGGAAATGGCTCCTCAGACAATCTTTCAAACAGAGGAGAGGAAGAGGAATTCGGTGAACCAGATGGTTCAGCCATGATGACCTTGTCTTAGTCGACAGAACAAATAACTTCAAGGCTTTAAAATTTCCTTTTAAGGGAACTCATGATTTGGTCAAAAATACTAACAAGATGTTTTGGATTGTGGGCAATCAATTATTAAGATGCATAAAAGACTAATTTTCTTTCATTTTTTAAGAGTCGAGAAAGAAACAAAGATGACTCTATCACTTTCAAGTGGAAATGAGCTTGAAAGGACAAGTACTCGAATGACCTTTTAAATTTAATGAGTCAAAAAGATCAAATGACTGCTCTGGATGATCTAGGTAAATAGGATTACCAGGCAAAAGTGAACTGCAGAATACTTCTTGGCGAACCAAGAAGTACGAGCAGGAAATCTCCCTTAATGTTGTGTTCGGTGTATCACGTTTGCAAGGAAGCCGACTTGGCTTCCTAAGGATAAAAGGATTGAAGCCTAGTGCGGTCTCCCATATATACTCGATGGTATGGGGAGCACAAATCCATGCTAGCACTGTCTAATGTGGAAGCTAACGACAACTACTAGGTTTAAAGACACCGAAACACGTCTCTAGCCTAAACCTTGTAGATATGATCGTTAATGTCAAATGCGCCTTAGGTTAATTGAATTCATTTTAGAGTTGATCTTGAATTAAGTTTCAGTTTTTAGGTCTTAGTGATGCTACTCGAAAAACCTAAAATGCAACTAAATGAGACAAGACCCTTTCAATTCGATGAAATTCCTACACTAGAGAGGGTAGAAACTACTCAATCACATGCAAACAATCAAGCAATTGAAACCAAAATGATCTTTCACTACCTTACTTTTTCAAAAAATAAACTAATGAAAAATGCATTCCAATTCCTAATTTCCTGACAAGCACTTATCTATTAGTCCTTTCAAAACGAAAAATTCTCTTCCTTTTTCAAATGCTGATGCAATTCTAGTCTTTAGAAAGATGCAAATTTTCGTAACATAATGATGCAACAAGCTAGAATTTCATACTTTCTCATGGAATAACGAAACAAACTTTTCGTATACAAACTTTCAATGAAAAAAATTTCGAGACAATGAGCTCTTCAAGTAGATGAAAACATGAAAAGGGAAGTTCATTCAGATCAATGAAACACTGACTTTTCCAAACACAAGGCAAATAATGTAATATATGTCGGAAAGAGACGTTCAAGCTAGTAAATGAAATTTTTTCTAACTTGTGCAAAAAGTGGTCAAAGTCATAAAAAGGACCAAAAAACAAATGCGAATAAACACACCGACAATCCGACTTGGTGAGTTCACAAACTGCTGAATGGGCGACCAACTAGATGCCCTAGTGTCGCTGGTCACTCAATGACTCAATCAATCAAATAGCAAGATGGCAATCCAACAAGCAAGCAAAACCAAATGAAAAGTATCTTTCTAATCAGGGAGAAAACAGTAAAAAAGGCTCACGGGGTCAAAACACAAGAGAAGAACACACCGGCCAAGATTGGGGTCAAGCCCTAATCTTCACTTAAAGGCATTGGTGTGACTGCCTAATTGAAAACAAGCGCCAGAGGCTGGTCGGCATGACTATTCCTCAGCAATTTGTAACGGTTGGCATGACTATTAATGGATTAAGCATGTTGGCTGAGGTAACTAAGGAAAAATTAAAAAAAATTCAACACAAGGACCAGATCTGCTACTATGAATTTTAGGCTTAAGCCAATAAGCAAGAGAAAAGAAACAGAATCAAAGGGAAAACGTGAAACTAGAAAAGTTCTCATGAAATCATGAAATCCAAAACAAACAAAAGGATTGGGATCCCCAGCGGAGTCGCCAATTTTTGGTGAAGTAAAATTATAAGTGTGGACATGAATGAATACCTCTAGCCCAGTAATGGATCTAGCCACAATAGATACATTCTATTGGAAGATTTCCTTAGGTTAGAATGAATCAAGAGAGCCTACCTCTTGGTCGCTTATCTTGTTTGATGAAGTCCTCGCTTGCTCACTCCAGCAATCTCTCGCTTCCTTCTTCAAGTTCCTGAAACAAGTAAACAACAATAGCACACAAACATAATAATAGACAAATTGCAATTCAACCTACTTAACATGTCAAGAAGCATTGAGACATGGATATGTAATATTACAAAACATGTAGGAAATCAATTGATATTTGCATATATTAATATCAAAGAGAGATTACAACCATTCGTCTTGACACTGCAGTCTTCCTCTGACAAGACCGGATTCCCACACACTTCTACTATCATTCCATGATGGCTTCAAACAACAATAGTTTAAAGGCTCTTCCCTTTGGGCTTCACTCCAAACCAAAACACACTTCTCCCTCACACAACTAGGTAGCTACAACTAGTAATATCTTTCTTGTCTACTCCAAACCAAAATAGCATCAACACTCAACCAAAAACTATGACTAGGACTATAACATTCACACTAGTTTGTGCTTGGGAAGAAGAGAGTTTTATATAGGAAATATGGATGGGAGATGGATCCTCTTCTTATGGGAGAAGGACTTATCCCTTGAGGTAGTTCCATCATTATAGGAGAAAGGAGCCCAAACTATCATCCTCAACCCCATCCGACCAAACCATTTTCCAGACTTCTATTACGGAGCTTCTAGAGCTGGAAGCTTCAGCTCTAATTAAAAAAATTTCCATAACAGGACCGACGTGATTGAAACACAACTCAGCCACTCTGGTCGGTGCGAGGAGTAGTGCTAATCTCTGCCCATCGGCATGGGGGAGACAAAGGCCATTAGCGCCAGTCTTGTAAACTGGGCAAAACAGAAGTTTCAGGGGAAATGGTGCAAAACGGAAATTATCTACTCATGAAGAGGGACATAATGGAAGTTTCTCAGGCAAAGCATGCGAGGTTCACAGTAGAGGTCTTCTAGCATCAAGGAATGGGGAGTACAGGGACAGTGACAAAATGTTGTGTAACAAGGGCCCATATGGGAACATCTCATGGAGAGACATGCTACTCTTGTTGAGGGAGTTTATCCTTGTAATGACAAAGAATATACCATGTACATCACCATCATCTTGCATCATTTAATGAAGCAACCTCCCCACTCTTGAAACTAGACCTGGAGATGTAACCCACACTGGGTGAACTCCATTATCAATTTGTGCGTGTTCTTTGATTTTATGGTTGTCATTATGTTCCTCTTCTTTAAGGAATGTACATATGGTTCTTTCTTACTCTTTCACATGCAATTCTACTAACATCACAAAAGTAAAAGATCTGGGTTAATTTTGGTAGCTGAGAGATCTGGATCAATGCATTTAAATACAAATCACATCATTGTGTTAAAATATTAACCACATCATTTCGGGATATCGAAAAATAATAATAATAATAATAATAATTCTATCATGTAAGCACGTTGAAAAAATTTGGCGCCCCAACAATTTCGGTGCACTTTGCTTGTAAATGCATAGGTTCTTTTTACTATCGAACATACCAATATTTAGATTAAGTGAAAAAAATGTGAGGTTTTTTTTCTTTTTTCTTTTTAAATTGAAAAATCAGCGGAAATTGATTTTTCGAAATCTAATTTCATAAGTTATTTTAAATAGTAAAAATTTATTCACTATTTCATTTTTTTCCTGATATTTTAAGGGAATGATTTGCAAGAGAGACATACTAGGAGCACTATGCAGCAGTAGAATACTTTGGAGCAGCAGAACTATTCAAAAGATCAAAAGTTGAAAGGTATGGTGATTCACTCAAAACCCTACATATTAAAAACTTTAAATTTTATTGTTGATTTTAGTAATACAATTTTTGTTAGGGTTTAATTAAAATAAAGATCATTTGTGAAAGAAACATATTGGAAGCACTGTGGAGTAACAAATATTTTAAAACCACAAAAATATCAGAATTTGAAAGGTATGGTGATTTACTCAAAACCCTGCATAGCAAAAATTTTAAATTTTACTCTTAAATTTTTTCACAACTCTTTTAGATTTATTCAAAATTCAGAAGATAAAAAAAAATTAAAAATTAAACAAAAAAATTAAAACCCTGTATAATAAAAAAAATTACTATTGATTTTACTAGTTAAAATTTTTACGATCTCTGTTCCTATTTAGATGTAATGAAAATCCAGGAAAAAAATATACAAAAAATCAATACTTACCTTAAATCTTTGCAAAATTTCACGTTAGAGTTTATCTCCCTCTACCACTTCACAATTAGGGTTTTTCATTTTAGGCATTTTAGATTTAATGGGTTTGTGTACTTACTATACATAGGGTGTTTGACATGTAAAGTAGGGGGATCACTTAAAAAACAGCATAAGTTTCACAGTGCGCTAGTGTAATATAACGCACCGGTGCGCCCTTTGTAATACAACACACCGGTGTATTATAACCATGTAGGTTTTGTTTAGTTCGTTTATCGGTGCTCCCAGTATAATGTAACACATTGGCGCACCTCTCCCAAATAGCATCATTAAGTCAGTGCGATGCTTTTATTGTTACAAATTGCACTGTCATAATTTAAAATTATTCAAAAAAAAAAGCTTTCGTTGACGGTGTTGAACAATTAAATGCACTTGTGCTTTGATTCAAATAAACACATCGATTACGAGAGCTCTTTTTGGGTGAAAATTATTTTATTTATGTATAAAATATATTTAATGGTTTTTGTATTGAATGGTACGGGTTGTATATTGATAAAAAAAAATGTCTGAGAAGGTGTCAAGTAACAAAAATATTGATCGACACAATGATATCACATCAAAAAAAACAGAGAATGCAAGTTATTTGTAATTTCTTTACAAAATTAACATGTTTGAACTATATGTAAGTTTAATTAATATGTATTGATTAGTGTGTATCATGCAGAGCCATAAAATGAAGAAGGTATATAAGATTATTTATAATCTAAGTGTAGAAGAGCGTAAAAACCTAATAGAAAAACTGCAGAAGGGTGAATTAGGTGAATGAAAAAATATTATTCAATATGAGTTTTTTTTTTTTTTTTTCATTAATAATATACTTAAGAATATTAGATAACATGTTTCAAACAATCTATTAATTCATATATGTTTAATGTGTCCTTCGAAGAAAAGAAAAATTATAAATTATGTAAATGATGATGAATTGGTCCTTAGCTCATCTGGAGTGGTGTTGGAGGTTAGTGAAAGGGGGGGTGGGAGGGGGGGAGAGGTTTACAATACTATGAGGGATATATTGGAACAAATTTATAGACGTATTTTCCACTTACAATATAAAAATCAATCCAATGACTCCAAGAACCAAATTATATCTAAACTTTAGGAAGTGTTTCTAGAGCAATGGTCAATGAGACATGCCAGACTTGCAATAGAAAAAATATACACAACAAAAAAGAATCATTCAAAACGTAATATTCATAATTAAAATAATTTTCTAGAATTATATGTGTATATTAATCCAAACCATTCATTTATTAATATTAATTTTGTTGTATTTAATTTTCATATATCAATATTAAAATAGTTTATTACTTTTTTCAGGAAGATTATGAAAATCCTAAAGGATCAATGAGATGATATGCAAAACATGCTAGTAGGAATGTCCAAAAAAGTGTACAAGGATATGGTCAAAGAAATGGACATAATTGCATCACAGGAGAAGTCATCTCAACAACAATGTGCTTCAAGTGTATGTAATCATGATCGACTTTGTACATATAAAAAAATAATTTAGCATTAAATATTAATTTTCAAGTATTTTCTTGCAGAAAAGAAAACTAAATGGAACTCGTTCCACAAATAAAACAGGACGACAAGGAAGAAAAGGGTTGATATCAAAGTTTGTGATAATTGTTAATATTTCCTCATAACAACTATGTAACAACTCAAGTTTTAATTTTTGTATTTTTTAAGTTGTTTTACAAAAACCATCATTGAATGTCTTCAAATAGGTGCTAACATACAAACAAGAGCCATCAGAAGAATTGATTGACATTGGGTTAAATATGGGTTGTGAGTATTGTTGGCATATCAAAGATTAATTGTGGAATTTATAAGTATCTGTGTTGTTTTGCTTCTCTGATTTTATAATTAATAGAACAAAAAAATCATTTATATTAAGTCTATGATTTATAATGGGGTTTAAAATATGTAGGAAACGAAGTATGGAATTACATCAGAAGAAGACTTGTTGCAAAAAGGCATGAGACTTGGTTTTGAAACCATGTGTATAGTTTATGAGTCACTTCTTGTATAGTACATCGTTATTCAATTTATATTTATGCATATTATTTATTTCAATTTTCATTATTCTCACCAATGTAGATACACTCATTACATTTTATTTATATGTTTACAGATGGAGAAATATCAAGAAGATGAAAACATTTGATGTAATCAAAAAAACTTTCATCCAAATAACCTAAGTCATGGAAGTAGATTGAGCACTGAAAACAGATCCAATGAATAATGATGATCTATTTGGATATCAATGCAACCTGTTATACTTTTTGAAATAAATGTCTATGAAAATAGAACATTTTTTTTAATGTAATGGACATAGCTACTAGTTGAAAGACAAGGGGTTACCAATAACAATCCCATTTTGTATGATGATGGGGCCCCTAAATAGGTATATTTTGAGGTTCATTGTGTTATCCTACATCCCTTACAACTATCATTTTATCACATTAATATGCATTTTTAGCCATAATATGCTTAGTAGGAAGACTAAAGGGTGTTTGTCATATTGCTTGGCCTAATGTGATTAATATGTAGGAAAAAAAACATTTTTGGAGATATTTACTACACAAGGGCTTGATGGAGACAACCAGAGAGAATATAGGAGACTTGTCCACCTCATTAACTCTCCAACTTGGCTTGAGATCAAAGAATATTCACCAACAACTCGAATTCACTAATAGCCAAGGAACTCTAAGTCCATGTGAAGACCAAGGGGAACCAAATCCACAAATATATAGGTTTTGGAGGGGATCACTCCCCTTTTCAAGGGAGCTGCCCTCAACTACTTTTTGTATAAATAAACCAACCAAAAGTCTCGTTAGGATTCGAATTTTTGTTGTAGCTAGGAGTATCTACTTAGAGCTTAGCGCTTGGCATTGTTATCATATTTCATATGATGTATGTGACTCTTATTTATTGTTAATGGGAAGTTCACCATTGGTCTACATCTGAACTAGTTTTGGAGGGTTGAAACCATTGGGTTTTGGCCCAACCTAGAGGCTTTATTCCCTCTCTTGTATTTATTTCTAGTTCGTGCTCAAGTTACTACAGTGATTTTCTTGTTAAAGTAGGTGTTATATTACAAATTTCGTTATTGCAGGTTTTCCTATCACCTCTCTTATGGGAAGAGTGATTGGAAGATCTACAATAACAACCAAAAAATATTTTTTTATCAATTCTTGGAAATTGTTAAGTGTGGGACTATAATCCTTCTGCATTTTTAGTTTCTGCACTTTAGGAGTTAGTAGCATTGGTTTGAAAATCACAATTTGTGTTGTAGGCTAGAGTAGATTTCAATAAAATTCAACTCCCTTTTCCATGTTAATTTACTTTGTTCTATAGTGATCATTTGATGCATGTGTTTGATTGGTTTACAAGGATTGTGTTGACCTGCAGGGGTGGGAACACCTTTCTACATCCACCTAAGCCACTCCATCTCCCTTCCAGACACCTCACATTGCTTCCAAACTCTACCACCAAGACCACTCTATTAAGGTAAATGGAGAACACCGTGGGCACAAACTTTGGTGAAAGATAGGTGTACAAGGGGTACTAGGCTTGGCCAATGGGATCCCACACCCTTCCTTTACCTTATTTTACCTTCATCCACCTTATCCTAACCTCAAGGCACCATTTCTAGCCTCAAAATTCTCTCCAGGCCTCCTCCTATAGAAAAACAAAACCTCTTGTAGAAAAATTGTAGCCTCATTTTCTTCAGCCATATTTGTTCCAGATTTGGACCCTTGAGCATTGAAGTTGAATAAGGACCCACAAGACTTGATTTCATGATTAGGTAAGATTCTAATACGACTCCAACCCCATCCTTTACTCACTCAACCATAGGACAACAAATAGAATTAGAATTAGCATTTTTGTGTTGAAAGTTGCATTTCTTATTTCCAAGCAAGTTGTAAATAGATAATTGATTCATGCAAGTAGGTTGTTGATTTGACTAAGAATGAAAATAGAATAACATGGTTGAATTCTTGCAACTATAGTAGTTCTTTCCCTTTTTATGCAATTTCAATTTAACATTTACATTGAAATATTAGCATTTTCATTTTTGTAGCTAGAATCATGTCCATCTCCTTGCAGTTATGACATGAATTTCTCTTTATAGTTAGCTGAATGGGTGTTCTAAAAAAACCTTGATTTGATTTCATGATTGAAGGTGATATGAGTGGAACCTAACCTATTGTGCATATAGCATTGTCACCTCTAATTTTTTACAAACCCTGGGTTGATAATTTAAGTTGATAAGCCCTCAAGAGTCATAACGTCCTTGGGGAAATACTTGGGCTCATCAATTTTTGGCGTCGTTTTCGAGGAGGTGTCTAAGTAGGTGTTGTTTTTAGTCAAGAGCTGATTTTTTTTTTCGTCGGTCTTATTATTTTGAAAAAAGTGAAAAAAAAAAAAAAAAAAACTAGTTTTTTCATGCCTCGTAGGAGTAAGGATAACCAAGAAAAATTCTTACCAAAAGCCCCCACCCCCTCAAGCATTCAACCTTCATTCTTTTAGGGTACTATGAACTTCCCTCTCTAACTACCGGGGACCGAGAAAACCTTATAGGTGAGTAACCTGAAAATTTTGACGGACCCAAAGAACCAATCTCACCTACCCAAACCGTGGCTGAAAACAAGAAAAATAAGATTTTTCATATCATAGAAACCAATGGAGAGGCCAGAATGAAGAATATAAGCTCGATTTCCCTTCCACATTTCCATGGCTTAACCTTTGAGGATCCTGACAACTTCATGTTTTCATTTGATGTTGTCTATGGGACCTATGATTATACCTTTGACAAGAAGAAGCTAAAGTTGTTTATTTCTACCCTCAAAGATGTAGCATTTTGCTGGTTTATGAATTTACCTAGAGGCAACATCACTATTTGGGAGAAAATGAAACAAGCCTTCAATGACAAATATAGGGATTACTGTTGGTCCAAATAAAAAAAGGAGGAAATCTTTAGGATGACCCTTGGGCCTAATGAATCTTTGGAGGACTATAAAGAAATATTTCAACTGAATTATAGGAGGGCCAACTGTACCCTTTATCCTGAGTCACTCAAGCTAGTTCTTTTAGAGAAATCAGGGAGAATGTAGTGAAAACCCTCAACATGTTGTCTGGAGGATATATCTACCAATTGCATTATGATGACATCAAAATTGTATTCAGGAATCACTCTAGGGTTTCTAGGAAAAATTATAGGTATGTACAAAGCTTAGTCAGTTCCTCTCTCTCCACAACATCCATCAAGCATGAGATAGGAAGTATGTTGGAATATTTTAAGAGTGAAATTTTTCATACCTTTTTCGTGAAAATGGATACTATGTAAATCAAAAGGAGGCAAGAGGAAGCAGAAACGACACTAGCTATATATTTTCCTAGATGTATTAAAAGACATCCTAGGGATGAATGCCCACTGATTGTCATAGAAGTCTGCTTAATCTATAAAGACGATCATGCAATAGAAAAATGTCCCTCTCTACCAGGCCTTACGTTGCGCTTCACTAACCAAAGGAGGCCCCCAAGTCCTCAGCCATATCAACAAGGCATGCAAGGTGCACATTATTCTCACTACAATCAAAATAAAAATGCACCTTTCCATCCTTGGTACCCTTCCATTCATTCATCATGGTCTATAACTCCTCCTTGGCCTTATGCTCCTCACTATCCTCCTCAACCTATCAACCCTCCTTTTCATCCATATCCACCCCAATCTTCCCAGTGGGGTAACCAGTCACTGGGGTGGAGGCCTTAGACAACCCAACCTCCTACTTTATTGCCTCCAGCTCAACCTCAACCACAAATTCCTCATGAAACTCCACCTAAGAAACCTTAAATGTGTTCTCAATCCAATCTAAATGCAAACAATAATCAAGTACAATAGGTTTACAGTGGGGAGACATCGTATCTTGCTTATGTTGTGGATATTCTAGAGATCAACCTTCGGTTTGGGAAGGTGATCAGAGATAATGACTGTTGGGTGGCAGAGGTCCCACGTAACAATTTTGGGGCTTAAAGCCTATAAGTTAGGATTAAAATATTGTAAAACTCCAAAATATGCAGAGCGTGAAATGTAATAGGTCGAGTCAAAGGGTTGTCCACCCAAGAAATAATATAGAATAATAGGAAGTAAGTCAGCCTGCCCATGGTCCACGGACCATGGGAATGTATAAATAGAGCGAGGCTCTAAGGGTAGAAGACAGTTCTTGTGTTTTTGGATGAATCTTATCGCTATGGGTTTGTGAAGAAAGTATTTTTTGCGTCTATAAGTCTGAGTCAAGGGTGTTGGTGGGTAGATAGAGGCTCGGTAGCTGTGTGCACAGAGGCCTGGTAGAGTCCGTAGCTGTGTGCATGGACCCCTGCAACTGAGTGCACAGGGAAAATCTGATTGTATTGGCGAAAGAATTGAATAAAAGATAAGTTGGTTCTAAAATACTGTGTTGATTCTGAAATATCACGGATCTGGTTAATTTATGGTTGATATATCTATTTGATCTATACACTTATTCTTATGTTACGAATACATGCAAATCTATAACTGTTTTGGGTGCGCGCACTAGTTATCTCTTTTAAATGTTTGCTTAAAGACCATGAAATTTGGATCTAATCTATAACAACTCATTAATAATAAGTATTAAGGAATTGCTTGGTTCCAGATCTACATAGAAGCAGAGTGGTGCGAGCCCACAGAATGGCATGCGAACCCTCCAGACCACATCAAGACATCCCAAGGGTGCGGAAACTTGGTTCCAGATCTACATAGAAGCAGAGTGGTGTGAGGCCACAGAACAGCACACGAACCCTCCAGACCACATCAAGACATCCCAAGGGTGCGGAAACCTGGTTCCAGCACCCTCCCCTGCTACCTCGGGTGAGACCTCAGTCCACACTCAGCGGGCTGTTGCTGAAAGGGTTGGTAGCTGCAGGATTTGTTTAGCTAAATAACTCTTCCGAACCTGGGTCAGGCCCATATAAGCCAACAAATGGTTCCGTTACCGGGACCCGGATCTACCTAAGGGATGTCTGATGTCGGAATGCTGGAACCCTATGGAGAAAGAGTTTGAGGATTGATTGGATCAGGAGCGGTACGAGTTCATAGTACACCGGCCAGAGGTTAAAAATGACGAGCGCGATCCAACTACCAGTATTCAAAAGAGAAAGAAGTGAAGATCCAGAACAATTTTGGTTCGTGGTAACAACGATATGGGAAGCACAAGGAGTTATGAACGATAACATAAAAAAGGCTACTTTAGTTAGCGCATTGCAGGACCAAGTGCTGACATGGTATATAAAGTACTCAAGTGATCACCCGAATGCGGGAACAGCAGAGATCAGGGCTAAATTGAAAAAAGAATTTAGTCAGCCAAAATCAGAAACACAGTCGATCATAGGGTTCAAGGGGATTGCAATGATGCCTGGTGAAACTCCGTGGGATTTAGATCACAGATTGAAAATTACAATCCATGAGACGAACATGACGTTGTCGGATGCGCAGCATTGCGCGTGGTTTGTGGCATCATTGACACCACATCTGAGGATGACATTGTCACAGCAAAAGATCTCAACCTAGGCTGAAGCATTAGAGACAGCAATGAGGTTACATGAAACTCCGATACAGGATCCGAGGTTGGGAGTTCAGCAAATCCATGCGCAAATACAAAACCTACGTTTAGAAATGCAGAAGTTAAAACAAGAATAGGCACCCCGCCCAGAAGCTCGGGAGGAAGTGTGGTGTATAAAGTGTAGAAGCCAGGGTCATGATAAGATCATTGTCCGGTCTTTTGTAAACTATGTGGTAATGGGGGGACTAACGTCATTGCGACCAGAGGCACAAGCAGGGCCAAGTGCGACACCCTCGCTCTGGTGCACATTCTATCAAGTGGGAGGAAAGCACAACACGAACAACTGTCATCTACTACCAAAATTTAACTAAACCCCCTAGCAGCTATTTTACAACTTTTGCAGATCGATGGGCCACGAGGAGCGAGATTGTCGTAGTTATCAATTATTGATGGACCAGTCACCTACCTAAAAAATGCAGACTGAAGTGCGAGGTCAGGATCCAACCGCGACGCTAGCGCGCGGTGGGTTCCAGGGACGTAGACAAGGACGGGGAGGAATGGGGGCAGGAAGGGGTCGCGAGCAGCTCATTTGTTACAACTGCAAAGGAACTGGAAACTATGCGGGGGATTGTACCAACCCAACCAGAATATCGTGCCCTTACTGCGAGCAGTTTGATCATGAAATAATAGACTTCTCCACATTGATAGCATAGATACGTGAGAAGAGGGCAGCACAACCTACGACAAAGCAGAACGTCCAAATGATGAGGGTTGAACCATGCGCAGAGGACCCCAACATAAACATGGTGCTTAGAAGTGGCACGGTCACAGGAGAGGATAAGGGGAAACTAACCAAGGAAGACGCAGGGGTTCATAAGGAGACATGTCTGGAAGCTAGGGAGAGCTTCGTGGAGGTCTCTACCCCAAGTAGTAGGGATCAACCCAAGCCAGAAAGGGATCCCTCGATGCTGACTACCTTTTTAGAGACATGCATGAAATTGCTTCGCGACAATAGGGCGGTTAAGGGCTTGTAGGAATTGATAAATAGGTGCACAGGATCGAGCGAACCTCGCGTGGTCTGAAAATTGGGAAAACATGAATCGCGGACTGGGCGGGAAATACGATTAACGGCGCAAATTGAGAACTATGAGATGGATCAGATCATTTTAGACTTGGGCTCAGATGCAAATGTACTACCTAAACAGACTTCGGAGCACATGGGTAAGCCAATGCTAAAATGGTCTCCTATTCAATTGTGGATGGCGAACCAAAAGAAGATCCTGCCCATGGGAAGATAGTAAGGAATTACGGTAGATATAGAAGGCACGAGCACCCAAACAGACTTTAAAGTAATAGAAATCGTGGATGAAAGTAGCCCTTACCCTGCATTGTTAGGGATAGACTAGGCCACTGATATGAATGGGGTTATTAATTTAAAGAAGCAGAAAATGATATTTGAGAAGAAGTCGCTCTGCGTAATCATTCCGCTAGATCTAGCTAAAGGACTGTGTTACACTGAACCCGTGTGCAACGAAGGGAGTGACGATGAATTAGATTGTATCTACAAAATTTCTGCACAAAATCAAGAGTGGGTCAAGCCAATGGAGGAAGGAAGAATATTGTGGGGTCATGCAAAGTCTTGCACCGAAGATTCAGATGAAGAAGACGAGCAATGGCATAACCGGTTGAACGGAGTAACCACGTTACACTGCAATATGATGACTAAATTGTTGTATTGCGTTAGAGCTCAGGATCGCAAACTACCGATGTATGATGGGCTGACAGCAGTAGATGAATTCCTAACCAAGTTTGAAAGCGCGGTACCAGAGCACCAACGGTTTGATGCGTTGAGATGGGCATTGCGCGTGACACCTATGCGATGGTGGGGGACACATGAAGGAACATTCGAAAATTGGCATGGTTACAAGTGCATGATGCAGATAATATTTGGGAGGCCGGAACTATGAATAACTGAGAAATACAATGGACGTGATGATCCGTCCATGCACCTTACTAGATGGGACCAAGCCTATGGAGAAGAGCCTCAATCGGAGTGGGTACACTTATTCTATCATACCCTGGATGTCATTCCAAGGAACTGGTATACTGAAACAGAGCTCTGACATGGCACAGGCAAGTGGGATATCTTGCGCGAAGGGTTTCTGTCAACATTCCTCTTTGAAGATCAATGGATGGATACTTTGGATGACATGTTGCAGGTTGTGAAGGCCACTATTTTCAAAATACCACTAGAACCAGAAGAAATCATGCAGCCAGACTAGTCGTGACAGCTGAGCCAGGACCTGGAATGTTACAATGTCGAAGTAGATGATGATGAGGACGACCCTAGAAACATCAATATTCCAGAAATAGAGGGGAGTTGCGAGGTGCACAGACCAGTAATCGAGGATACAGACATCAGTGCACTGCTGAAAATGAAACAAGTAAACATTGGAATGGAGGAACAGGCGAAGTATGCAACTTTTGGGGACTATTGGGACGATGCCACAGTGGAAAAGGTCATCGAGTTGCTTCAAGAATATCAAGATTTATTCCCAACAAAAATCATGGAGTTAAAAGGGATCCTCGGTGACCTGGGAATGATGAAGATAACCCTGAAGACGGATGCAAAGCCAGTTAAGTAGCGGCCTTACTAGTTGAATCCAAAATACAAAGCGAAGGTCCGCGAAGAGTTGGACAAGATGCTTGCAGCAGGAATAATTGAACTAGTAGAGGAGTCTGACTGGGTAAGTCCTATGGTTGTGCAGGAGAAGAAACAAAAGGGTGAAATTCGCATCTGCGCAGATCTCAGGAAGCTCAATGATGCATGTGTTAACGACCCATTTCCAATGCCATTTACAAACGAGATCCTGGAAAATGTGGGTGGACAGGAAGCATACTCCTTCACGGACGGTTTCTCGAGGTACCACTAGATTAAGATCGCACCAGAGGACAGGAGTAAAATAACGTTTGCCACCAAATGGGGCTGTTTTCAGTACACGGTGATGCCCTTTGGACTAAAGAATGCGCTAGTGTAGTTGCATGCAAGGAATTTATACACAAGTTCTTAGAGGTATATCTTGATGATTGGACCGTATTCAGGCTAGTTAAGAAACATACTACGAGCTTACGGTTAATGCTGGATACTTGCCGACAGCACCAGATTGTGCTAAACCTAAAGAAGTGTACTTTCCTCATTCCCTTCGGGAACCTGCTCAGCCATGTGGTTTGTAAGCAAGGTCTGATGGTGGATCCAGTGAATATCATTGTCATACTCAATCTGCAAGGTTCGTGAAGTGTCAAACAATTGCGCGCCACATTGGGACACACTGGTTACTATTGGAAGTTCATAAAAAGCTACGCACAGTTCACGACACCAATGGAACACATGTTGAAGAAGGATGCTACTTATTGCTGGAATGAGGAATGCAACAAAAGTCTGTAAATGCTTAAGGAAAAGATGGCATCAGCCCCTATATTGGTCTTTCTGAAATGGGACATCGAATTTCACGTGCATCTCAACGCGTCGTGTATCACGTTAGGTGCTGTACTCACTCAAGAAGGAGAAGAGGGAATTGATCACCCGATTGCATTATCAAGTCGACGATTATCAAAAGCTTAGAAGAATTACTCCACTACTAAGCAAGAGGGATTGGCGATACGCACTACAGAAATATCACCACTATCTACTCAGAGGACACTTTAAGATGTATACTGACCATTCTGTGCTAAAATACCTAGTAAATAAGCCTGTGTTGGGGGGGCGCATTTGTAGGTGGTTGCTATTATTTCAAGAATATGACTTTGAAGTCGTCGTAAAGCCGGGACGTCTAAACGCAGGCCTAGATCACCTGTCCTGAATTGAGAATGGCGAAGAGCCCACAAACTTAGAGGAAGGACTACCGGATGCATAGTTGTATGCAGTGCATGTCGTGGATGGCCATTTTGAGGATATAATCCACTTCTTGACCACAGGAACCACACCACAGGGATATTCCATCCAGCAAAAGAAGGAATTGGTGATACGCGCAGCAGATTTTACTGTTATTGCAAGGCACCTCTACAAAATGAGCAACAACGAAATATTACATAGATATGTACCTAAATTCGAGCAAGGACAGATCTTGGCCAAAGCACATTAGGGGGTTACTGGAGGACATTATGCGGGTCACGCCACAGCATAGAAGATTCTTCGCGTAGGACTATGGTGGCCAACTATACATCAAGACTCGAAAGCATACTGTCAGGCCTGCGACGTATGTCAAAGGATTGGGATACCATCGTGGAGGGATGAAATGACACTCAAACCACAGATGACACTGCAACCGTTCGAGAAGTGGGAAATCGACTTCGTGGGACCTATTGCACCTCAAGGGAAGATAGGCGCATGTTATATCATCACTGCGATAGAATACTTGACCCAGTGGGTAGAAGCACAGTCGGTTAAAGACTGCACGGTTGCTACAGCTGCGAAATTTTTATTCGAGAACGTGTTGACATGGTTTGGATGTCCCAACATTCTAATGAGCGACCGGGGAACGCACTTTCTAAATGAAATGATTAGCGCGCTCACTGAGGAGTTCTAGATATATCATCAACAGAGTATTCCATACCATCCACAAGCGAATGGGATAGTGGAAGCGTTCAACAAAATTTTGGAGACTGCATTGACCAAGGTTTGTAATGCGCAGCGAAACGATTGGGATTTGCGCATCCCTATTGTTCTATGGGCATATCAAACCACGTGCAAGAAGTTGACAGGCCAGACACCTTTCTGGTTAGTCTATGGCAAGGAAGCCGTCATGCCCATGCAATACATTGTACCTAGTTTGCGAATCGCGGTAGTAACAGGCATGGAAAACAGCGGGGCTTTGGAGGAATGGCCCACGCAACTGGAGGAACTTGAGGAGGAACGATTTTTGGTCGGATTCCATCAGCAAGTACAGAAACAGTGAGAGAAAGCGTGGCATGATCGCCATATCAAGGTGTGTACTTTCAAAGAGAATTATATAGTATTACTATATGACAGCAAGTTCAAGAAATTCCCTTGCAAGCTCTGAATGCATTGGTTGGGACCCTATGTAGTCAAAGAAGTCACAGATGGAGGCGCGGTCTAGCTTGCCAAGCTCAATGTTGAACCATTCCCGGGAAGAGTAAATGGCAGTCGCCTGAAGCTCTACACTGGTGGGTCGACCGCCTAACTAATGGACCGAAGGACAGTCTCACCGCTCCAGCCATTTGAAAGAGAGTGCGGGACAATAAAGAAGTCTGGGGCGAAGCTGCGCGACTATGTTATGAAACCAACTCAAGAAAAGATAGAAAAGATAGATCAACGCCTTAGAATTCAGCCTCTTCGAGGGGGCAACCTCCTTTACATTACATAAATGAACAATTCTTCGATGATTCAAATGACAAAACCTCCTTTCTATATATAGGAGTCTAAGGAGTCACAATATAATCCAGCCAACCTAACAATAATAATATAAAGCCACAAAAATAAAAATAGAGGGATTCTATGGGGCACAAAAATAAAAATATGGGGGTAATAGGGGCACAACAATATAAATAAGGGGTATAACTACAATAGTAATGGGGTAATCACTAGTATTATAGGGACCCAACATGCCCCTCTCCTTCAAAAAAGTGTTGTCCTCAACGCTTGAGTAGTTCTGGATACTTCTGCATAAAATTCTCATCCTCCCATGTGGAATCTTCAACAGATAAGTTCTTCCACTTGATAAGATACTCTGAAATTGATCGATTTCGTAGCTGTCGAGTTCTTGTTTCTGTGACTGCTTCCGGTTCCAATATAATTTTTCCTTCCTCGTCAAGTTCTGGCAATATTGTTTGAATTGGGAGCTTGTCGCCTATAACCTTCTTTAAACATGAAACATGGAAAACTGGGTGCAATCGAGAAGCTGCAGGAAGCTCCAATTTGTATGCCATAGTACCAATCTTTTACAACACCTTGTACGGACCATAATACTTTGGTGATAATTTATTATCCTTCTTAGCTTGCTTTAGGGACATTTGCTTATATGGTTGTAGCCGTAGGAATACCCAATCACCTACATCAAAACTTCTTTCACTGCGATGTTGATCTGCCTGTTGTTTCATTCTATTTTGTGCCAACACGAGGTTATCCTTTAAGAGTTGGAGGACTTGTTGTTGATGTTCGATGTGATGTTCCACTGCCTGAACCTTAGAATTTTCTCTTAAATATGATGTGATGGATGGTGGTTGATACCCATAAAGTGCCATAAATGGGGTCATTTTTGTTGTTGTATGGAAGGAAGTGTTATACCACCATTCAGCCAGAGGCAACCATTTGACCCATTGTGTCTGTTTATCAGATACAAAGCAACGAAGATATCCTTCCAAACATTTGTTTACTATCTCAGTTTGCCCATCAGATTGAGGATGATAAGATGAGCTATGAGCTAACTGAGTACCAAGACAAGAAAATAATTCTGTCCAAAAATTTCCAGTGAAAATGGGATCTCTGTCACTTACAATAATCTTTGGGTTTCCATGTAGCTTTTGAATTGTTTCCATAAATGCAGTAGAAACTGTACTGGCTTTAAATGGATGTGATAATGCACAAAAGTGTGCATACTTGGTAAGTCTGTCAACTACCACCATGATGACACTCTTTCCCTCAGACTTGGGTAAACCTGTGATAAAATCCATTGAAACCTCCTCCCAACGTTGGCTTGGAATGGATAAAGGTTGTAATAGACCCAGTGTCTTAATTGTTTCAACTTTATTTTGTTGGCAAACCAAACATTCCGCCACAAACTTTTGAATATCTGATTTAAGGCCATCCCAAAAAAATTCCTTCTTAACCCTGTGGTAAGTTTTTAAAAATCCTGAGTGCCCTCCTAAGGGAGAAGTGTGCAATTCCATAAGAATCTTTTGTTTTAGCTGGGAATTCTTACAGAGGTATAAGCGATCTTTGTACCATAACGAATCATTTTGCCAGCTAAATGTATCAGAAGTACTGGAATCTTGTTGTAGCTTTCGAATAAGTGCCCACACTTCTTCGTCATTCTTCCATTCCTCCCTTGCTTCGTTTATCCAATCTGGTTGGATAATAGAAATGGCACACAACAATGCTTCCACATCCTCATCCTTTCTTGAGAGTGCATCTGCCACCACATTTTGCTTCCCTTTTTTGTAGATGATTTCAAAGTCATAACCCAACATCTTTGTGACCCACTTTTGTTGCTCTTCAGAGGATAATCTTTGTTCTAAAAAGTATTTAAGGCTATCATGATCCGTTTTTACCTTGAAGTGTCTTCCCATTAGGTAGGGTCGCCATTTCTTAAGTGCATGGAGTATTGCCAACATTTCCTTCTCATAAATAGCTTTGCTTAAAAACTTTCCCTTGATTGGACGACTTTCAAAAGCAATGGGTCTTTCATCTTGCATTAGAACAGCACCAATTCCATTTCCTGAAGCATCACATTCCACAATAAAGGTTTTTGTGAAGTCCGGTGTAGCTAAGACCGGTGCTTGGCACATTGCCTCTTTAAGATGTTCAAAGGCCTTTGTTGCTTCCGAAGTCCATGAAAATGAATCTTTCTTCAATAATGTTGTTAGAGGTGCTGCTATTCTCCCATAATTCTTAACAAACTTGCGATAATACCCTGTCAACCCAAGAAATCCTCGCAGATGCTTTATGGATGTGGGGATTTTCCATTCCTTAATGGCTTTAATTTTGCTAGGGTCTACCTTAACTCCTTCATGAGATACAATATGACCCAAATATTCCACCTCCTGGACTCCAAAGAAACATTTGGATCTTTTTGCATATAATTGTTTCTCCTCCAATAGTTGTAGCACCCTGTCAACATGTTCAACATGATCCTTCCAAGACTTGTTGTAGATTAGTATATCATCAAAAAATACTAACACAAATTTTCTAAGGAATGGTTTGAAAATTGAATTCATCAAACCTTGAAATGTTGAAGGTGCATTGGTAAGGCCAAAAGGCATGACCAAAAATTCATAATGACCCTCATGAGTTCTAAATGCCATTTTTGGAATGTCTTCAATCTTCATTCTGATTTGATGATATCCCGAACGAAGATCCAACTTGGTGAAGTAAATTGATCCATGCAATTCATCCAGTAATTCATCAATGACAGGAATGGGGAACTTATCTTTAATAGTGAGCTTGTTGAGCTCCCTATAATCTAGACACATGCGCCATGATCCATCCTTCTTGTGCACCAATACTACTGGAGCTGAGAAAGAACTTTGACTCGGTTGAATTATACCAGCCTCTAGCATTTCTGCAACCATACGTTCAATTTCACTTTTTTGGACATAGGGATATCTGTACGGCCTGATGTTTGGAGGAACACTTCCTGGAATCAGATGAATAGCATGATCATGATCACGCATAGGTGGGAGACCTTTGGGAGTCTCAAATACCTTGGAATGATTGTCCAGGACTTTTTGGAGATCTGGAGAAATAGATGATTCCAATGTGGAAACATCTAGCGAACATAATTGTGCAATTACACCTCTTTGCTCCTTTTTTAGAAGCTTTGTCATGCCATTAGAGCTGATTATCTTTCCTGGTTTCCCTGCAATACCCCTTAATTCAACTTCCTTTCCTTCCGTAGAAAATTTGATGAAAAGTTCTTGAAAATTAAAAGCTATTGTACCCAAGGATTGTAGCCATTGGACTCCTAGTACAACATCAGCACCTCCCATTGGAATGGAAAGCATTGGGCTAGTCAATACATATTCTCCCATGGATAGCTTGATATTATGGCACTTTCCAGAGAAATTTATTGTTCCTCCATTTGCAATCATCACTTGACACTCTGGTGCTGGATATAGGAAGCAATTCAATTCTTTTGCTACCCTACAATGAATAAAATTGTGGGTGCTTCCTGAATCAATCAACACTATTACCTTTTTCTTCTTGATTTGTCCTTCTATCTTGATGGTTTGAGGAGTGGTAATTCCCGCCAATGCATTACAAGATATGGTCGGATTTATTTGTTCTTCATCTAGGCTTTGTTCCTGGAGTATATCCTCTTCTTTTGACCTTTCTTGCTCCTTTTCTTCTTCCTCTTCACAATCTATGTAGAATAATTTCTTCTCAGCACACTTATGACCTTTTGTGTATTTGCTATCACAATTGTAACAAAGCCCTTTTTCTCTTTTTTCTTCCAATTGTTGTGGTGTCAACCTTGTAGGTTGTGGAAGACTAGGGGCAACAACACTTCCATCTTTATAGTTGTGAGTGGTATGCTTCCTAGTTGCCATAATTTTGCTTTCCATTTTTCTTGCTAACCTGAATGCCTTCTCTAATGAATCAGGTTCCCAAAGGCGAACATCATGTTGGATATTATCCTTTAAAGACCCTATGAACACATCAATCCTATGCTCCTCTGGAATATCTTTTACCCTTATGTTCAATTTTTGGAACTCCTCAATGTGCTCCATTATTGAACCCTTTTGTTTGAGACTTATCAATTGGCTAAAAAAAGTGTTGCTTTTTGTATCCTCATAATGTGCTATCAATTCTTCCGTAAAAATTGCCCAAGTGATAAATTGTTTACGAGAACAAAGCCATTGATACCATACAAACTGATTTGGTTCCAAATATACAGTTGCCATACGTACCTTTTGTGCGTTTTGCACATTATTGAGATCGAAGAATTGCTCCATCTGTAATATCCATGTGGCGGGATCCTTGCCATCAAACTTCCTCATATCGATTTTTGGAATATGGTGATTCTTCGATCCAACATTAGGGTCTATGGAATCATGATTAACATTTCTTTTGTTCTCATCATGAGTTTCCTTTACTACCTTTTCACCATTAGTAAGTATTTCTTGTAGAAAATTTGTCAAATATGTCTTCATATCTGTCATGCTTGTCTTCAAGTTTGTGTTCAAATCTATCTTCAATTCTTCCATGTCTGTCTTCAAATCTTTCTTCCAATCATCCATATTAGCTTCCACGCCCTTTATCTTAGATTCCATGCCATTTATCTTAGCTTCTGTTAGCTTTTGTGAGCGTGACATTTGTTGCACTTGTTCTTGTAATTTTGATATATCATGTAGCATTTCTTCCTCTTCTTCATGAGTCATGCTAGAGCTTTCAGGTTCCTTACTAGGTGTTTGCATTTTCTTTCCTCAGGGCATCAGTTACCGATAATAATTCTTTACTATGCCCTTTGAATTCCTTCAAACCCTGCTTACAAAAAAATTTAAAAAAAAAAAAACTACACACCTTTTTTCACTTTGTAGAAGCCTGATATTGAATCTGATGTATCTCTGAAATTCCAAATCCTCCAATTCTGAAATTGCGACCTGTAGTAGCCGTCTGTGTCCTCTTTCCAATGCCACAAGTCTGACCCAAATTGGATTCTCTAAGAAAGAGTTATGCACAATCTCCCAAGATGACCTGATTATAGACCTTTCCAGAAGAGCGAAATTGTATGAAGTGCCACGTGTCACTGTTTCAACCTATGGATCTGAAAAATGCATACACAAAACTAGATTCCGTCCTCTTTCTATACCTTCTTACGAAATTTCAATCCGATCCCCAGAGAGAAAGTTATGATGATTTTCCCCAGGTCACCTGTTTTGAATGTAATTCAGGAGTCTGCAAAAAGACCAACTTCCTCAGATCATATCTCCACAAATATCACGTGAAAAGCTCTGAAATTCGGACCCAAGGTTCAGCGCAATTTATTCTCAAATGGGTTTTTTTTGCGACTTCTGAAACGTCACAGAAAAAAAGTTATAGAAAAAATTCCACGATGACCTGTTTGGAGCAGCGAAACCCTAGAATCCAAAGCTCTGATACCAAATGTTATGAAACCAGCTCAAGAAAAGATAGAAAAGATAGATCAACGCCTTAGAATTCAGCCTCTTCGAGGGGGCAACCTCCTTTACATTACATAAATGAACAATTCTTCGATGATTCAAATGACAAAACCTCCTTTCTATATATAGGAGTCTAAGGAGTCACAATATAATTCAGCCGACCTAGCAATAATAATATAAAGCCACAAAAATAACAATAGAGGGATTCTATGGGGCACAGAAATAACAATATGGGGGTAATAGGGGCACAACAATATAAATAAGGGGTATAACTACAATATTAATGGGGTAATCACTAGTATTATAGGGACCCAACAGACTACTGGGCTGCACGTAGATTTGGTCTATCACAAGGGTCACGGTTGCGCGTAAAGGGCTGTGCTGCTGCATTGACAAGTAGAGAGGTGACCGTTGTTGTCACTCTTCATGACAAGACGTCTGAGTTATGGCAAAAGGGAGCTGGCAGTGGGCAATTAAGACACAGGGTACGAGCCAGATCTGAAACGATCTGCCGCAAGCTTAACATGAGGGCACCAGAAAATGTGAGAGCCAATGAATTTGAAATTTGAAACACTTATAAATCACAGGGGGGCATCCACGGAACAAGTTGTGCTTCTGAGAATCGTAAGTTGTTGTGCCTTCCCACGCTATGGAACTCTTCATTATCTACACTCAAAAAGTAAGCCCAAGGGTTGTGATATGGCCAATGGAGATGCAGGGCTTTCTAAAGAATATGATGTTGACAGCTGTGGGCACATTACAGAGTTCAGCATTGACGGTAGGGGATGTGCTGGAAACTTGTAGACACGAAGCAGAACTGGTTTGAATGTCGTGGCCTCACCCATGGGCTAGTTGGCGAACCATAAAAGATAAGGGAAATGCTGTATATACAGAGACAAATGGTGGAATTGTAGTTAACAAGTCATCTCTGATGTACCTTGAAGATTGGGATCTCGTAGACAGAAGCAATGGTCTTGCAAAATTTCAACACAAGTTGCAGCAGATAGTGCAAAGAGAAGATACGAGAATGGAAATTGGCTACGTTGGTACGAGGAGGTCCCATACACGGCACCTCAGCTAGAGCTAAAATCCTATGCACATGTGTTATGTGTTAACCGATCAGAGCAAAATGAGCATTATCGGTTGCGAGAATTGGTAGAAACAATGAAGCAGGAGCTGGAAGAAGCGTTGCAGGAGACAAAGAAGGAGCAGCAGAACAAAGGGCATCACTCGTAGGGAGGTGAACCGCGGAGCCTAGGCAGTGCATCTCGCCACACCGACGAGTGACTCGGGACAAGTCACGATGATTGTGTTGGGGGACTGTTGGGTAGCGGAGGTCCCGCGTAACAGTTTTGGGGCTTAAAGCCTATAAGTTAGGATAAAAATATTGTAAAACTCCAAAATATGCGGAGCGCAAAATGTAATAGGTCGAGTCAAAGGGTTTTTCACCCAAGAAATAATATAGAATAATAGGAAGTAAGTCGGCCTGCCCATGGTCCACGGACCATGGGAATGTATAAATAGAGCAAGGCTCTAAGGGTAGAAGGCAGTTCTTGTGTTTTTGGATGAATCTTAGCGCTATGGATTTGTGAAGAAAGTATTTTCTGCATCTGTAAGTCTGAGTCAAGGGTGTTGGTGGGTAGATAGAGGCTCTACAGCTGTGTGCACAGAGGCCTGGTAGAGTCCCCAGATGTGTGTGCAGACCCCTGTAGCTAAGTGCGCAGGGCAGATCTAGTTGTATTGGCGAAATAATTGAATAAAAGATAAATTGGTTCTAAAATACTGTGTTGATTCTAAAATATCGTGGATCTGGTTAATTTATGGTTGATATATCTGTTTGATCTGTATGCTTATCATTATGTTACGAATATATGCTAATCTATAACTATTCTGGGTGTGCGCACTAGTTATCTCTTTTAAATGTTTGCTTAAAAATCTTGAAAGTTAGATCTAATCTATAACAACTCATTAATAATAAGTATTAAGGAATTTCCTGGTTCCGGATCTACATGGAAGTAGAGTGGCGTGAGGCCACAGAATGGCATGCAAACCCTCCAAACCACATCAAGACATCCCAAGGGTGTGGAAACCTGGTTCCAGCACCCTCCCCTGCTACCTCGAGTGAGACCTCAGTCCGCGCTACACGAGCTATTGTCGAAAGGGCCGGTAGTTGTGGGATTTGTTTGGCTAAATAACTCTTCCAAACCTGGGTCAAGCCCATATAAGCCAACAATGACCCACCTTCTCCACCTGGAGAGATTGAAGAGGATAAGGAAGAGATTTCCCCTCAATCCAATACACCTACTTATCCCAAAAGGTTGGTCCACCCCAACCAACACACCCCAGAAGAGGTTAAAATTTTTAGAGAACTTGTGTGTCAATATACCCCTTCTCTAGTCCATCAAAGATGTTCCCATTTACAACGAGCTTATTAAGGATACATTTTTCAAAATGCAAGGGAGAAGAAGAAGAGATACCCCCACTCTCAATGTTGTTGTACAACTATCTGATCTGATTCTTGGGAGGGTGATCTCTCTAAAGTATTTTGATCTTGGTAGCCTAGTAGTGGATGTGCACATCAATGGAATTATGTTCCCTAATGCTTTGATTGACCTTGGGGCTACAATCAATGTGATGATTGTGGAAACCATGTTGAAGCTAAATCTCCAAGGAGCTTTGAGGAAGACCACAACAGTGTTGCAACTTGCAAATAGAACCACAATAGCTCTTGAGGGAATTATTGAGGATGTCATGGTCTCCATTGAATCATGGGAGTACCCCACTAATTTCCTGTCCCTTCAATCCAAAACTAATTTTAATGGATATCCTCTCATCCTAGGAAGACCTTGGTTTGCCACTACTGATGTCTACATTAGTTCTAGGGTTGCGAACATGATTATTAAGAATGGACATTTATCAAAACAACTTGTGTTGTATCCTCTTGCTCAACCCTCTATTGAGCATGATTTACCCCTATGGTTAGAGGATGAGGGAGAGGTATAATTTTATTAGACAAACCCCTACTGAGTTTGTACACTAGACACTATTATAGGGGAAGGAAACTTGATGAATATGACCTTATTGACCATATCTTATATAATCAATCCCCTACTTCTATACCAGTTGATGAACTGATGAAAGAATCTGAGACTAATCCTTGGGCTGAATTTTTTTATGTTGACTCTAACATAGAACATTCCAAAGTTGTGGATATTGTCCCATCCATAAATTTAAATATCAACCCCTCTCTCATTGTCGAGCAAGAAGAACAATTGTGCAGTGTGCTGAGGAAACACCTCGATGATTTTTCTTGGGATTATAAGGAAATGAAAGGTATACATCCCTCAATCTGTACTTATCATATTTATATCAAAGAGGGATGTAAGCCTGTGCACCAACCCCAAATAAGGATGAAACCATCTCTTAAGGACATTGTGAAAGAGGGATTACAAAAGTTACTGGATGCAGAGTTCATATATCTCATTTCAGATAGTGAGTGGGTGTCCCCTCTTGTTTTAGGCCCTAAGAAAAATGGGAAATGGAGGATATATGTTGATTACCAAGAACTTAACAAAGTTACAAAGAAGGACCATTTTCTTTCGCCCTTCATTGACCAAGTCCTAGATGGCCTTGCAAGAAATAAATTATTCTCCTTCCTGGATGGATTTAGTGGATACAACCAAATACATATCATCCTTGAAGACTAAGATAAGACCACATTTACATGTCCTTGGGGTACTTTTGTCTATAAAGTCCTTCCATTCGGTCTATGCAATGCCCCTGCTACTTTCCAGAAGGCAGTTCTAAGTATCTTTGCTGAACTTTTTCATGATACTGTCGAGATATACATGGATGATTTCATTCCTTATGGGTGTGACTTCCAGGAAGTTCTTTCTAATCTATGTAAAGTATTAATGATATGCATTTAAATGAGCCTTTCATTGGGTCCTGAGAAATGTGAATTTTTTATGAATTTGGGGACTATCCTTGGCCATTTTATCTCCAAGGAAGGGATACAGGTTGACACAAACAACATTATCGTCATAAAACGAGTCTCTATCCCTAAAAAACAAAGGGATTTTAGGAGTTTTCTTGGATTAGTTGGGTATTATAGAAGGTTCATTAAATATTTTAATAAATTGGCTTCACCGTCATTTGGACTATTGGCTAAATATTCAGACTTTTGTTGGACATACAACTGTCAAGAAGCCTTCGAAGTACTAAAAGATAAGTTGACCGTTGCACCCATCCTTAGAGGTCCTAATTGGGCATTACCTTTCCACATACACACAGATGCCTTAGATAAAGTTGTAGGAGAATCCTTAGGACAAGTGGAAGACAAATTGCCTTATGCTATCTATTTCATCAGTAAGAACCTTTATGAAGTTGAATTAAATTATACTATCACTAAAAAGGAACTCTTGGTTGTCGTACATTATTTGAACAAGTTTAGGCATTATATCATTGGTTATCAAACTTGTGTTCACATTGATCATGTAGCCATTAAGTATTTGATGAATAAAATTGATGTCAATGCTGGGATAATTAATGGTTGTTATTATTGCAGAAATTTTATTTAACTATTATTGACAAACTAGGGAAAGAGAATGTGGTTTCATATTTCTTATCAAGCCTAACCCTGCCTATAGAAAAGGAAGAGATGGTGGATGATCAACTCCTAGAGGAACTCCCCTTTGCCATCTCAGTGCATTCTCCTTGGTTATCTTATATAGGAAACTACTTGGTTACTGGGAGGTTCCCTCCTAACCTATCCTCCAAGGAGAAAAGCAAGATTGTTAGGAAAAATTCCCCATTCACTTGGATTAGGGGGAATCTTTTTAGATTGGGGCCAGATCATATCTTGAGGAGATGTGTGAGGGAAGAGGAGGTCTTTTAAATCCTCTCAGCATGTCATGATGGAACTTGCGGGGGGCACTTTGCTGCTAATAGGTCAACCTTCAAAGTTCTACAAGCAGGTTACTATGGGCCAATTTTACATGAATATGCAAGGAGGTACACCACCAAGTGTGAGTAGTGCCAAAGGATGGGTAAGCCCACACCTAAGGATGAAATTCCCTTACAACAATAGGTGACTCTAGAGCCATTTGATAAGTGGGGAATGGATTTCATTAGACCTATTGATCCCCCATCATGATAGAAGAAGTGTATCATTGTGTGCACTGATTATTTGAATAAATAGGCTAAGACAAAGGTATTGAAGGCAACAACTAAGAAAAAGGTGGTTGAGTTTCTGAGGGAGAACACCTTCTACAAGTTTTTTTTCCAAGATAATTAGTCACTGACTAAGGATCACAATTCACATCAAATCTAATAGAAGATCTCATCAAGCAGAACCACATCAAGCATTGGACATCCACTACCTATCACCCTCAGGAAATGGGCAAGTGGAGGTCACAAATAAAGCATTGGAGAACATTCTAACCAAGGTTGTTAGAAGCAGCAAAAAATATTGGGCAGACAGATTTGTAGAAGCCACTTGGGCCTACAACACCACTTGGAATACCACCACTGGATTTACTCCATTCAAACTAGTTTATGGGAAGAAGGCCATACTGTCCATTGAATTTGAATACAACACCTTAAGGATGGCAACTCAGTTAGACTTGGAACTCACTACAACACAACAAGAGAGGCTTCTCCAACTCAATGGTTTAGATGAATTTAGGTTGCAAACTCTTTTGCACAATGAGGTAATTCATCTACAAAGGAAGATTTGGCATGACAAACACACTAAAGAGAAGACTTTTAAAGAAGGGGATTGAGCCCTGTTGTATAATTCTAGATTCAAGGATTTCAAGGGAAATTTAATGACAATATTGTTGGGTCCCTATCTAGAAGAGAGATGTAATGAGAATGAGTCTTTCTAGATAAAAACAATTGATGAGGAAGGGATTCAATTGTCAATGGTAATAGGTTGAAGTTGTCAAAAATACCTTTATCCAAGGAAGATTTTATTATTTCAATCAGCAGAGAATTGAATTTGATTGGGAGGCTTACAATCTTCAATCCACATAGCTTTTAAAAAAAGAGAAAAAGAAGAGAATAAATAAAGGGCCTAGATGAAAACCTCTACGAGGTAGCCCAAGGGAAAAAAGAAATAATAAATAAAAATAAAATATCCCCAAGTGAAAACCTCCTTTGAGGAGCCTAGGGCAAGAATGCATGTTTAAAACATCTACAGAGGAAGTTTGTATTTCTATAAAATAAAAAATAAAAAATAAAAAAAAAAAGATGAGTCCTTACACCAATTTGGCTAACATCTCTCTTTTGCAGGACTCGAGATAGCTAGAAGAACAGTGGCTACAAAATAGGTTTTACAAATTCATTTTACATTCCTTATAGCTATCCATTTTCATTTTCCCCCTCTTCATTCACCTCCCTACCTCTTTCCATCATTTAGCCAGCAAATGGACCATGTTTTGCCTCCTTGTTGAAGTGCTAAAGGATTGTCCAGAGTTGTTGCAGGAGGACCTATTTTGCTACAGGAGCAACCTGAATTGCTATAGGAGCTAGATTCAATTGGAGAGAGGGGCCAAAAGGTCATGTTTTCCTTAGGAAATATTGGGATAGGTCCACCAAAATTCCTCCATCACTCATCCACTCCATCTGGCAAAAATTCATCCTCAAAATTCCACTCGACCATACAGAAAAAACCAAAACAAAATTCTCAGTGTTCAAATTTTTCATTGCATACACCACCCTCTGATGATTCCAATTATGTCCCCATGCCTCCTATGTTTTGCCTAAATTCTTGAATGCAATATGAGGTCTTGAGGAGGGATGAAGTGACTGCTATAGGAAGGGGATCCCTCCTATAGCAGCCTGCACGGTGACAACAAAATTATGAACCATTCTCTTCTCAGCCCCAAAATAGAAGATCCAACAACCCTAAGGCATCATGAAGAAATTAATGAAGCTAAGAAGGCACACACCATCCCTAGAGAGAAGATGACAGGTTCTCCATCCATCAAAATAGCAGTAGGTTGAGCACGGGAAAGAGGCCTACACACAAAAAGGGGATTTTATCAATAAAAGAAGAAAAAAGTTATGAATACCTGTGCAAAAGAAAACAAAGCATATCAATATCTTCAAATTCCTCATGATATGAAGTCTAGTAGCAACATGATGACATATCCACAATTCATTATCAAGTAGGTTCAGGTATGACACCCATCACCTCTGCACTATGCATATAATGAAAAATTTGTTTAATGATCGAGAATGGAATTATTTTATGGGTTGGATGTGGCCATTCAACTTGGACACCTTAGATCAATTAACTACAATTTATTCATCCACCATGCAATGTGGAAAAGGAAAGTTAAGTGGGTTGATGACTATGAGGAGTGGGGTCATGATTACGAGGAGTGGGGACAACATTTCAAAAAAGGAAACTCATGCAGATGCCAAGTCACAACAACACTCCAAGCCTTTAGCACAAAAGGAATAAAGCGTACAAGGTTCGAATCCACTCGCATAATCGCTCATTTCTAGAAAACAGTTGGAGAAGGATGAGCTAGATGTTACCAAAGACATCCTAGGGTGCCGCCGAGCTGCCACAAACCATGTTTGTAGGTGCTACAGAAGGTTTTGGAATGCTATATGAGGGTTTGAACTGCTACAGGAGCGCAGAAAGGAAGATATAGGGGCATTAAAAGGGAAAAGGGAGCCAAAGCCACCAGAGATTGTCTTCAAACCCTCATGCACACAATATAATCATTCTGAAATGAGTAAGTGGCCTCCTCCCTATCTAATTCCCATACATTTTCATAAAGAATTATGTTTGAATTGGATATTCTACATAAAACAATTGAGTAGTAGTTTCGTCTGAAATTTTTAAAAGAAGGTAAGATAGGGATAGAGAAAGTTTGTTTTTTTATACAAAAATATCATCCTTCTCCTCCTCTAAAAAATGGGACAATTTGATACTATCTCTGCACTCGAGACTCCTCTGAGGCCAAAATTGAAATTCACCCAAAATAACCCTAAGAAGGCATACTAGGATAAATTGGGGGAGGTTTCAACAGGAGAGAACCCAGAGACACAAGAAGAATCCATCAGCATCCTCCTATGGTAGACATTTTTTTAAGACATCAATGGTTGGGCTTATTTGAACAATTGAAGGGGTATGATGATGATATCACTCAAGAGTTTGCCATGGCACTAAATTCTCAAGGAGAAAATAGTGCCACTACTGTTGTTAGAGGACTTTCCATCTCTTCAAATGTTTAACTCATAAGCAAAGTGACTACCCTACCCTTAGGAGTTTAATGGAGCAAGGAGGATAAAGAAATAAGTGTTACAACTAGGAAGAACTTCTTCATTCATAGAGAAAAGCCTGTAGAAGATAAAAATGGAGTGAGGAGAGAAAGCCTATTATACCCCTGGAATGAAGTGGCCTATCACATATTCAAATACATATCTTATGAGGGGAGGTTTATCATTGTGTATGCCCATAATTTTAGGATGCTCCGTGAGCTAATATTCAAAGTAAAATTACCCATTCCACAGAGACTCATTGTTCCACATTTCCTCTTGTAGTCTATCATTGAAATGAGCCAAAAAGTGAGGGAAGGGAAACATCAGCACATTTCCCACCATGGCCTCATTAAGTTGATTGTTATGGATGTTCTTATCTACTTAAATAACATTGTGTTATGGACTGAATTTGTAGACATGGATAGGGAAATATTCATTGAAACACAAGTCATTACCTCCACATAGCAAGAAGGAACACCATCCTCTAGTATTGGGGGTAGGGAAGGAAGGGAGGAAGAGAAGGAGGAAGCATAAGCCAAGGAAAGAGAAGAAGAGGAGCAAAGAATAGAGGGAGAGAACACCGAAGAGACCACCAAACCTCAAGAGACAAAAATACAAGGACAACTGTTGGGCAGCGGATACCCCCATAGTAGGTTTTGGGGCTTAAAGCCCAAGTTTTCATCAATGTGATGTAAAGACCCCACAAAATGTGGGCGCGGAGCGCGAAATTCTAGGGTTGTCTGCCCTAAGATAATATAATATAATGTATGATATGTTGGCCTACCTATAAATAGAGCAAGGCTCTAAGGGTAAAAGGTAGTCTAAGTTCTTAGCTTTGAGAAGTAACATGGGTTTTGGATGTTGAATTAGCTCTAAGTCTCTAAGTTCGAGTATTGGGTTGTAGTAGTAGGAAAAGGCTCTGCAGCTGAGTGTGCAAAGGCCTGCTAGAGTCCGTAGCTGTGTGCGCGGGCCCCTGCAGCTAAGTGTGTTGGGCAGAGTTGGGATTGTATCTGAACAGAGGATTAATAAAAGATAAGTTGGTTCTGAAATACTATGTCTTTATTGCTTCTGTGATATTTATGCATCTCTTTCCAGTTCATGATTGCACGCACTAGTTATAAATGTTGAATGATTAATGAGACTATTGGGCCCACATAATTAAGTAAAGATCTATAATAAAATGAACAGTCAGGAATAAGGATCGAGACAACTCCTCTTCACGTTTGTTACAAAGCTACGTGGACGTAGTCACACGAGTTGCGAAGGATAGACAGCTACGCAGAGCAGCACAAGTGCACAGGATCGGTTTACGAACTTCCCAGACTTCATCAAGACATCCCTAGGGTGTAGAAACTCGGTTCCAGCACCCTCCCATACTACCTCGGGTGAGACCTTGCTCCGCACACCGCGGACTGTTACCGAAAGGGCTGGTAGTTTTTGGATTTGTTTGGCAAAATCACTTATGAACCTGGGTCAAGCCCCAACAAGCCAACAAATGGTTTCATTGCCAAGACCGGGATTTGCCTAAGGGATGTCTGATGTCGGAACACTGGAATCCCATGAAGAAGGAAATTGAAGAGTGGTTGGATCAAAATATTCATGAGTTCGTGACACAGGAAAATAGAATTCCGCAATTATCTGAGAAAAGGTGGCTAGATCGCTACGTGTATACAGAAATGCACAAGATATTCTTTGCATCCTTTCCATCAGAGATGTACGATTGCATCGCGAAGTTAGCTGACAGCCAAGGAAGGTACAAACTTGATCAACCGATAGTGTGGACTCCGGAGTTAGTGTGCGGACTAGAGGCATCAGAAGATAAGATCACACGCGCTGTGGACCATTGGCTCAACCAGATAATAGGAGGGTTTATCACTGAGTTCGCGGTAGACACGACCGTGAGCTATAGTGAAGCAGAACAACGTTTTCTCAAGGGACCGTGAGGTAGGTACATTAAATCCCTGAATACTGGGATTAAGATGATGTTATGTGAGAAGCGGGTTATGCGAATACATTAATGTTTGGAATGACGCGGAGTGGAAAGATATACAAAGGTACCGAGTAATTAGGAAACAATCCCTTAATTTCACCTGCATGAGAGAGTGAGGAAGAGCTCGCTCGGGTTTCTCTGAGAAGTGCAGTCACTTTTATAAGGCAGTGCATTCCGCAGTTATCACCTCCACTTACACCATCACCCGCTTCACCTACTTCACCTCCATCTTCACCTACCCCACCTCCACCAAAACCGTGGTTCAGCATGGCGAGCGCAATCAAGCTACCCATATTCACGAGAGTAGGGAATGAGGATCCAGATCAGTTCTGGTTCGTGGTAAGAGCAGTGTGGGAAGCGCAAGGGGTCACGGACGACAACATTAAGAAGGCTACATTGGTGAGCATGCCGCAGGATCGCATGCTGACATGGCATATCAAGTTCTCTAATGATCACCCAAATGCAGGAATAGCGAAGATCCAAAATGCATTGAACAGAGAATTTAGCCGGCTGAAATCAGAGACATAGTCAATCATCGGATTTAAAGAGATCACGATGATTCCAGGTGAGACTCCATGGGATCTAGATCAGCAGCTAAAGAGTACAATCCGCGAGGCTAATATGACGTTAACAGATGTGCAGCACCGTGCATGGTTTGTGGCATCTTTGACACTACACTTGAGGACGACGCTGTCAAGTAGAAGCTTTCAACCCAGGCCGAAGAGTTGGAAATGCCAATGAGGTTGCATGAAACATTGATACAGGATCCGGGATTGAGAGTCCAACAAATCCAAGCGCAACTATAGAATCTATGCTTGGAGATGCAGAGTTTGAAGCAGGATAGGATGCCACAGCCAAAGGCGTGCGAAGAAGTGTGGTGCATAAAATTCAAAGGCTAGGGCCATGACAAAGACGACTGTCCAGTATTCGCGAACTACTTGGTAGGGGGGGACCAATGTTGTTGAGACCCGAGGCACAGGCAGGGCCAAGTACGGTACCCGCGCTATGGTGCACAATCTGTCAAATAGGAGGAAAGCACACGATGGATAATTGTCATCTGTTGTAGAAGTATACACAGACTCTGCAACGATTGTTTTGTAATTTCTGTAGGTCGGTGGGCCACGACGAGTGTACTTGTCGCAGCTACGATTTGATGATGGAGCAGACCCCAACATATAGAATGCAGACAGAAACACGAGGCCTCGACCCTACCGTGGGGATGGCACGCACTGGATTTCAAGGCCAAGGTCGAGGACGAGGAGGAATGGGACTAGGAAGGGGTCGCAGATAGTTAATCTGTTACAATTGTGGAGGACCAGGGCACTATGCTCGCGATTGTACCAATCCAATGAGAATATCCTGTTCATACTGTGCTCAGTTTGATCATGAAGCAATAGATTGTCCTACGTTGATCGCATAGATGTGCGAGAAAGGGGTACTACAGCCTACTCCGACTCAGAATATCCAAATGATGAGGTTTGAACTACGCGAAGAAGACCCCAATGTGAATATGGTGCTCAGAAGCAACGCAACCACTGGGAAGATAAGGTGAAGCAGCCCGAGAAAGATACATGGGTTCACAAGGCTCCTACAAAGGAACCTACGTTTGACTTGGAACGAGCAAAGGAGACGTTTATGGAAGCTAAGAACAGCTTCGTGGAGGCCTCTGCTTCAGGTAGTAAGGATCAACCAGAGCCAGGAATGGATCCTTCTATGCTTACTACCTTTTTGGAGACATGTACGAAGCTGTCGCGTGATAATAAGGCAGTCAAAGGACTACAGCAGTTGATCACCAGGTGAGCAGGGTCAGGGTAACTGTGCGTAGTCCGAAAACTAGGAAAGCATACATTGCGTACCGAGAGGGAAATGAGATTAACGGCGCAGATTGGAAAATATGAAATGGATCAGGTAATCCTAGACCTAGGTTCATATGTGAATGTGTTACCAAAGCAGAAATGGGAACACATAGGCAGGCCTGCATTACAGTGGTCCCCTATTCAATTACAAATGGCGAACTAACAAAAGATTTTTCCCATGGGGAGATTACAAGGGGTAAGAGTTGATATTGAAGGCACGAGCACGTAGACAGACTTTGAAGTAATAGAGATTGTTGATGACAGTAATCCTTATCCCGCGTTGCTAGGAATAGACTGGGCCACTGATATGAATGGAGTCATCAACTGGAAGAAGTGGAAGATGATATTTGAGAAAAAGTCCCTACACGTAGTAGTTCCGCTAGATCCAGCCGAAGGAGCGCGCTACACTGAACCTGTGCGTGATGAGGATAGCAACGATGAGCTAGATTACATCTACCAGATAATGGCACAAGACCAGGATCGGGTGAACCCAACCGCAGATGGGAGAATCTCATGGGAACATGACAGTTCCTGTACTTTGGATTCAGATGAAGAAGTAGAACACTGGCAGAACCGGTTGCACGAAGTAACAACGCTGAATTGCAACATGATGATTAGATCATTGCGGTGCGTGACGACAAAAGCAAGGGAACTACCAACATATGATGGGGAAACACTGGCAAATGAATTCTTAAACAAATTTGAAAGTGCAGTATCGGAGCAGCAGCGGTATGGTGCGCTGAAATGGGCATTGCATATGACACCTACACAATGGTGGAGTACACATTAGAAGACTACTGGAAACTAGCACGAATGTAGAAGATGGATGCACTTACGGTTTGGATGTCCCTAGCATCGAATGAGAGTCAGGTAGCCAGGAAGAAGCAGCTTGCGCGCCCACCTGTGTTGATGGGTGCAGACATGTGCTGTGCAAGCACATCCCAGACTAAGGATCGAAAATCAGAACCTAATGCGGCAGAAGGAAAAGCGACGCACACCACAAATATTCCACATCGGAGCATTCACAAAGCTATGTGGAATCATGAACCAAGTTTACCAGGCAGAACAAACTGATTGGGACCTACGCGTGCCAGCGGTTCGATGGGCCTATGGGGCCATGTGCAAGAACCTGAACGCGAAAATGATTCTGAAGACGAAGAGCAAAGTTGAGGCCATAGCTTTGGGAAAAAATCCTCACGCAATAACTCCCATAATTACGACAGCATGCGAAGACCAGAGTGAAGAGATTATGCAGTCGCGCGAGGATGAACATATAGAGATTCAAGAAGCTGTTTAGTGTGGGAACCTTGAGCATCGTGAAACCGAAGAAGATCAGGTATGACTGAAGCAGAAACGCATATTAATGGACAAGGATATCAAAAAACTAGAAACCAAAATGTCGCAAGCATTACGCATCGACAGAAGGATGGGACCACGTATGGGCAGCCCTACCACCGCACTAGAAGATTGTCGCCGAGAATTTTTGGCTATACTACCATGGCTGCAACCGCACCTTATCAGACAAAGTAACCAAGGAAGTGCACCGCATAAGGAAGAACCCGAGGCACTAACTGGTGCAAGGATAACTACGGAAGGCCCGCAGATCGAGTTGGAAGGTGAATTAAAGCCTCGCACTAGTAGTGCGACCACCTGACTAGCTGGAGGAAGCACAGTCTCATCACTCCCAACAGTTGAAAGAGAGTGCGGGACTATAAACAAGTTTGTAGGAGAGTTGCATGGGAAGGAGGTCACACACAGGGTCAGTATGTCACAAGGGTCACATTCACGCACAAGCGCTGTGCTGCTGCTCGATTAGGCTGGAAAGTGACCATTGGTGTCACTATTCATGACAAGATGTCCAATTTAAGGCAATGAGGAGCAGGCAGCAGGCAATTAAGACACAAAGTTAGACCTAGATTTGGGGCTATCTGTCACCATTCTCGCATTAATGAGCCTAATATGGGGAGAATGATCGAATTTGAATTCGAAAGGGCCTATAAATCACAGGTGGCTCTCCACCGAATAACCCTTGGCAGTTTAAGAATTCAACTGTTGCATTATCAAGTGGGTATGAACCTGACAAATTTGGAGGTTGTAAGAGAAAGTCTATGGTTTGAAGCATTGCCAAAGGAGACACAAGATTCCCTTATCAGAATAATGACAACAACCAAGGGAGTCGCATAGAGTTCTACGCCACCAGTAGGGGATGCACCAGAAATCCCTAAATCGCCCCGGACGTCGAGGCCCAAAAAGGATCCACAGGCAGCAAGACCGGTCCGTATGTCTCCGCGAAATCCACGGTTTGGTAAGCTGTCCATGGAGGAGAAGGGAAAAATGGTTAATATTGAGAGCGATGATGAGGAGGAGGATTTCCAGGCATTCGTAGAAGAGATTGAACCAGAGGTAGAAATGGAGGAAGACATCCAGCCAGTACGCACCGCAGCAAAGCTGCCCAAGTATGTCCCTCCGCGGAAAGGGAGGGTAAAAGTACCTAAAGATTTGGATGTCATTAAAAGCACACTCAAAACCCCATTCCTCCCCGAGGGAATTCTATTTGAAGGTTTGGCTGTGGGCCGTGTACCCACGATGAAGTTTGAAGACTGGGACCTCATGGATAGTGAAAAGTTCCCTCATTTAGAAACTAGCCAACTGATGGAACAAAGTGAGGAGGGGGTAGTTACAGCACTGTAGCCATAGAAATGGCTGCACGGGGTGGAGGAGGCTAGGCTACTCCACCTCCTATCGATTCCACACTTTCATCAAGCACCAATCACGATATTTGTCATCAGGCAACTACTTTGCCTGGTGCACGATGGGTACTTGTGGCTGGAGGAGCCCATTCCCATCATGGTGGAGCTTATTCATAGCATTTCTCAGCTTCCCTATACAGGAAGGGACCCCACAGAAGTAGTTGGTACAAGTGGAGATTTGGCGATTACAGAGGCTAAGAAAAAGAAATATAAGTTGGAGAAAAAGAAGAGGGGTTACGTTATTACTAGCAATCAAGACAAAGGGGTCTGAGTCGCTACCCCGTTGTTGGCAGGAAAAGTGATGAGAAAATGTCGTGGCAACGAAGTACCAGCGATGGTCATCACGCTGGCCAAGCAATGCGCAAACTTCTACACAATTGAAATGGCTACGCGGGATAGAACGAATAGGGCCACAGAAGAAGACCAAGGCTTCCAAGTTGGATGGGGAGCCTATTACACTGACCGAGGGTGACCTGTACGACATCAATGACACAATCTGCGAAGTCACCAGGGAGGCTCTCTAGGAAGCAATAACGGAGCAGCAGAATGTGTTGGGGATGCTCAAGGCGCAACTCCAGGAACTTCAAGTGCGGCCCCCACAGTAGGGAATGGTAGCTGTCTACGGGGCTATGGGTACATCAGCAATCGAGTATTTGCTGCGGGCCAAAATGGCTAATACCGTCACACTGCGGGAGGAGCACTGACAGCTGACAACACGGAGGATAGAACCATAGTATGCCGACTCAAGGGACCTTGCCTAAACTTGGCTACCCTTCCGTGAGAGATATTATACCAGCTACAAGATGGAGCAATGACAGAGCTCTGCGCTAGGGAAGGACGCGCAGTACAGATGCTCAGTGAACATCAAATCAACATCGAGCAGCTAAGCCTCCAATGCGATGAAGCGGTAGCACAAACTCAGCAGTTGGAGCAAATTGTCGAAGAAGCATGTCGTCGTGTCGCCAAGCTAGAGATTACAACATACTTACCAGTAGGGATACAGATCCACAAATTGGCCAGTGGATTCCGCGAGGCAAAGGAGGAAGCAAAAAGGATCCAGCTGGACCTCAACCTACAGATCGCGGAGCTATGGCTGAAGGCATAACCCTCTACACCCCCAGAAGTCAGAGAGCAGTAGCACCACGCCATTCAATCGGGGTTGGAAGCAATAGATCGCGCCATACAGGATTGCACTAGCTTGTTAGATCAGTCACTCTTCACCCTCACTTCACTGCAAGAAGACTAAATGCTACAGTGTTTAGAGACAGAAGCGTGGGAATTGCAGTAGGCCTATGAAAATTTTCGGGGGACCGCACAGACGGTCGCCCTTGTTGTGGGGGAAAGTATCCAACTCGGAATGACCCTAACCCACTCTAAGGGTGACAGTTCCTTAGCAACAGCTGAAAGCAAAGCTATCTAAAGTTTCTTCTTTATGACATGCAAGAGATAAAAGGAAAAGATCCACTTACCGATGTCTTGCGCAAATGGTCGATCCAAGCTTCTCTATTTGCCGCTTGCTCCCAGCTCCAAGTCTTTTCACGGGCCCAGCTACACGAGATCCTACAAACAAGACAAAGAAAGGAAACTACAAGAAGCATGCATTCATAACTGATTCAAGGATTAGCATAAATCAAAGACGCAAGTAAGACAATACATCATTGAAACACATGCGAATAGAAGAACCTCAAATGCTTTATTAATATATGGAAGTAAGGTTCAGGTGGTGATACAACCATGAGAGGTCCAATCCAGCATCACCTTCCCGACGGAGAGAAATATCTTCTTCACCTCCCTCAAGCAATCACCCAATGCTCACAACTGTAAACCAACAGCAATTCTTCGCACTAAATTCCGCCCTCCCAGATCCCATGGGATGAGATCCTTATATAGAGTTTTGGAGTGAAGATAAGTCAGCTTGATGTGTGACTTGTTGTCCTCTTCAACTCCAGTTGTTCTTCAGTTCTTCACTCGGAGTTTCTACCTTCCACTTGGAGTTTTAGAAGCTCTTAACTCATCATTAGGCGAATCTTATGATCAAGTGTCTTTTTGGAAGCTTCCTGGGCACTGGCACATTGAGAAAAAGATTCCTCCACATGTCAAAGTACGCCCAGCGCAGGTAGCCTTTGTTGCACTTGCTATGCAGCGCAGGTACACCATAGAGCTCTTGACATTCAGCGCAGATGCTTAGTGGAGCAGCTGCTTTGATCCAAAACTGACCTGTTTTTGAGTGTTTTTCAGTGGAGAACTGATTTGCAGTGCTGTGGTTTGCTGACCTTGTTCCTCTAAGGGTAAGAACAACATGTTTAGGGACTTTGGATCCCTTAGATTATTGACATTTCATGCTCTATGCTGTAAGGCACAAAAATGTCTATAACAGTTGCCCCCTAAAGTATGAGGTCGTTTATCGGGTGAAATGCTTTATTAGGAGGATCCGAAGTTCATTCAATCGTCGGGAGGTGACCTGTAACAAAAATACAATACAATACATTATCTTTTCATACTTTCTTTTCATGATCTAGCTGATGCGGGCATTCCCCATGCTCAGCTTTATAAATACATTTGCTGTACATAAACAGACGATCATCTGATAATAGACTGATAATTCTCTGCTTTTAATTATCATCCTTTTTTAGCAGGATGATCATCTGCTGCACATGTCTATGTTTTTATCTCCTGAATATATATCGCAGCCCGGATGGATGAAACTAGATCTGGGGTCTTCAAACTTGTCCGATCTTCACTCTAGTACAAGTCGATCCATGTGAGAATTTCTTGAAGTCGAACATGGAAAGACATCGCTTGATTACCAGTCAATAATGTAAACTGTTAACAAGCGCGAGAGGAATCACCGATAATGATGATGACCCTCAAGGTACTGCAGCACAATTCACGTGGTGTGAATATAGGATCTGACGTCGAACACCACGCAAAGTCTCCTGGTCGAAGGTCATTAATGTATACCTATCGCCGAGAGTGAGAAACTTGCCATTGAGGCATGCAAGCTTCAAAGTACTGAGGGGGTGTTCCTAGATCAACTTCTTGGATAATGAGCTGATGTCGACAAGAAGTGATCCGTCAAAGGAGGGCCTTAATGAATCCCACATCAGTGACACGGAACGGAGCTAGTGATGATGGTGAAAACGATCTGTGAAATATGATTCAGGGTGGCGGTCATGGAAGGATGAAAGATGATGTACGGTAGTGGATGGGACCCGGTTGACACTTTCTGAATGACATCTCTTGAACATATAACGACACTGATGTGATGGATCGGTAGCATTACCCCATGTATGGATGGTATGGCGAGACCATGGTGAAGGGACCGGTGAATGACAATAACCCAACCCGATATTTACGGAGGCAAAAGTGTCATGTTCAAGAGCGACTTGCTACCATTAAGCTTTGAGGTTCTTCCCAATTTTTCCCCAGTCATTTCTGACCAGTACCTCTTTATTTTTGTCAAGCTTGAGGAGGATAACATATGCTTGTTCTATAACCTGCCCTTCGGGCAAGCCCATCGCTATGTTTTAACGAGCCTAACGATAGGGAAACTCGTTCTCGTCTAAAGACAAGTTTGTCGCTATCTAATATTTTTAACGAGCCCAGCGACAAAGACAACTCGGTCCTTTTCATTTTTAGAGAGTCTGAAAAGGGTACATAAAGTGGACTCCAGGGGTCCTTTTTCGTCATCTAATCCCTTAAGTCCGAAAAAGTATAAAACAATACAGAAGGGATGAATGTTCGATAGCTTTATCGAGCCGAACTAGACAAGCGCTCGATCTTTTTGTGCAATAATCCCTCAGGTCCAAAAAGATTAAAATCTAGAGGAGGGATAGCTCTTCCGGTCCTTTTAACGAGCTGGAAGGCCAAAACTCGGCAAACTTTTCATATTTTACGAGTCAGTGAAAAGAGCTCAAAGAAGACTCGTCTTTTGAGGAACGAGTGATAAACAGGGATAGCAGCAGATTCCAGGTACAGGTTGGAATTTTTCAATCACGGCAGTATTACAAGGATGGCTAGGTGGGATCACTCTTCGCAGCTGTTCCTCAAAATAGGTAAACAATCAAGTGGATGTGAATGATCGGCCAAATGAAAAGTGGAGGTGACGGTACACAAACACGACCAAGGCTTTTATGGCTGATGAATTTACGGTCTCAAATGGTTATTTACCGGTTCATTTTTTCTGGATGAGCTTGAACTTTGGGGAAAGCCTGCTCACAAGCTTATGTTTATTTTTTAACGAGCATGAATTTCCACATTAAAACTGCTCGGATCTTGCGTTTATATTTTAACGAGCATGAACTTTGCCAAAACTGCTCGTTTTTACCAGTCATAAAGTAGGAAGGTCTCATGGGAGATCGCTATTTTTTAAAGAGCTTCATCTCCCTACGTATTGCTCTATATCCTCTCTTTGTGCAAGCCGGGTATCGGCTTATCTACGGGTTAGTGGGGTTAGTCCTACCTAAAACTAAAAAGCCGCCCGAGCTTGCATTCCAAGAGGTTTGCATGCCCCCAGGTGTAAGTCTAATTTCAAGCTTGCCCCTACTTTTCCGTTAAAAACCTTTGTTTTCAACAGGTGAGGCTTACCTCTTTCAGGTTACCCAAAGATTTTTCTGCTAATCCTTTCAAACAAAAACTTTCTTCGGCGATGTCTATCATTAGGTTACACAAAGATGGTTACAATTTGTTACAGCAATTGAATCCCTTTCTTTGGAGGCTGCCCCTACTTATCCTCTAAAACATTTGTTTTAATGGGTGAGGCTTGCCTTTTATCCAAAGATGGTTACTACTTGCTGCCGCAAACGGATCCCCTTCTTTGGCAGAGCCCACTTTTCTAGACAAAGGTGAATGACGACGCTCTGCCACACACTTAACTTTAACAAAAGAATCTTTTTCCAGAACAACCCCATTCCTAACTGCCCCTTCTTCTGCATGAGAGCTCTTGCCGGCTCTTCTGTTTTACGAAGAAGAAGGAGGGGACGGGGTACGGACTAGTCATATTCTCCCGCGGAAATTCTACTTTACACCCAAGGTTTCTTCTGCCTCCAGAGCAGACCAGGATGCATGCCCCCTGGGTTCCGGCCTTCCTTTCCCGAATCACTCGCACTCATCAGGAAGAAGAACCGGAGGTAGAGACCTTTCTTGATCAAATAGACCATTGAGGATAGGTATGTGACTACTTGCGATGCGTGATCCCGGAAGTGAAATTTGGTCTACGAGCTTGACCATTCTTCCTTCGTATGGAAAACACATTATTCGAAAGAGTGAGGAGACTATTGCTTCCATGCAATATATGTAGTCTCGTCCAAGGAGTAGGTTATAATCCAAGGGTCCTTGGACGACCATCAAGTTCATCTTGACGGCCTTCTCTTTCAAGGTAATAGGCACATTAGGTAGAATCCCTAATGGTCGACTGGTTCCTTTGTCAAAACCCGAGAGATTTCTTGTCTCAGGCAAAAGCGCCGGGCAACCCAGTGCTTTCCAAGCAATAGAGGACAGGATACTCACAGATGCCCCTTCATCAATGATAGTTCCAGCCATCACCATTTTGTATATTTGGACTATAATTCTAAATGGTATACTGGCTGGTAACCGGGGTCTGCCTAGTTGGTTCCAATCAAAGGACACAACTAGGTTGCTTGGTGGTGGGACCGAATATACGGCCGGATATGATCCTGACGACGCTCCTTCCTGCGATAAAGGAGTGGGCACATTGCCCTGATGTTCATCAGAATCGGTGTTGATGAAAAGAATCTGGACGGTGTCATCCTTACTCTCTTTGGTAGGGGTGTCAACTGAAGATGAATCCTCGGTGACTATGGTATTTGAAGATGAAACTTATGAAGGGAGAACCGGGTCAACTGCCGTTTCGACCTTTGGACTTTCGTCCGGTCCGGATTCAGTAGGTTCACTTTCAGCGACTGACACTTCAGCTGGCCCTGTGAGCGGGGCAGCTGTATTTTCGACCAACGAAGGACTTGGCGCGAGTTTTTGATATCTAGGAGGAAGTAGCAACGGTGCAATCGGTTGATCTTCCAAAACTCTCTTTGCTTCGTCTAAAAAGGGACAACGGCGAAGAGTGTGATTGCCTTCACACAGTTCGCAGGGGGATCTCATTCCCCTTCGTTGTCTAGGACCTTCACTTTCGTTGGTCGACGGTAAGCATTCGACCTGATTGTCAGAGGTTGACGCTTCCGAACTGTGCAAACGAGGGGACCAGTCCCTTAGTATCCGGGGAATACTGGGACAATCACGGTGGAGGTGGTCTCCTCTACATATGACACATGGCGATTTGGGCCCGGTCCGTGCTGTGTGTGGGTTTTCGTTAGATACCTTTTGCTTGCCCCCAGGCGCCTTTGGCTCCTTCTGCTTCTTTTCTTTCTTCTTCTTTTCCTTCTTCTTTTCTATGGGAGCTCCGCTTTTGGCGGCTTGACCTTTCGAAGAAGAAGGATTGGAGGAAGGTTTATAAGAAGTGGAAGGCTGGAGGGTAGGTCTAGACTGGTCTAACTGTTGACTCGACTGTTCAGGAACCGTGGTGGTCTGAACTACAGCGGTTGAGAATAGCCAAACTGGCAGGCCGATTGTCAGTCCTGGAAGCGACAATGTGGCCATGTGGGGCGCACCAACTTCTCCCCAAGAGGAGAAAGGGCTAGGGGTCCCATCATGTGGAATCCCTTGGTTGGTGCGTTCCATGTTCTCAACCTAAAGATCAACGTAGGAATAAGGGGTGATTATGTTCCGCTTAGAATGAATTTTATATGACGACGCTTTTAGACACAACTTGATTTTTCACTTTTTAAGAGTCGAGAAAAAGCTAAAGATGACTCTAGTCTCCTTCGATGTATTAACGAGCCCGAAGTGACAAATGCTCGGATGGACTTTTTCAGTTATAGAGTTTAAAAAAGGCCAAAAGAAACTACTCTGGAGTTCTAGGTAGAGGGTGTGCCAAACCTTTCGCGAAACCACATAATACGTTTTACGGTACGAGTGGTCGATCTTCGTGAATGCTGTGTTCACTGCATCGCGATCAGTAGGGCGGCCGACACGGCTTCCTATGGATAAAGGCTTTGTTCCTATAGGGGTCCCCCAATATACGCGACGGTACACGGGGGCACAAGTCTGTATTAGTGCTATCGTCCCTCAGGAGGAATCACCCACCTTCGTAGAGATCGACAGTCACTATGTTTAACGACGCCGGTTCACGTCTCTACCTAGACCTCTACTGTGTTTCGTTATGTTTCAAAGCGTTGTTAGATAAATTCAGTTCTTTTTAGGTTGATCTTGTTTAGCAGTTTGCCTTTATGGATCACCACGTGATGTATGATACAACTCCTAAATGCAGTCTAAGAATGATAAGCAAGCTTTTTCAATTCTTTCAACTTATGAAAACCTTAACTACTGAAGGAAAAGAAAGACACCATCTTTTCAAACAGATCATAGAGCACACACTGATGCACTTTTCCTAAATCGACATGCAAACTGTCAAAATGCACATGCACAATGCAAGTATTTCTTTTCTTCTTCCTTAATGTTGATGTATTACAAAAAGAAAGCTGTTGTATAATTTCGAATTCAATTTCAAGCGAAAGCAAACAAGTGTTTGTCCAATAATCAAAAGAACACCTTAAGATTCACTTGTTTCAACACAAGAAATACTGAAATTCGAACCATATAACGAAAGCAAATGCTCAAGCAGCTATGAACAGCAATAAACTAGCTCTTAGAATCACAACGACACTTTCTCTTAGGTCTAGATCCAAGAGGTCATAGCAAGACTAGTTCACTTTCGCTATGGGAAACTGTGAATGACAGCAAGAAATACAATAAGAACAATCACGGTTTCTTCATACAACTGAGGCGGAATGAAGGCAAAGAGAAGTGGTTTCAGCTTGGTATACAGGTTGACAACACGCTGCAAAACAATACTGAAAACTGGGCAACAGACAGTGGGGAACCCCAGTTGCACAAGGCAAAACTGGATCAGCGCAGGTGCTGCACTGTCAATCTGAGATGCAGCGCAGGTAGCCCCTTCGGGACCTGCGTTGCAGTGCAGGTAGCCTTTGTTGCAGCTGCACTGATGAGACAACTCTCGTCTCTCTCAGATTCCGGGTCACAGTTTGCCCAAAAATCAATGGTTTTTGGCCAAATCAGAGGCTATCAGTCAAGTATACACTAGAGGATGATTAAAGGAAGATGAACACTATCACAAAGAGCTAAAAATAGTCCTTGTGGATCAGCTCTTCAGATCATAAACATGCCCAGCACTGGGCTAGAGTAGCTGCCCTCTACTTTGCATTCGAAGGACTCGAATGCAGTTCGATTCGGTACTCCCTTTGTTTAAGAAATGAATAGCAATAAACACAAGCTACCAACAAGACACGATCCCCAGCGGAGTCGCCAGTCTGTTGTGGGGGAAAGTATCCAACTCGGAATGACCCTAACCCACTCTAAGGGTGACAGTTCCTTAGCAACAGCTGAAAGCAAAGCTATCTAAAGTTTCTTCTTTATGACATGCAAGAGATAAAAGGAAAAGATCCACTTACCGATGTCTTGCGCAAATGGTCGATCCAAGCTTCTCTATTTGCCGCTTGCTCCCAGCTCCAAGTCTTTTCACGGGCCCAGCTACACGAGATCCTGCAAACAAGACAAAGAAAGGAAACTACAAGAAGCATGCATTCATAACTGATTCAAGGATTAGCATAAATCAAAGACGCAAGTAAGACAATACATCATTGAAACACATGCGAATAGAAGAACCTCAAATGCTTTATTAATATATGGAAGTAAGGTTCAGGTGGTGATACAACCACGAGAGGTCCAATCCAGCATCACCTTCCCGACGGAGAGAAATCTCTTCTTCACCTCCCTCAAGCAATCACCCAATGCTCACAACTGTAAACCAACAGCAATTCTTCGCACTAAATTCCGCCCTCCCAGATCCCATGGGATGAGATCCTTATATAGAGTTTTGGAGTGAAGATAAGTCAGCTTGATGTGTGACTTGTTGTCCTCTTCAACTCCAGTTGTTCTTCAGTTCTTCACTCGGAGTTTCTACCTTCCACTTGGAGTTTTAGAAGCTCTTAACTCATCATTAGGCGAATCTTATGATCAAGTGTCTTTTTGGAAGCTTCCTGGGCACTGGCACATTGAGAAAAAGATTCCTCCACATGTCAAAGTACGCCCAGCGCAGATAGCCTTTTTTGCACTTGCTATTCAGCGCAGATGCTTAGTGGAGCAGCTGCTTTGATCCAAAACTGACCTGTTTTTGAGTGTTTTTCAGTGGAGAACTGATTTGCAGTGCTGTGGTTTGCTGACCTTGTTCCTCTAAGGGTAAGAACAACATGTTTAGGGACTTTGGATCCCTTAGATTATTGACATTTCATGCTCTATGCTGTAAGGCACAAAAATGTCTATAACAGCCCTTACTCAACAACTGGCCAAGATGAGGGAGGCCCAAGCTCTAAAGGAACAGGTGGACGTCACGTGTCAGAAGGAAGCAATGCTTAAAGCATGCATCCAGCCTTGGCTCGAGGAAGCATTCACGGTCATCGCCAAGATCGAGGGAAATCTAGCACAGATGCATGGCATATATGCACTGAGGCAAGGAATTTCACCTGACAATGATGCATCGGAGAGTCGTGCACAACTGGTACAGCGGACAGCAGAAGAATGTGCGATGGACGTCAACGAAGTGCAGAGGTTGCTGGATGAACTCCATGTGAAGATCAACGCACCACCTGAGTGACTCGGGATGAGTCACGATGATTGTGTTGGGGGCCTATTGGGCAGCGAATCCCCTCATAGCAGGTTTTAGGGCTTAAAGCCTGAGTTTTGGTCAATGTGATGTAAAGACCCTGCAAAATGCGAGCGCGGAGCGCGAAAGTCTAGGGTTGTCCGCCCTAAAATAATATAATTTAATTTATGGGATTGTATAAATAGAGCAAGGCTCTAAGGGTAAAAGGTAGTCTTAGTTCTTAGCTTTGAGAAGTAACATAGGTTTTGGATGCTGAATTAGCTCTAAGTTTGTAAGTCCGAGTCTTGGGTTGTAGTAGTAGGAAGAGGCTCTGCAACTGAGTGCACAGAGGCCTGGTAGAGTCCACAACTGTGTGTGTGGACCCCTGCAGCTGATTGCGCAGGGTGGAGTTGGGATTGTATCTGAACAGAGGATTAATAAAAGATAATTTGGTTCTAAATACTATGTGTTTATTGCTTATGTGATATTTATGCATCTCTTTCCAGTTCATGATTGCGCGCACTAGTTATAAATGTTGAATGATTAATGAGAATATTGGGCCCACATAATTAAGTTAAGATCTATAATAAAACGAACAGTCATGAATAAGGATCAAGATAGCTCCTCTTCACGCTTGTTACAGAGCTACGCGGAAGCAATCGCACGAGTTGTGAAGGATAGACGGTTGTGTGGAGCAGCGCAAGCACACAAGATCGGTTCGCGAACTTCCCAGACTTCATCAAGACATCCCTAGGGTGCGGAAACCTGGTTCCAACACCCTCCCATACTACCTCGGGTGAGACCTCAATCCGCACACTGCGGACTGTTTCCAAAAGGGCCGATAGTTTCAAGATTTGTTTGGCTAAATCACTTATGAACCTGGGTCAGGCCCCAACAAGCCAACAACAACAAATAAACCTCTCACGAGGAAATACAGAGCAAGAAGTAGTTGCCACATTGGCCACACTTGGTACACCTGTCAAGCCCAAAAGAAAGAAGCCAAGGCAAGGCCCCTTATATTTTAAAACAAGGAAGAGCACTAGGATAAGGCAAGGGAAGCCTTAGCCTCCTTCAAAGATCCATATCATCATTGATGAATCAACAAGCAAAAAGGAAGAAGTGGAACCTAGTGAGGGAAATATTGAGGAAGTTACCTCTCCTAAGGACAAGACAAAGCAACATGTTCTACCCATGGGGAGGCCCACCACTAGAGAAGTCACATTTAAAAGTCTTAAGACACAAGCTTTCCTGTTACAAGCAGAAACATAAGAGCTATAGGAAAAACAGGGGTTGCTACGGGAGGAATAGGGGTTGCTATAGAAGCAACAGGAGGTGTTAAAGGAAGAGGCAACCATTCCAAAAGAAGAGGAAAAATCCCCCCAATAGCTCCAGGATCTTGATCCACAACCTAACCTATCATCCTACTACAAATTTATTAAGGGAGGTAGGATTATACCTTAGAAATTTGTTATCCCACTCTTCTTTGAGTTGGAGAAGGAAAGAGGCAGAATACATAGATGGATGTATGTTGCAAAATCCAAAAAAGGTAGAAGATGTGGGCCATTAGGGGAATTTTGAGGTCTAAAATGGGCCTCCTAAGGAAATTATAAAATAATAGTGTAAATAATAAAATAAGATTAGATTACATCATCAAATTTTAGAGGGAAAAAGGAAAAACTATTTTTTCAACTCGTATTTTCAACTTATCTCTCTATGGGTTTACTCAAATTTCGAGTGGAAACACTCGTTGGATGCATAATTTGATTCCTCGTCCACATGTTGCATACTTTCGATGGACCCTGCTACATGAAAAATGATAAATACATGAAAAGCGTGATTGCAATCGCGTTTTTCATGTATTTCTCATTTTTCGTGTAGCAGGGTTCATTGAAAGTATGCAACATGGGTACCCTTGGATGAGGAATTAAATTTTGCATCCAACGAGTACCCCCCCTCGAAATTTGAGTAAAACCTTAGAGAGATAAGTTGAAAATACTAGTTGAAAAAATAGTTTTATTTTTTAATTATTTTTTAATCTTTTTACTTTTTTACTCCAAAAATGGTGAATCATCCCCCATGGTTGACATCATCATATTGAATCCTATTGGTTGTTATAAATTTTTTTGGTTGTACATTTTTCTTAGGAGGCCCATTTCAGACCTCAAAAGTTCTCTAATGCTCATGGAGGAGAAAGTCAATGAAATGGGAAAGGAATTGAATGACTTGATTCTAAGGAAGTTAGTTGTGAGGGAGCAGCTACAAACAGCAAACACAAGGCTAAGAGAGAACTTGCAATCAAAAGAGACAAAAATTTCGACTATGGCAATTTTATCTATGGAAGTTGTTGTTATCTATCATACCATCTTGTATTTTTGTCAAATGGTCATATTTTTCATCCCTAGTACAGAGAAGGACAGGTGCAATCTAGGTATACTAAAGGGAAATGAAAAGAGAGAGTTGAAGTTTGGAAGCCGAAATTCAGGAGTCGGAAGCTGAAATTGAAAGGTAGATCCGAAATTTTGGGAGCTGAAATTTAGAAGGATGGTCATATCTGAACTTCAGAGATCATATCTCATAAGTTCTTAATAATAGTGATTCTTTAGAAACACTAAAGTAACAAGGAGCAGGGATTTGTAAAGCAATCATTCACAAAACCAAGGACCCCAGTGACCCTTTTCTCTCTCCTCCAATAGGACACACGACAACAAGTGATTGGCTCTGAGAAGCCGATGAGGCAGATGACATCAACATGATGTCATCTCATAGCTCAATATATCAAAGGATATAGATTTCGTAACTCCTGTGCAAATAATATTTGAAAAAAGTTAGGATGGAAGGGGGCTCTGATGTCAAGTGGCACTTGGGTGTGAGGACCCAAAGGACCAAGGGCATAGAGCAGGTCTTAGCACCCAAGCGCTATGGACCATATCGGGGATGTAGATATCAGAACTCCAGAGTAAAATCATTTTGGAAAAGTTACGATGAAAGGTGCTTCTGAAGTGATTGGCACTTGGTCGTGGAGCTTAGAAAAAACAAAGGCGAGACCTTGCTTAAAGACAGAGCAACTAATGGGCAGATCACCATTCAACATGGCTCGACCAACTCAAAAAGGCATTTCTGAGGGTGGGGGAACCAATACCTTGGCGCCACCCACCGGAGTTGAAAATTTAACAGGGCAGGAAAAACGACTTGGATTAACTCCAGGGGATCTCAGCTTGATCTCACCTCCTGCTCCCTCACCCGTCGGAGAGAGGTGGGGACCATGCCCTCCATGTACCCAATCACCGACAATTCCAGCAAGAAAACATTGAAGGTAACTGTAAAGTAGACCCTCCCACTAGTCCACCTATCAACCCTCCTATCATTTTCTGCCACGTGTTTCCCGATGATGACCTCTGATGACATCATATGATTGTTTCTCTTTGCCTATAAAAGACCCTCTCTTTTAGTCGTTTGAATTTAAATTCATTCTTCCTGTAGTCGATTTCTCCCATCGTTCAATTGGTCTGCAACGTCGTTCATTCACTGGATTTCCACAGAGCTCTCACCAACATCGTTTGCCAACTCAACCAAGACCCACTAGCTTCCCACCTGTAATTTTTGTCTCCATTCTAAAAATGAAGAAATAGGCTCCAAAGACCCCCAAAGTCCAAGAAGCCAAACCCTCATCCTATGTTGAGCCACTGATGGATAGGGAGGCACAAATATTTGACCCATCCTATCCTTACCACTTGTTGGACCTCTGGTTTGACCTGTATGACCACCACATCAGGCGGGGAGACCCTTTCAAAGTAGTTGAATCAGGGATCTATTAACAAATTGCGCCTTTTGTTTATCATCTCCCTGAGTTTATTTCGTGGTTGGTTGTGTCTTACGTCGAAAATAAGAATTGCTTCATATCTTCTATTGAATCCAAAATCTTGGAGGTGACCCCAAAGTTGATTCAAAAAGTTTTAGTATACTAAGTCTCTACTGAGCCAGTAAAATTCACTAAAGCCACCTTATTTTGCAGTTGCACTGCCCTCTCAGCTGGGGAAAAACATGCCTTCTTGCAAATGATTTTGGACCTTGGCAACCAATCATTTCCTATTACGGATACATTCCAAATATCTACACTTACAAAGGCAATGCAACCCATCCTCACTGTAATTGCCCATTTGTTTGGGGAAGATGATGCCAATGTTTCTACTAAATCCATCGTGGAATTTCTAAGAGAGATGATACAACCATACCATCTATTTGACATACCTTCTTTCCTCGTTGAGTCCATCAAATTCCAGCTGCACCACTTTTCTGTCACCTCATTCTTTAGATATTATTCCCTAATGTTTTATTTGTTCCTATACACTCATGATGATGAATTTGAGTATCTGGGTCTTATTCTGATGGATTCAAACAAGCAAAGAAATTCTGTCTTTGATTGGGATGTTGCTGTCAGACAAAAACCCAATAATGAGGGCTACTATTAATTCATATCCTCTTATGTGGCTATTTCATATAAAATCATTCATAATGTCTCCCCACTAAGAATCCTGCGTCGGCAAAAAGAGATCCTGGCTAAGGGGCTAATAGATAGGAATAACGAAGCAGTGACCCTCAAGCAACAGGTAGTCGAGCTTCAACAGAAAATCGACTCCCACATGTGTGTAGTTCTCGTAACAGAGAATCCTCATAATCCTATAGAAAACTCACAAAAACTCTTACTGAGATGCAACTCTCAGAAGGAGAAATCAAGAAGGTACATGTGGATTTAGATGATGCCCAATTTGCTCTTGCACAAAAGGAGAAGAAACTGGAGACTACCAAGACAAATGCAAAACTGATCAGCAAAAATCTGCTAGCAGCAAATCAAGAAATAACTAAATTGAAAGGTAGATTGAAAGGAAACATGTCTCTCCTCTAGGCTACACATCTAATATGGGATGAAGTGATAGCAGAGATGAAGAATAATTGGGAGTATATCACTCTAATGGCAGGACAAAAATTTGTAATCAAGGACTACGAGTTCTTTATCTTAGCTTCCATGGAGGAGGGTGAAAAGAATGCTCATACAACTAAATTAAGATTCATCCAATATGTCAATGAAAAGCCACTTAGTGAGTTGAGGGCCATAGATGTGGTAGATCGGGTGTCTGAAATCATGGAGGTCTCCAAAGTGGTCCAGAAAGAAGATGCCAAAGCCAAATTTGAAGAATGTCTGGAGAGGGTATCGAAGGATGTAGCTTATTTGGATTCAAATTTTGAGCAAAGGGTCTAAGAAGGATTGCCCAACTATTGGGACCTCATAGGAGGATTAATCCCATGGTAACAATACATTCAAATATTGGTAGAGGCTAAGAGCAGAGTTGATTCCTCCCACAAGAATACCTCCACCTTAAAGGGAAAGACAGTGTTGAACTATCTAAGGAGATATTTCCAACTGCTAGGGCTGGTGAAGACCTTGTTTCACTCGAAGCCAAAGTATGCAGGGCTCACAGGTCTTAAGGTCACTTAACAGGTTTTATTTTTCTCTCCTCAACCATGTCCAGTGTTGTGGCAGAGATGTGACTAGTTCATTAAGCCTCCATTACTCCAGATCATCAATCTAGCAACTCTTCCTCCTGAAATGGTCTACCATGAATGAATATTTTTCTGATCGTGTCAATCATGACACTTCATTGTTTTATGTTTTCTATAAATATTTTATTTCAAGAAATGAACTCCAGTTAGTTAGGGTTTAGCTAGTACAGTTGTGCTACTAGCACGCTCACATATTTTTGTTATGATGAAACACCAGGAGATCAAGAAGGAATATTTTGTAAGGGGTTCTCGTCCTGAGGCCCTATAAAAACAATTTATGATACATTATCAAGGGTTCCAAATTTTGTTTTCAAAGGGGCTCTAGCATTGTGAATGAAGAGAATGGAAAATGTATGCTCTATCTGAAGATTAATAAAAACTTTGGTGATTTTGGCTCACATGAAGCTATAGTATGTATTTTCTTCTGCATTCACTCCATTTATCTTTGTTTTCTTCTCATATGACATGTAATTGTAGTTGTTGGGTGTATTTTATGTGATCATGGATTCATCTAAGTCTAAATGTTGATTTAAGATGCATGTGGCTAGTAAGATCTAACATCCTTAATATGTGCTCCATGTAATCTAATATGTTATTCGTTGTTTCACTCATTTTTTTCTTGTTGAAGTCTAGTGCACTGGATTCTACACTTAGCCCTGTGTATTTGATTTGATTTTTTCATAGTCTTCTAACTCACTTACTACAATGGAAAATGAACTATGTGCTTTTGTAATTTTATCCACTAGTGGATATTAATTCTTTTAGGAGTCTTCTTTACTATCAATTGAATTTTCGCTCTTGGAAGAGGTTCTAAACCAATTATGTTTTAAAAATGTGTTAAATATTGAGTGTAAGTGAACAATTTAAGCAAATCCTGCAAACACTCATTAATATGTCCTAGTCACTGTTCTCTCCTCAACCCGAGGGATGTCTCTAGGAGCTACAACAGAAGACATACAATGTAGACAACCATCCAAATCCTATGCCATTTTCCTCAAGGATAAGTGGTTGCAATTATAGATAAAGACACTAGCACAATATGGCTCCTTACCTTTCCAGGACTACAGACAGATCATTGAATTTTGAAAAAAGGAAAGTATTGAGGACAGAGCCAAACTAGTTGAGTTTTACATGCACAATATGATCCTCATAGACATGAATTTATGGGACCCCAACTCAATATTGGGAGACATGAAACCGATGGCATTAGCTTCTTGGTTGAACCATGAGGAAAAAAGGGCTCAAGCAGTGTAAAAGGTGATGGCAAGGGAAGAAAAGGATCCCTTATACATAAGAGCAGAATCTATGAGCCCAAAGGTTGTCATCAGCAACCACAACCTCATCTCTTCCGATCCTGAATTGGCACCTAGGTATATGGCAGCCAAAGAATATTCCATCCTACATTTTGAAGACATATTTAGGATGTTGGGGACAAAAAGTTTACAGGCTTGCTAAGGAAGATGGCATGCCCTGCCTCAAAGTTTGCAAATTAGAAAATATCACTCTCAAAAAAGACTAAGGAATGACTTGGAGAGAACCCCACTATACAATAGGATTATGCAAAGGCTGAAGATCTAGTGGATGTGACTCAAACTCATTCCTCCCTTACTGTTGGGCCTAAAAAAAAGAAGAAACTAGGCAGAAGAACAAAAGGAATGAACAAACATAGAGGAAAATGCAGGTTTCTATCCACACAAAGAAACACCATCCGCGGTGCCTTGGGATGTCAGAGAGGCCACCAAGGCCATGAATGAGCTTCATATCTATGACTGAGTTTCTTAGTGGGTGAGCGACACCTTTAGCAGGGGGGTAATGACGGGGCCCATCAATAGGTATATTTTGAAATTCATTGCGCTATCCTCTAGCCCTTGAAACTCTCATTTTCTCGCATTAATTCACATTTTTAGCCATAATATGCTTAGTAGGAAGACTAAAGGGTGTTTGTAATATTGCATGGCCTAATGTGATTAATATGCTGGAAAAGGAAGATTTTTGGAGACATTTACTATGCAGGGGCTTGATGGAGACAACTAGAGAGAATATAGGAGACTTGTCCACCTCATTAACTCTCCAACTTAGCTTGAGATCAAATAATTTTCACCAACATATCGAATTCACTAGCAACCGAGGAACTCCAAGTCCATGTGAAGACCAAGGGGAACCAGATCCACAAATCTCGAGATTTTGGAGGGAATCACTCCTCTTTTCAAGGGAGTTGCCCTTAGCTACTTTTTGTATAAATAAACTAGCCAAAAGGCTCATTAGGATTCAATTTTTTGTTGCAGCTAGGAGTAGCTACTGAGAGCCTAGTGCTTGACATTGTTATCATCTTTCATATGATGTATGTGACTCTTATTTTCTATTAATGGGAAGTTCATCATTGTTCTGCATCTGAAGTAGTTTTGGAGGGCTAAAACCCTTGGGTTTGGGCCCAACCTAGAGGCTTTAGTCCCTCTCTTGTATTTATTTCTTGTTCCTACTCAATTTATTGCAATTCTTTTCTTGTTTTAGTAGGTGTTATATTACAAAATTCGTATTTTTAGGTTTTCCTATCACCTCTCTTGTGGGAAGAGTGATTGGAAGATCTACAATAACAACCAAAAAATATTATTTTATGATTTCTAGAAATTGTTAAGTGTGTGACTATAATCCTTCTACATGTTTAGTTTCTACACTTTAGGATTAGTAGCATTGGTTTGGTAATTAGAATTTGTGTTGTAAGTTAGAGTGGATTTCAATCAAATTCAACTCATCTTTTCCATGTTAATTTACTTTGATGTAATAGTGATCATTTGATGCATGTGTTTGATTGGTTTGCAGGGATTTTGTTGACCAACAATGGTGAGAACACCTTCCTACATCCACCTAGACATTTCCATCTCCCTTCTGGACACCTCACATTGCTTCCAAACTCTGCCACCGAGACCACTCTGCTAAGGTAAATGGATAACACTGTGGGCACAAACATTGGTGCAATATAGGCCTCTAAGGGTTACTAGGCTTGGAAAAGGGGCTCCCAAACCGTTCTTTTACCTTCTTGTACCTTAATCCACCTTCTCCTACCCTCAAGACACCATTTCTATCCTAAAAAATCTCTCAGACCCTCATCCTATAGCAAAATAGGGCCTCTTGTAGCACTTCCTATAACGAACCTATACCATCGTTTTCTTCAGCCATATTTGTTCCAGATTTCAACCCTTGAGTATTGAATTTAAATAAGGGCCCACAAGCCTTGATTTCATTATTAGGGAAGATTCTAAGACCACTCCAACCCCATCATTTCCTCACTACAACCATAGGACAATAAATAGAATTAGAATTAGCAAATTTTTATTTTTGGTGAAAGTTGAATGTCTTATTTCCAAGAAAGTTTCAAATAGATAATTGATTCATGCAAGTAGGTTGTTGATTTGACTAAGAATGCAAATAGCATAATATGGTTGAGTTCTTGCAACTAGACTATTTATTTCCCTTTTTATGCAATTTCAATTCAACATTTACATTGAAAGATTAACATTTTCATTTATGGAGCTAGAATCATGTTCATCTCCTTGCAATTATGACATGCTTTTATCTTTATAGTTAGCTAAAGGAGTGGTGTTTGAACACCTTTATTGTATTTCATGAATGAGGGTGACATTAGTATAGCCTAACCTTCTATGCATATAGCATTGTCACTACTAAGTTTGTATGAACCCTGGGTTGATAATTTAAGTTGAGAAGCCCTCAGGAGTTGCAACATCCTTGGGGCAATACCAGGGCTCATCATATGAGAAAGATCCTCTTACTGGTATATAATAAAATACATTTCAATTTATTCTATTGTATTATCCAATGTCGTTGTGAAATGTTACACCATTGATTAAATATATGGATGATTAAATATTATAATGAAGAGATGTGGAATCTGATAATATAACAAATTAATCCAAACATCATATACAAATGCACTAATCAAATTTTAATTTATATGAATACCGTTATAAGATATATGTCAATTTTTCGATGAATAACTAATTAAAAAAATTACGATAATTGTAATGTCAAGGGTCGATGTTTCCAAAAAAAAATATATATATATATATATATCATACAAAAAACTAGTGCATCCATAACATCAACACGCATCAGTGCGTTATGTTATATAAAAGAACCGTGACGTCATCATTTTTGCATAATCGGTGCCTTTTCGAAAAACAACAACACCTGGGTGTTTAGTTCTTCAAGCACCGGTATTGTTTGCAATTAACACCCTAGTGCATTGCAATTGTTAAAGAACCAGTGCTTTCATAGAAGTAATGCCCCGGTGCTACAAAATATTAGTTCCAACCCCGGTGTATTATTAAAATTAATAGCACTGATTCTTTGATATTATTATCGCATTGGAACATTTATACAAATCATATGCATTGGCACTACATGTTTAAATAAAAGAACTGGGTCTCTAATATTATTTTTCTTTTCCCGATGTCGTTCCTTAAAAGAATGCCCAGAAGCATTTTTTGATATATATGCACCAGGGCAATATACATTTCAGGCACTGGTATTCTTTGCATTCAATGCCTCGGTGATTTTAGTTATGTATGCAACCCCGATGCTTTTATATATGTAGCACACCGATGCTACTTGTTCCATGAAGTGCACCACTAAAAAAAACATCCGCTAAAACTTTTGGTCTCCTAGATTTTTCAGTTGTGATGAAGTTCTGTTATAATCTCCACTAAATATCCTCTATCACAAACAAATGTTTTAACAACAAAAAATTTGACAATTTTTTGTCAATTTATAACACTAAAAACCTTCGTTATAACCTATGCTAGAAGTTATTTTCCTTGTAGTGCTTGTGGCCCCATGCATGCAAAGAAAGCAACAAATGGTAGAATGTTTGGTATGTGGTATATTATTTGTATGACTTATATGCACCATGAAAAGAGGGAGGACCTAGGCTATTCAACCACCCTTGGTCAGAGGTATGCAGGGGGCCGAGATCCACCCTACATGGGGTTCAGGGCAACTCCCCCCAAAAAATGGGTGGTTTTTGCATAGTTTTTTGGTGATTTTGTGGCACACAGTGGTTTTTCCCATGGTTTTGTAGTTTCAGTTGTGGAAATATGATTGGATTAGTGATTCACATATGTCATGAGATATATATTGTATTTTAATATTGTACAAAAAATATAATGAAAAAAAACTTGGTTATCTCAAGTTTGGATTTCCATGATAAAATATCTATGTAAATTTGTGTGTTTTCCATTGTGCATTTTATGTTTTATTGAGAATATGTTTGCAATTATTAATTATATAGGGTTAAAACTTACAAGTGACAGTATAGAGTAGAGTGACATTAAGGGAAAGAGTGATACTAAAATTGGATGGCTTGGGATGGGGAGGGAACCAAGAAGGCACTTTAGATTCATAACACAAGGACAAGGGGGCGATAAAAAAAGTGATCTCATTATAGGGATGGAGGAGGAGACAATCAACAGTGGATTTAGAGAAGTGTAGAGGCATCTAGAGAAAATGTCACATAGTTGCAACAAGACTACTATTAACTCTGTAGAAAATCTATGATAGGTTAACCCGATAATGCAATATAAATCAAAGCAAAATACTATAGCCTACTTCTACTATCAATTTGCGGAAGCTTAAAGATAAAGCTGAACAATATAACCAGAAGAAGAAGAATCAATGGCACAATACACATGAAAATACTTTGGGGAAAGCCTCAGCTAAAAACCCCACATTATTGTATTATCATACATGGTGGAAATGCATAGGAATTATACAAAGCCTTAGCTCTCATAGCTAGCCAGCTCTCAGTACAATCCTCACAGATGCTCACAGGCAATCTTGGATCCTCCAAGCTCCTATTTCCTTGCACTGTTCCTTGTGGATGATTTTCCTTTTACTAAGTGGAAAACTCATCCTTCAAAATTGCACAATCCTCAAGAATAAATCCTTGACTGCATGCATGAGTTTTCTCCATGAGAAAACACATGCAACTGATAGTACATTGTCCTTGAACATTAATCTCCACTGGGTCTTTCTCAGAATAGACATGCATGAGTTTTTGATGAGGGAATCTTCAGTTAACTGGAGTAGCACTAGTTGAGTGCATTAATGCATCAACTGACTGTTAACTCACTATTAGTTCCTGAAATAGTTTGGAACTAATTTAACTGGACTTAACTCAGTAAACTGAGTTAACTAATTACAATTCAAATATAACTCAATCTTATCTCCTTAATTTAAGGGATAACTCTTGCATGACTTCAAAAAGACTTATAACTTGAATTTCTCTAACTAATTAATTTAAAATAAATTAGTTAATTATTTCCAAGTCACTGTTAAGACTAAATTCGATTTTAATTCACAATTTAATTCAAGGACAAATTAAATTGGAATATTCTTGTTTCCATATTTCAACAAACTCCACTGGACAAAATAAGAAACTCAGGAGAAAGAAATGGCCCACCATAGTTATGAACATCAATAGACATGTCAAGTGGAGATAGACTTACTAATGGAGAGATATGTTGTGGTGGTGTTGAATATAAACACTCCATAATTATGTATGTTAACCAAAGATGGGATAGATTGAGGTAGAGAATCCATCAGGCAATCCATAACTTAAAGATTTGAGTGCTTGTAACTGGAGCTTTCAAAGTGTGGTGACGACAATAGTTGAGGTGATGGCCACTTTCGGAGAGAATTAACATTTTAGCACTTACCGCCATCGACAGTGTAATTTCCTAACAACTGTAGGGGATTGACAATTGGCATGTGCATCTTTACACTTGCAGTGGTGATCACCCCACATGGGTTTAATTTCAAAAATGTTGTAGTCTTAAGCATGGGAATATATGTGTGTGTGTGTGTGTGTCCTAAAAACAAGAATGGGTTTTCACTTAGAGCGGCACTTTTCAATTCAAGGTTCGTTGTCATTATTTTGGTTGCAATGACACACATGGCTTAATACACAGTTTCAAAGTAGTTGCAATTTTAACCTTGGAAAAAATTGTCATTACTAGCACCACTTTTTAATTCATAGGTTGATATTAAATTTTTCATTGGCAATATTATTAGGTTATTAATGCCATGGTTAGAAAAGGTGATAATTTTATCATTGGAAAATAAAGAAATAATCAAAGAAAAAGGAATGCTACAAATAGCATCACTTTTCAATTTGAGGGTAATTTTGGTGTTTTTTATCCAAAAATATGGATTTTTAGGAATAGAATTCTCGTTTTCAGGTCACAATGTCCATCAAGTGAGTTAGTATATTGAAAGTCAAAAATCGAGGGTGCATGATTCTTTAGCTTATATTATTGTTATTATTATTCAATTATATTAGCTTATATTATTAGTATATTGAAGGACAAATATCTAGGGTACATGCCTAGTAGAGATATCTATCAAATAATAATATTAATAATATAAGCTAAGGAAGCATCCCTTGAGTGGTGCAAAGTGGTAGAAACTACCTACCAACATAGTAAGAAAGATCCTCAACAAGTTCACTTTCCAAGAATAATGAGAGCCCTGTCAAATATGATTACTCTCAAAATAGCAAGAAATTTTTCCACCATGGAAGGCATGCCAGTCCAAAAATAGCAAGAGACCAAGTCCATGGAATTCAAAAATGATATCCATGTGATCCCTACTCCATGTAAATCTCAAAATATATGACGGAACTCATCGAAATAGTCGAAGTGCTCAAATACACTTTTCTAGGTGTAAACAATGTGTGCATAATCATAATTTCAAAGCTGAAAGTTGACCTTCCAATGGAATGCACCACATAAGAGAATATAACTAAAAGATATGTTAATAAAAAATAATTAAATGAACATGAAGTAGACAAGTGGGTAGGGTGTATGTATAAATAAACCTCAAAGATGTGCAAGCTAAACCATCCATCAACATTAGCATAGTTTAGACATTCAACCTTTTAAACTTTTCCTAGTCACAATTTTTTATTAGTTTAATCCAGAATCTAGTGCAATATTTGGAAAAAGTCTCAACATTAGCATAGTTTAAACATTCAACCTTTTAAACTTTTCCTAGTCACATTTTCTTATTAGTTTGATCCAGAATCTAGTGCAATATTCGGAAAAAGTATTGAAGTTACAAATATCAATTGTTGAAGTATTATATAATATTGGCGCACCAAGGGTTTTTTAGAGCATTGCATCTATTTATGCATTCAAAATTGCATTTCACCAAGAATCATGTAGCTAGATTTCAACGATGGTTGCTAGAAAAAAGTAAAAGAATGTGGATTGTTTATGTTGCTCCCTCTGAATATGTGCCAAGTTAATGAAATCATTAATAAAGGTGACACGCGTGAATGCAAATATTCTAAATAAACTCCAACATATCAACACGAGCATACCCACTTTCTAGATATTGTTTTTTCAATTTGACTTGCCTCAACATGTGTTCTAAATGAGAGTGCCACCATCAAGTTAGTTGCATTCCCTAGTTCTTTTTTCTTTTGTTTTGTTTTTATGTTTGCTTTTTAAATTGCATCTTAGAAAATGAGACCTTACTTAATATTTAGAACCTAATGATAAAATAGGGCAATAATGTAACACTTCAATCTTAGACTGGAGTTTAATTACTTAACCGGGAAAACTATCAAATAGTGTTGGCATGTCCATGCAAAAGAAAGACAATTTAATGAAATATGTCAAATGGAAGTTTAGTCACTGAGAGAAATTTATATGAAAATGGATGAAAATGAATCAAGCACTCTAGGAGTGGATAAATGACAAAATATGGGAGCTATATGAATTTTGTCTAGATTAAATGTGAAGCTGGTGATATGATAGATGGTCCTTGGGAAAAATTATAGTGCATTAATAGTGAAAGGGGAATCAAACCTACGCGAACTATTAGGAAAGTACACAACGAGGTTGAAAGACACAACAACTAAGAATAAGACTCCAACACATCATGTAATGATCAATTGAAGTAATCACTTGAACATCACGACAAAAAGATAAAAAAATAATAGAATATTTGTCACAAATAATCCATTATGGAGTAGCATCTACAACATGACTAATAAACATAATATCTCATTGAAACAACCTCCACCAATGCTACAAATTGTGACCAATATGACAAACTAGAGTGAACAAGAAAGCATACAAAACCACACTACCTAGTCATCCTATAAGAATTCCACCTTCCCACTTGGTTGGCCAAGGGTTAAGTAAAATCATGAAGGTAGAATGAAAATAATATATGAAATAACAAAATCCCTTAAATCTACAACTAGTACATCGAAAATCAATAAACATCATCCTACAAGGTGCCATGAAATGGTCCTTGAACACTCTATACAATATGGTATAACAAGAGTCACATACTTTCTAGTAGTAGCCAACCTTAGTTTCATACATTAAACTAAACACAAATTTGAATTATAATTTAACTTTTTATGTACACAATCAAATACTCATAATGAACACAAAAGAAAACACATCCACTTTTCAAACACTCAACTTTCAAAAAGTGTTCAAACCCTACAACAAAATAAGATTCTCAATGATAACTTAAATACCTTAGCATGAGCATGGTCCTTTTTCAAGATTCAAATATTATCCCCATATATAATATTCTAAGCTACATTCTAGTTTGAAAAATATATATATATATATATAGATAATGTAGATAAATATTTAATAAAAAACGTGTATATTTTGATATGGGACTTCTAGAATTTTAATTTAATTATCAAAAGTTATTAGGATGATAGAGATTTAACCTCCACATAATATTCTAAATTTTCATTATAATACATAAATCAAATGTTGGGATTTTTATCCAAAATAGTTAGACCTTTTTAATTAATTTTATTAATTAAAATAAAATCTCATATGAACAAGTGTCATTTGAAGTGAAATATGGTTTTTTGGGCATATGATATTGATAAAAAGTGGTATTAACCCATAGTATGGTTACACAGTGATTTATAAATTAAAATCTCCATAATAAAATGAAAGTTTTTTTTTTCTAAGGTTAATCTATTAATATGATACAAAAAAGGGAATTACAGGGAGGCTTGGCCACAGAGGAACCAAGCCTCAATCAGCAAACATTCATAATAATTATCTTTGACTGCCCCAACAAAGGGGAAACCAGTCCAAAAATAGGTCCAAAAATAACCCACACAGGGGTAACGAGTTTAAACAGAGCATCACTGAAACAAGGTAACAGAGTTTAAACAAAGCATTCCTGAAGACACAGAAGACTAAACATAAACTACACCAAGAACAAGACAAGATTTCCACCTGGCCAACACGACACATGGCATTCATTCTTCCGGAGTTGGCTCCTCCACGATTGGACAAGCCCAGTCATCCGAGTTGTCCAACTCGCCACGTCCCAGCGCTTGACATTCTTCCTCCAAGCTGCATGCCTCAACACGCAAGCCTGACGTGTCACCTTGGCGGTTACCAGAAGCTTGCGTGTAAATGTGTATGCCCATCTCAACACGCTGACTACCAATGACAGCTTTGCCATGCAATCTAGTTCGACCTTCATCAGCGCCCGGTTCCTGCTGCTCGGGACAGCACTGTTCGCCTCCTTTGTAGGCTCACCCAGAGGAACATGCATCTCGGTCTCTTCTGTGATGGTAATTGAGACAGTGGCAATGATAATAGGGCAGTTCAAAGAACTACGAAAGTGAAACTGCGTAGTGTGAGGTGCAGGGTGCGGAGACAGGGGAAAGGTTGCAGTGCGAACTGTTGCGTCTCCATGACCTGAGCTATGGAGCCAGGTTCTGCCTCTGCCACTTCGCGTGTCTAGGTACCTGCCCACGAAACTGTGTGGGTTGGGATTATCTGCAGAGGAGGCCAGGAATGCAGAATCAGGGCAAGGCAGAGCATAGGAACAAGAGCTGCCACCTCGCGTGCCCCCTCTTCAACTGCGCATACGATGGCATACCATGGTGGATATGGGAACAGGGAGAGTGTCAGCAGGAGCAGTGGAGGAATTGGCAGAGGAGCTATGCGAGGAATTTACAGAGGGATTGAGGTTATGAGCAATATTGCAGAGGCTGGTGTGGGAATGGTGGAACCCATTGCCCAAATCAATACAGCTCAACAGCCAACATCTGCGGCCTGTGCTGGTGCGCACATTCGGCTCTCCCGCCTGCGGAGAACAAACACAATGAATCAGGGGCAGAGTAACAAAGAAATTCTCCGGCTCCATTGTTATGTGGGCAATGGCACTACCTCGGCAACTGCAGGCATTAAATGGCTCCTACGAGGTGCCATGAATGTCATTCAGGGTGGCATGGGGAAAGTTGCAGGGGGCCATGTGTCCTCCCCGTCCGCTGCCACTCCGTCTAATCATATTAATTCCTAGGATTAACACCCGCATCCGGGTGCGTTTCTTCTTCATTTTCTCTTTCATTTTGCACCAAATCATTGTAATCCTACAATTGAGGAGTGGTGGCTATAGTGTTAAGTGTACCTACATGAAGAGTCTTTCCACTATCAACTCCGATATTAGCTAGGAAGTCTGCTACTTTGTTGCCAGCCCGACGAATGTGCTTAATGGTGACTGCTCTATGAGGTAATAGCCATTGTTCAATCTGCTCCAATCGCTCCGCCAATCTCCAGCTGCTGCCAACTCTGTGTGATGGAGTTCCCTGTAATATCTTATTAACCATGTTAATAAGAATCTGTGAATCCCCTTCAATTATAAGTGGGGAGTACCCATGGAGCTGAGCAAGGAGGAGCCCCTGCCATAACCCTTCTAGTTCAGCCGAGTTGTTTGTATCCCAACCAATTGAACCCAAAAAAGTTAGGAGAACATTGCCTTTGTGATTCCTGAAGATTCCTCCATATCCTGCTTTGCCTGGATTACCTTTAGATGCTCCGTCAAAGTTGAGTTGTATCATATGTGGTGGAGGGGGAGTCCATCTGTCAGGTGTCGCTCCTGGTGGAGAATTTTTACCTTGGTGTGCCTGCTTTTGGTTCCACTAGAGATTCCAATTGACCCATATATTTTGTTCCTGTGGGGTGGAGGGGAAATCATCGTCATGCCATGTTTGGAGCAACAAGGTTTCTCGAAGGTTTTGACATATAGTATTCCATAGAACTTCTATAGGAGAGGATTGGTCCTTGAAGATTCAACTATTTCTTTCTTTCCAGACAGTCCATATGAGGAAACCTGGTATAAGTTTCCATAAAGCATTTAACAGTTTGCTTTTGTATGGACGGGTTGCCCAAGAGCAGATGGTATTGGTGGTATCCTCCTTACTTCGTCCATCTCTTTGACATCTGAAGCTAACTTTTTCCCAAAGTTGGTTTGCCAACGGACATGAGTTGATGAGATGTTCAGTAGTTTCTTCCACCTGTTTGCAATTTGGGCACATAGAGGGTCCATGAAAGCTCCTTTTCCGTAGGTTGTCCCAAGTAAGGATTTTGTTTTGACAAAGCAGCCAGAGGAAGGTGGATATTTTTGGCCAAATTGGGGGATCCCAAACTTTGTTCCAGAGATGATCCTTGACTATGTTGTTCCTTAGAATTATATGATAAGCTTCTTGTGACGTAAAGATTCCTCTCGTCTCATAACCCCATCTAATGATATCTTTCTTGTCAGAGTAGCAAATTTTCCTGTTTGAGAGCTCTGTTTCCAGGTTATCTTTGATGGACTGCATGCCTTGCCTGAGAATGTTGTTCGAGCTTATCCATTGCCTGTAGCCTTGGGTGTGAGTGGGTTTCCAAAGGTGATTTACCTTGATCATTGGTTGCTCTACCCAATCTTGTAGCTGGTGGGGTGTGATTAGGTCCTTCAGTTTTGGTCGTTGCTGCCAAGAATCCTCCCAAAACCTTGCATTCTCACCATTCCTAATTTCCCAGAAGCTGTGTTGTTGAATTAGATCTTTATGTTGTTTAGCTGCATTCCAAATTAGGGAACCTGGGCCTACTTCTTTGAGCCGAATTAAGTCATCTACTGGTCTATTATTGGCATATTTTGTTGTCCAGAGGATAGCCCAAGGAGTATGCGGGTTGGAGATCCATTTCCACCAGATGCATGCTCCCATTACTGCGTTATTGTGTTGAGGATCATGTAACCCAATACCTCCGGAATTTTTCGGTAGACAAACTGTCCCATTTTACCAATGCCCATTTTCTCTTTTGTTTCATATTTCCCCATAAAAAACCTCGTTGAAGATTTTTGATTGCTTTGAGAACCCATTTAGGTGCTGCCAGGACTGAAAATAGGTAAAGCGGCATGGATTGTAAAACTGCTTTGATTAGAATTAAACGGCTCGCCATATTGAGTGCTCTGAAGGTCCAAGAAGAGATACGAGCTTCTATTTTTTCTAAGAGCACAAGCCAAGATGAGTGCTTTAAGGTAGAGGCCGTCATAGGAGCACCTAGGTATTTGGAGGGGAGGACCGCGATCGAGAAGCCCAAGATTCTGGCAATAAAGGATTGAGTTATTACAGGGGTGTGAAAGAAAAAGATTTGGGATTTAGCTTTATTAATGCAAGCTCTAGAGGTGTTCGAAAAATCAGATAAAAATAATAAAATGGAAGTTAATCTCCATGGTTAATAATATTATTTCATGTTTTTTAAAAATATATATATGTTACCTGAATGCGGGTGTATCCCAAGAACATTAATGGTCACCATTAGGATTGTCGGTGCAAGGACTTGCCAGGCGGTGAAATGCGCTCTGATCCAGGCTCATCTCAGATGAAACCTGGCCAGCGTGCATGTTGCAATAAATGGCCCCTCAGGCCGAGAGTTGGAAACAGCTGAAATTCGAATGGCGCCTCCTGAACCTTCAGTTCATCCCCCGTTCCTTAGCTATTGTCCACCGCAGGCTGAATTTTCTTGTAGCAGAACAGCTACAGGGAGACGATGCTGGCACCTCTGTTGCATTGATCTCAGAAATGGGCACCATTTCTCCCACTCCAAGCACTGCCCTGTAAATCCTGCTCAGGAGCCCTGTCTTCACAACCAGTCATCCCTCCCGACCGCTTATCCAGCTGATTTGCTCTCCAACCTCACTGGTATGGTCCGTCACCGCATGAGGAGTCGCCGAGGAGGAACTCGAGGTGGCAGCGCTCGCCCTCAGGCAGCGCAGAGCTCAGCTCCCCCCTCTCCCCCTCAGCACCAGGAAAACTCGCCTCCCACCAGGTCGCCGCATAGACATTATCCCCATACGCGCAGCGGGCAGGGGCAAGGGTCGGCCTCAATGGCTCCGCACAGTGATTTTAGGCTCCATTCTGCAATTTCTCAGCTGCGTCCCGGCCCTGTCCCTCATGCTACCCAATTCAGGTTCCAAAGCCGTCTGAATAGACCCATTATAACTGCCAATGTGACTATCGTCTTCACTGAAGAAGATGAGCTGAACAGTGAACAAGCGAGAAATTCTGAAGAGCACTCACAGGAGGTGAGAATTCCGGAAATGGGAAGGGGTTCTGAGAAAAATTCGAAGGATGATGGCGAGGGCGCAAGTCATAGCAGAATGCATGGAGGAGAAGCTCACGCAGGTGACATTCAGCGGGCTGGTGGCAGCTCTGCAGGAGTTGCTTTGACAGTGGGGTTCGCTGGCAGTTCAAGCAGCACCCAACATGCAAGGGGGCCTCCAGGTGGTGCTGAGAAGGGCGATGTGACGGAGAAAGATGACGAATGGGACCAGTATGCCTGCCTTGTGGTCAAGGAGACACCTGACGAGGATGACAACAAATGATGCCATGTGGCATCCGTTGCCACCCACGAGCCAGCTCTGCCTTCCGCTGATGACGGGTTGGTCCAGTCATTTGATGTTTTTGTTGTTTGTTTGTCTAATCAATGGTTTTGTTGTTCTGTTGTCGAGTCCAGTGGTGCTGAGTTGTATCTTTTTCTGGGATCCAAGTCCGAAGTATGGGTGTCCGTTGATGACAGTTCAGGGTTATATGTTTGCTATTTTTGCAATGTCAAACTGGTTTCCCCAATCTGGGGCAGTTTCGACTGTTTTGATGAACTCTAGCAACAAAGGTTGAGGCGAGGCCTCGGTGTAATTATATTTTTTGTTTTTATTAATAGAATTAGTCTTACATGAAATATATATATATATATATATATATATATATATGTATGTATATTTAACTTATATTAATTCTTTTATAATTAATAATAAAAAATAACAATAATTTAAAGATATAATTTAATTAATTTTATGATTTTTTATCATTATTATTTAGCAATGTAAAATATATCATGAAATAAATATTTTAATATCTATTAACATTTATCAATCATTTAATTTATATAATTACATTATTTTACTTTTAAAACTAAATATTTATTCAGTAAATATTATCCATATAATCCTATAAAAATTGTTTTATTTAAAAAAAATAATAATAAAAATAAAATCTTATACCTAAGCTACTTTAATAAAGTAAGTTATAAATGATCAGAGTATGATGAATTGTAACTGCCGATAAGTAGTTGATCAATCATTAAAGAAAGAATAATTATCCGAAGAGTCAAATACATCAATCATTTGACTTTACAATTATAACTCCTATCAAAGTCGGATCAATTATCTAAATAAACAAATGCACAAACGTTCAAATTTAAAATTTTACAATACTTTAATATTAGAGTCCAATGCAGAATTCGAAATTCGTATGATTATATGTGGTAAGGGTTTTTTTTAAATCATTTTTAATTTAACTAGTATACAAGTTTAGGTTGAAAAATTTACAGCACTTCCATACCAGAGTTGAATACTAGACTCTTTAACATCTGGGATTGAAGGTAAAAATTTTATGTAGCTTTTGCAATCGAATATATCTGTATTATTATGTAAGGGTGTGTTTTTTTTATTAATACAAAGATAGCGTTTTTTCCTTTAGTATAAAAGAGCATATTTGTATAATTATATGTAACAACATTCTTATAATAAAATTGCAAATATGTAATATCTATTTTTTTTCTTACTATAAAACTTATATGCAACACCATTTTTTCATTTTTTTTTTAATAGAATTGAATATAGAATTACAAATTTTTAATAGTTGTATCTTGTAAACTTTTTTAGATATGGAAATAAAAATTTATGAAATCTAAAATTTTATAATAGCAAATTTTTTTTGAAGATTTGACTAGTAAAATGTGTTAGGGGAATTTAACTTCTGATTATTTGGATACACAAAGGGGCTTGCCGACACACTTTTTACATAATATTCAAAAAAAATTATTTCGATACACGAAGGCTTAAATATTATTTGGATATACAAACACTTACTAACACACTTTTTGCTAAATATACTATTACTTATGGACACAAACTTCAATATTAAAATTCAATATCTAAATGCAAATCTGTAGTTCAATATTACATTAAAATTTAGTATCAAAATACAAATTTGAAATGTAATTCAATATCATTAAAATTCAATATTAAAATACAAATTTGAAATGCAAATTTGTATGTGTAATCTATATTATAGAAATTAATATAGAAAGACAAATTTGAAATGTAAATTTGTATATGTAATCTATATTATATTTAGAAATTAATATCAAAATACAAATTTGTATATGTAGTCTATATTATATTTAGAAATAGAAACAAGTGTTTCAACTTAAGTATTAAAATCAATAATACAAATTTGAAAAAAAAAAAAAAAATTATTTAAAAATTAATAATTTCAAAATTTATTTTTTATTTAAAATTTAATATAATTATAATTTTGATAACTAAATACTTAAAAAATAATAAATAATATTAATTTTTATAACTTAAATTTATATATTAAATAAATTATTTTAAATAATATTTTTAATTTTTAATAACTTTACTCTAATTAATTACCAAATTCTAAATTCACTAACATAATACTCAATTAATTCTAAATTCACTAACATAATACTCAATTAATTCTAAATTCACTAACATAATACTCCATTACAACATGTTCTATGCAAACGAAAATTAATCATTATTATCATTAATATTCAATCATTTAAAATATTTGAAAATTCATTCACATATAATACTCCATCATAACATGTAAACCTACTCTACTTCATTACTATATCAATAAATCCATGAACATATAGTACTACTCCACTAACATATTAATAAACCTATTAATAAACCCCTATTAATAAACCCATTAACATATAATACTCCATTATAACATCGAAATCCACTCTATAATACAACTCCATTAACATATTAACAAACCCATTAACGTATAATACTCCATTATAACATATTAATAAACCCATTAACATATAATACTCCATTATAACATCGAAATCCACTCTATAATACAACTCCATTAACATATTAAGAAACCCATTAACGTATAATACTCCATCTAGGTCAAATCTAAATGCATCTGATGCTCATAGTCTAACTAGCGAAGGAGTTGTTTGGAAAATTATGGAAATTCTGGTTATATCTAGAAAAAATGTGGCAAAAATTTTCGTAAATCCAAGTTATAGTTGTTAAACTTCAATATTTTAATCTATAGAAAATGTGGCAAAGATTTTTGTAAATCCAAGTTATAGTTGTTAAACTTCAATATTTTAAGTGTTTTAGAAGTTTTCAATATTTTAAGTGTTTTAGACTTTTTCAATGATGATAATCCATTTCCACCATAAAAAACACGATTGTGTTTTAAACATTTTCAATATTTTAAATGTTTTAGATGTTTTTGATAGTGATGAATCCATTTCCACTATCAAAATGCAATTCCTCCCCTCCCCTCCCCTCCCCTCGTTAGATGACTCCCATCTGATGTACTTGCAAGCCGTAATCTGTGAAGAGCGTGTCCTCCAGTTTTTATAAAGATATTATTATGATGCAGATATTGTCAGTCCCCACGAATACAGACAATCTCACGAGTCACGATGTTAGTACGACCTTAGAGATGCAGGGTGATTAGCTAGACAACGATGCCCCATTTCATGATTTCAGTCTCCGTTTTGGGATTTTCAGACCTTGTTGTACCAAAGGAAACAGCACTGCCTTCCTTTTCTTTCACAAAAAATATTTGTAAGGGTCCTGCTGCACGTTTTTATTACATACAAAATATTTTAATTCCCAGATCAGAACTACACGTTAAGAAAAGCCAGAGTACTGCCATGCTGTTTTATTTCATGTAAAATACCGGAATGACCAGATCATAATCATACTTTAAAATAAAGTTAAAGAGGCATCTGAAGCAAGGAAAATTTTGCTGAAAATGGGCAATCTTGTCCAAAGTTGCTGCAAGTTGGTTGTAAGCAAGGTACTCTTGTCCAGGTTAGCTGAATCATTTGGTTGTCTCGCTAAGTCAGTAACCGTTCTATGCTGCAATTTTTAGAAAGTTGTAATGAAACTTTATCCAATATGTTTATAAATTATGTTCTCTGTTCTACTTAAAGATATCCAACTAAAATTCAACTTCACTCCACTAAGATGGTTTCCAAGTAACCTTTACTCTTTAATATCAAAACTAAACCTAGTCATCACTAAATCTAATCGTCAGATGGTTTACTAAGTAACATTTATCATAAGTAGGATAATCCTGTGCAAGTTGGTTTTCAGTAATCTTGTCCAAGTTAGTGTAATCTTTATCTTGCTAGGTCAGTCACCATCCCATGCAATTCTTAGTGCAAGTTGGCTGTAGGTCAGTCACCATCCTATGCAATTTTTAGTGCAAGTTGGCTGTAAGTAGGGAAATCTTGTCCAAGTTAGTGTAAGTATCTAAATAATCAGAAAAATCAAACTGTCAACTTGTTTATAACATGTAACATTTATGATAAGTAGGGCAGTGTTGCCCAAGCTAGTGCAAGTGAAAGTTAGTTGTAAGCAGAGGGCAATCTTATCCAAGCTAACTGCAAGTTGGTTGTAGTTGTCAGATGGTTAACATTTAGGATAAGGAGGGCAATCTTGTCCAAGTTATTATCTGAATCAACTGGTTGTCTTCCTAAGTCACTCACCATCCTATGCAAGTTGGTTGTAGTTGTCAGATGGTTAAAATTTATGATAAGGAGGGCAATCTTGTCCAAGTTAACGTAATTATCTGAATCATCTGGTTGTCTTGCTTAGTCACTCTCCATTCTATGGAGCATGCAATTTTGTTTTGGTACAAATAAGCTGTAAGTGGGGCAATCTTGTCCAAGTTAGTGTAAGTTCTTGGAATCATTTGGTTCTCTTGCAAAGCCAGGCTGATCAATCCATGCAATTTTCAGCCAGTTGTAATAAAACTTCACACAATGTGTTTTATAATCCATGTTCTACTTGAAGATACCCAGTAAAATTCCACTCCTGTCGGATGATTTAGTAATAACATATACTCTTTAATCTGAAATCTAATCGAACTAACGTTTAGATTTACATCGACAAGACACTGATGAGATATACACATTATGATTACAATTACATTTACATTGATGAGATCGTTGATGAGAATCTAACTGCCCCATTGGGCCATTGCTTTTTTGGGTGGGGTGAGGAATTTCTTGGAATCAACCTTTTGGGTGGGGTGAGGAATTTCTTGGAATCACAAGATTGAGTTGAAACTCTCCACAATCTAAGTGCGCCATTGCTTGAAACTCTCCACAATCTAAGTGCGCCATTGCTTTTTTGGGTGGGGTGTTGAATCTATATATATTGAATAACCCATTTTAAACAACAAACAATAAGATTTGGCCGAAAAATATTGCCAATTTTAAACCTGGCCTTTAGCAGAAATTCTGGCAAAAAAATCCAAAACCTAGCATGTTTAGACAACTCCAAAAATTAGCCATCTGGAAAAAATTATGGGTTAGAAAACTCCAAAAATTACCCATCTAGGCAAAATTGTGGCTTAGTTAAAGAACGCCTAAGGCATCATTGTAATTAATTAATTGTAATCGTGTGCAATTAATTCTAATTGTGTATATATATGTTATATAATTGTGCCTGTATATCTCTCTGGTATATATATATGGGCAAATAAATACCCTTCCAAATAAATATAATTGTAATCATAATGTGTATATCTCATCAATGTGGGCAAATAAACACCCATCAATGGAAATGTAATTGTATATCTCAGCTCAGTGGTGTGATTCCAAGAAATCACAACTTCCTGCCAGATTTTGGAAAATTTTGCAAAAAAAACCTCAAAAACCTTCCAAAAAGAGGTAGGCTAGGCATTAGGAAAAGAAAAAAAATCTTCAGGAGATCAGACTGGTGGGAGTGTTTAAATCTTTTTTGACCTGGATATTCAAAAACTTCTGTATTTCTATTACTTTCCGGAGAAAAATGGACAAAATTGTGAACGGTTTACAGTGCGATTACAACACAATGATTCAATGATTATATGTGGTGTGCGTATATACAAATATTTCAGAACGTGAAAAGGCAATTGAAGAACATGACGATATGCGAGGTTTAACTGTTACTCATACTTTAATATATGCAACAGTTACCTAATCCAAAGAGTTACGGCTCGAAGTACCGAGTCATGACCAATCAAATTCATTGGACATATTTTTACTAAAAGTATATAGTATACCTTAGAAAACATTTCATCAACTGTAAATCACTGCCAGTGCAGATTGTCTCAGACGCAGCACCAATTTGAAACAAGATGTACACGACTCGCAGAGCGATAAGCTGTAGTTTACCCAATAGAAACTGGAGGAAATGGATCACAAAATTAAAAAAGAAAAAAGGACCTGAAGAAACATAAAACATTTCCCACTACATTTTTGAAATCTAGCTTCAAATTTGCACTTTGGTGTGGCTAGATCAAAAAGTACAAACCAGAAAGAAACTATGGAGACATAGTTTGTACATTAATGTATGGAAATATCAACCAGAGCAACCACTGCACACCTACCTGTGAGTGCTGGTTCTCCTGTTTCTGCTACAAAAAAAAGGGGGGCTAGGTCAATAAGGGGGAGGCCGGGACGCAGAAACCCATGACGTATAGGCATGATCACCAGGCACGCAGTTGTTGAGAAGATTTGGAGGCACGTTATACATGGTGGGCATTGTCGATGAATCGCTCTGCTGTGGCGGCGCAGTGAGTGGCGGCGACTCGGTCTCTAACTGCAGAGAGCTCGGCTCCTCTTCATCCAGCGGCAGGCGTTCATAACTTGCATTCATAAAAGAAGCCGCGACGATGACCACAGGACCAGAGGCCACAAGCGCACCCACAACGCTGCCCCCCACGACCTGTCCCTGCCCGCCGGCTAGATAAATCGTGAGGCCCGTCGCGGAGGGCGGGGCAGGAGGCGGCAGAAAGGCGCCCGATAATGAAAGAATCTCGAAGCGACCGTGAAGCGAAACGACCGCGCCCGGCGCCGCAGGTTGGCGGAGGGTGACATTGTTCACAATACCGCTGCCGCTTAAAACACAGATTCCGCGCTGCCTTCTCCGGGCAAAGGTAGCCACGTTTTCTCCCACATCGCAGCCATTGGCGATCTCGATCACATGGGCGCGGAGAGCATGGGGGCTCTCTCGGCTTATAATAATGGGGGGCTTCGGCTTGTTTCTGGAACCAGCGGGTCTGCCCCTCGGTCTCCTGGGGCCAATTTCATCCCCTATTCCACCTCCTTCCACACCCAGTGGAAGCGCTTCTTGGGCTTCCTCATGTTGTTCTCTGGATCTCCTTTTCCCCAGCCCGCTGTTCCCGCTGTTCTCGTCCTCCTCCGAAGTGTGCAGGGGCTGGTGACCCGCCTGAACTCCTGGATCCACCGTCTCCGCCATGGTGCTCGATACATTACCTGCCCACCACCTGCCTGCCAGGACTCCAATATATCTCCACCAATTTGGTAATTTTTTCCAATGCCTAGTCACCCCTAATACCCGATTCTTCAACCGTGCCTGCAATTTCAATGGCACACTAGAGTAGAATACTTGCCTGTACCAGGATAGCAGTGGGAATCGATCCCTGCACTTTCAGCTTCGAAGAACAGCAGCTAAAATATGAACGAGGGACTGTTGTAATGGAATGTGGTCTTTGTGGAGTTACAGAGAAGAGAATGGGATTAGGAGGCCGCTTAACTTCTGCGTGGTTTCGCAGGCCACGAGGGCGGCTACGGACCCTGAACCCTCAATTTGCCTCTGTCTTATCTCTGCCACATTTAATTTATGTGATGTGTAATCATCTGGCATAACATATGTCATTCCCAGACTCTTCCGGGCATGACGACCGTCTGGCATTCCATTCTCTATATTTTAATACACAAAGAGTACATATGTTTTCCCTAAGAGTACATTGTTAGGCCATATATTATTAATTGGAATTTTTTAATTTTTCAATTATTTTGTCAAAGTTATAACTTTATCTGATTTTAGGAAATTTGGAATAAAACTTTGTTTAGGACTGTCCTAAAAAAGTAACTTATGACTGAATAATTTTTTATAAAGAATTCTTAACTAATCTAATAGCAATCTTAATTATATTTAATATTTTCACTTTTATCTTTTTTAAAATTTTAGAATATAACATTGTTTTTCTTTACTTTAACAAAAAAATTGCATCAATAAAGGGGAAGTCAATAAGTGGACTTTGTGGCTTCTTTCCAGAATTTATTAAATTTTGTAATCATTTTGTCAAATGCAATAAATTTTTTAATTTCAAATAAGACTTTGTTTTGAATTGTTCTTAAAACTGTTAAATTATGACTGGATATATTTTTTTAAAATACTAATATTTCCACTTTATCATTTTTCAAATTTTGAAATTTAAATATCATTTTCCTTTAATTTAACCTAAAAATATGGTAAATTAGGTGAAAGTCAATTAGGTGAACTTCATGTCTTGGTACATTATTGCAAATGGATGTTTATATTTAAATTAGGTTGTATCAATTTTAAAATAACAAAAAAAAATATTTTAATTTTAAATATATTAAATATTAAAAAAAAAACAAAATACAAAAATTAAAAGAATATTATAAATTTATTTTTATAATTAAAATTATATTAAATTATTTCAATTTTAAATATAATTAAAATAATATTAAATTATTTCAATTTTAAATATAATTAAAATAATATTAAATTATTTCAATTTTAAATATATGAAATATTACATTTTTGGGGTTATTTGGATTCATTATTTATTTATGTACACAGATTATTATTTATTTATTTGTAGAGGTATGATGGTGAAATGGTAAACTAAACTATTCAATTATATATATGGGGTAATATTATATATGTGAAATATTATATTTGTATATATATAATTTGGGGAAAAAATTTATAATAATTTATTTAAATTAAATTATTATTATTGTATTTTGAATTTAATTATTTTTTTTCTTTATTTTATATTTATAAAAATCAATAAAATAAAAATCAATGAATATTAGATATATAAAATAATGTGGCAAATATACACAAATGGCTTATATAATTAGATTACCCATTAACATACATAGTTGAAATAACTTGTTTTCATGATTTACAATTCCAAAACAACTACTTATATGAAAATTTACCAAATATAAAAAGATTAGAACCTCATAATAGAAAATTGGTTGTTTATTAGGGTGCCCATTAATTGTTGCTATATCGAAGCATGTGGAACCATTCAATCTTGCAATTTATTTTTCAAATAAATTTGTCATTCTAGCTTTTAATCTTAAATTTTTAACCTTATCCTACCATAATAAATGAATCCTTACTAAGCTACAACAAAAAGATTCTTTAAATGAAATCAAAATGTGCAACTTATCTTAAATAAAAACACATGCTTCTTAAAGTTTTAGCTTAATCAACCCTAATAAATGAATCTCTATATCAAAAAGATTCTTTAAATGAAATCTGCGACTTTAAAGAATACCTTTAAAAAAGCACATGCTTCTTAAATATTTAGCATTGTCCTACGATAATAAATGAATTCCTACAACAAGAATGCACATGCTTCTTAAATTTTTAGCGTTGTCCTACCATAATAAATGAATTTCTCCTACAAAAGAGATTCTTTAAATAAAATATGTCATTTAAAAAAAATATACCAAAAAAATGCATACTTATCTTAAATTGTAAAAAACAACCTCTAATGAATTCCTAAAAAAAATTCTTTGAATAAAAAGTGTCATTTAAAAAAAATATATACCAAAAAATACATACTTATTTTAAATTGTAAAAAAAAAAAAAAAAAACTCTAAAAAATTCCTTAAAAAAAAGATTCTCTGAATAAAAGGTACCATTTAAAAAAAAATATACCAAAAAAAAACACGTACTTATCTTAAATGGTAAAGAAAAACCTCTAATTAACCTACACAATGTTATTGCTTCCCATTATATGTTTAAAAGATAATTTTTATTAATATAATATCTTTAATAAACTCCAAAATAAATTATTAAAATATATAATATAATATCTTTAATAAACTCCAAAATAAATTATTAAAATATATAATATAATATCTTTAATAAACTCCAAAATAAATTATTAAAATATATAAATAAATAAATGTGTCTGAACAGATGATCTCATTCGTCTAGGGGATGTTAATCACCATCAATATCATATATAATAAATTCAAATATAATTAACAAATTATATATAAATAAATATATCTAATAAAAAAATTATATATAAATTGTATGGTTAAATGTATATATATGTGAATGAAACCGATATATATAAAATAATGCGATGATAAATCTATTTATATTTTGAAACTTTATATTATATATATTTTAAAACTTTAAAAAAATCTTTTATATATTTTGAAACCTTATATGATTTATATTTTAAAACTTTAAATAGATCTTTTATATTTTAATGATATGTAAAAATTTTAAACGTACGTTTTACAAAGAATAATATTTTTGTAATAAAAAATTCTTAAAAACGTGTGGAATTTAAACGACTAGAATACCCTCTATTTCTTTTGTAATTATAAAAAGTCGAGAACGGACCGACCGACCACAGCCTCAAAAGATTCATGGAATAAACTCAAAAATAAATTATTAAAATATATAAATGTATCTGAACAGATGATCTCATTAGTGTAGAGGATGTTAATCACCATCAATTTCATATATAATTAACTAAATATAATTAACAAATTATATATAAAAAAATATATCTAATAAAAAAATGTATATATAAATTATATGGTTAACTGTGTATATATATATGAATAAAACCGCGAGATATATATATATATATAATAATGCGATGATAAATCTATATATATTTAGAATCTTTATATTATATATATTTTAAAACTTTAAATAAATCTTCGAAACCTTATATTATTTATATTTTAAAACTTTAAATAGATCTTTTATATTTTAATGATATTTATAATTTTTAAACGTACGTTTTACCAAGAATAATATTTTTGTAATAAAAAAATTCTTGAAAACGTGTGGAATTTAAACGACTAGAATACCCTCTATTTCTTTTGTAATTATAAAAAGTCGAGAACGGACCGACCGACCACAGCCTGCCTTCTTTTCTGGATGCTTCTTGGTGTGTTTTCCTTCTGTAAATCCCATCAATCAGTCAAAAAAAACATCATTCCTGCCGCCTCTGACTCCTCAGTTTATGTGGTTGTTGCTTCCTTCTTTCTCAAGTAATTTTGCAGAACCAGAATCGTCTGTGATTTGGCCATGGCCACCTGTAACAGGCACTGATAACCTCCAGATTTAGTAAAGGAACGAGGAGGCCTTCATTATTTAAATATTTTTGCATCTGTCATTACATTTACCGAGAGATCCAGAAACAATTAAATAAAATAGAAACCTCCCCAAAAAATTATTTCTGATATTCTACACGATATTTCACTGTCACTTGATCTTCCAAGTACATATTGCTTTATATGTGGACGATTCACAGGGAGCTTCAGGTTAACTGGTTATGCTTTTCTCCCAGCAGCATATGCCATGCTGCCCACTAACGACGGAGTGGAGGACTAAGCAGCAGTAGGGTAGATAGGTATTGTAGCTCCCAAGAAAAAAGGAAGAGAGACTTGACTTTTGTATCAGCTGTTGAGCACAAACAGATGCTGCTGTAAGTTGTAACGCTTGGAATCAAAGTCAGACTTCAGCAGACACAGGGTCTAATCAAACTTTCTAAATTCAACGATCATAATTGTCATAACCTTCACATATTCCTTCCCCCATCCCCACCAGAAATGGATTTGACAACTGTGTACAGTAATGAACTAAATTGAAACCTGAGCTCAGGCCTGGAATTTCAAATTGATTTTGCCTCTCAGCTGAAAATTTGTCTTTTGTGTCAGATGGTTGTTTTATTTTTGATATAGATAGTGAATGTGAGGCCTGGAATTTCAAATTGATTTTGTCTCTCAGGTGAAAATTTGTCTTTTGTGTGGGATGGTTGTTTTATTTTTTATATAGATTAGTGAATGTGAGGGTTGGAATTTCAAATGGATTTGGCCTTTCAGGTGAAAATTTGTCTTTTGTGTGAGATGGTTGTTTTATTTTTTATATAGATTAGTGAATTTGAGCTTGGGTATTGGTAATTATATTTAAAAAGAAAATTGTTTAAGCACAATAGTTTATTAGTTTAACTTGTTATAATATATATATACATATTTTTATGAAATGTATACCAACAATGTTTAATTAGAGAATGTCATTTCTCCAATTTTTCTCTATATTATTTTCTGTGTGTTTATATAGATTAGTGAGTGTGAAGTTGATTTGTCAGTAGTTCAATTAGAGAATGCCACTATTCCAATTTTTCTCTATATTATTTTCTGTATTTATATAGATTAGTGGGTGTGAGGTTAGTTTGTCGGTAGTTATACTTAAAGAGAATCTTTTATATAGGTTTGTAAGTTTGAGGTAGGCTTGTCCTTAGTTATATTTAGAAGAAGAATCTTTTAAGGACAATAGCTCACTAGTTTAACTTGCTATAACATTGATTTTTTTTTATGAAATAGGTAGTATACTTAAAAGAAGAATCTTTTATATAGGTTTGTGAGTGTGTGGTAGGCTTGTCCTAAGTTATACTTAGAAGAAGAATCTTTTAAGCACAATAGCTCACTAGTTTAACTTGCTATAACATTGAATTTTTTTTATGAAATGTATGCCAACCGTGTTCAATTAGAGAATGCCACTACTCCAATTTTTCTCTGCATTATTTTCTGTGTTTATATAGATTAGTGAGTGTGAGGTTGGTTTGTCCTTAATTATACTTAGGAGAAGAATCTTTTAAGCACAATAGCTCACTAGTTTAACTTTCTATAACATTGAATTTTTTTTATGAAATGTATGTCAACGGTGTTCAATTAGAGAATGCCACTACTCTAATTTTTCTTTGTATTATTTTCTGTGTTTATATAGATTAGTGAGTGTGAGGTTAGTTTGTCGGCAGTTATACTTAAAGAGAACCTTTTATATAGGTTTGTGAGTGTGATGTAGGCTTGTCCATAGTTATATTTAGAAGAAGAATCTTTTAAACACAATAGCTCACTAGTTTAACTTGCTATAACATTGATTTTTTTTTTTAAAGTATGTCAACAGTGTTCAATTCGAGAATGCCACTACTCTAATTTGTTCAATAGAGAATTGCACTACAATTTTTCTCTTGTTGATAAAAATCTAATTTCCAATCCATCAACCAAAAAATGATGTCAAAAAATAAATACATTTCTAAACCATCCACCAAAAAATAGTAACAAGTAATAGGTGTTACAACCATAGTTACCAAATTTGGCTAAATGGGTGGAAAAAATTCCAATAATGGTCAATTGGTTTGATATAATTATCCTTAAAATATTTGTTTAAGATATAGAGAGGATATAGGCAGAGACATCAAAGTGGAGGACGGGAAGATCAAAAACTGGGTTTTTTCTTTATCCAAACCTTAAAAAATATTAATGGATTGTCACTTATATTCCTAGAGTAGCAGTCAGGAGGGTAAGTCAAAGCAACATAGAGTTACTTTTTCTGAGATTACACATAGATTTGGTAAATTTTGAAACATATAGATAAATTTTTAAAGTATATTGACAAATTCATCCAGAATTGAAAATGTTTTAATCAATTAAATTATTTCAAATCTGAATTCAAATTTAAACTTTGGTAACTTTATTAATTATAATTATAATTATAGAGAGGATATAGGCAGAGACATGAAAGTGGAGGATGGGAAGATCAAAAACTGGTTTTTTCTTTATCCAAACCTTAAAAAATATTAATGGATTGTGGCTTATATTCCTAGAGGAGCAGTCAGCAGGGTAAGTCAAAGCAACATAGAGTTACTTTTTCTCATATTACAGGTAGATTTGGTAAATGTTTCTTTAGATAAATTCTTAAAGTATATTGACAAATTTATCCAGAATTGAAAATGTTTTAATCAATTAAATTATTTCAAATCCGAATTCAAATTTAAACTTGGTAACTTTATTAATTATAATTACAAATAAGCAAATTGTGTCTAAATCACTTATTAACATTTAAATTGCTTATTAAAATTTACTACGAACAACACCTACGCATCACCTGTCACGTTTCAAAATTTTCCCACACTGTCAAATAATTAACTTAAAATTGCGGAAAAACCGTTCTATGAAGTGTCAAATTCCAGGCCCGCCTGAGTTTACTGTGCTTATTTTTTTTGTAAAACAAAGCCAAATTAGTTCGAAGCAAAACCATATCAAAGTGATTTGATGTCTGGATTTTGAGTTGCAGAGAAGATAGGAAAGCGAGCAGCATGTGACATCAGCAAATTGTGGCAGTTGAAAAAGAGGAGGCGCGTGGAGGAAGGCACGCGCTAGATTCAATAAAACCGAAAGGAGAGCCTGACTGAATTTACTGACTGAATTAATGTGATGTGATGGTACCCAGATTACTCATTTTAATGTATAGATATTTATTACAAAATGCATGTATGTAAACGCCAGCTGAGTCCTGACTGACATGGATGATGGCATGGGGTTCACAGGGCAATTGTGGTGTGATATATATCACCCCGGGGAATCTCAACAACCAGGCAGACTTGCCCTAATCAAGGTTGAAACATCAAACTTCAGTGCGGGTTCAGTAGAAAATATCCATACATCAAATTTCCCATTCAAGCATTTATGATTAACTCTGTAGTATGTAGACAGGAATGGAATTCTGAAAACGAAAGTTAAACTTCCGCTTGAACATCTTAACATCAGATTTATTGAGTATATTTTACAGCTTGGCTGATTTTTGTCAAAAATTTGGCAAAAACAATATTTAAAATAATAAGTTTGAAAGGTGTAATATTACGTTGTAGGCCTTTTTTTAGTTGGGAAAGGGATGAAATTAGGCTTCTATGATCTATATTTAATTTTTAAGAATTTTTATTTTGGTAATAATCACATCAAGATTAATTTGTCAAAGAGTTTCAAATCAATCAATGCGATTCATCTTGTACTCAGGATGAAACCAGTGTGGTTTATCTTGTACTCACTATGAATCATACTGTGCACAAATGAATCTTGATCTGATTATCACCAAAAAAAATTCTTAGAAATCACAATATTATTCAAAATGATTTTTAAAAAATCAAAAATTTTATTAATTAAACTATGCTAATTTATAATATAGAGATCAACTAAATTTAAGTTAACCTAGTTTAATATTAGATAAAAAAGGAGTTGTCTTTAGTGCGACTTTTTGGAGATTCCGGTGACGGAATCCCGCAGAAAAAATTGAGGTTAAATTGATTTGTATTATTTAAAATGGTTTTTTAACTGCATATTTGGATTCAGCACCTTGAAAAACCCTGGGACGGTTTGATTGTGCAGAAATTAGCTATCAAACTTTCGATTTCAATAAATTACTGCCGGATTTTGACCGGAAAAGCTTCAAAAAGTCTCTTTAAAGACAACTCCGATAAAAAATCAAATCTTCTATTTCATTGTGGGATGTTGTCATCCAAAATGTGTAAAACTTTGTCTCTAAATATTATATGAAACAATGTTTATGTTTGTAATTGACTCACTTTCTGTTTTTCCTATCAAATTTAAACTCTTTTTTTTCAAAAATTATAAAAATCAATTAATTTATAAATTATATATATATATATATATATATATGAGATATGATGTACAATGTATATCTCAAAATATATTTGGCTTGGAGTATGTCCTAAAAGAGTTGTTGTTTGGGTAAGAGTTGCTCAAGGTCTAGAGGCATTTCGCAAGAGTGAAAGTGTGCCCTTTTTACGAACTACCTGGTTTTTTAAGTTTTTTATTGAGCCGAGAGGCTCATTCTACAATCCAGTATGAGGGACATGTGAAAATAATAAAACTAATTTTGGCTAATGTCATGGAAAACAAAATAACAAAAATTAAATATCCATATAAATAAACAATTAAAATCAGGGATACCCTGAAAAGTAATGTTTATCTTAGTAAACTCGAAAGCAAAAAATAATTAAAAGTAAAATAATATAATTTTTAATAAGAGAAAAATGTGTTATTCAATTTTTAATATAAAATATTAATAATAATAAGTTATTCAAAAATACAATTTAAACAATGTAGATCTATCTTAATCACATATTTACCAACCACTAAAAAAATTAAATTTTTTAATATATAAATCTTTTTACAAATTTAAAATTTGATCCTCTCCTTAAATCAATAACTAAAATAATTCTATACTAATTAAATAACAAAACAACAATAAATCAACATACAAACACTAATTGAATAACAACCATAAATCAACTTACATTTATAAATAATAGTCCATAATAATAATCTAACTACTAATTTAACATGCTAATTTCACAAAAACTCAGAGTGGATTCTGACAAGTTTGCCGCTATTTAAATCAAAAAACAATGTCCTAGGAATGTTTGGTTTGTTTTTATGTTTTATATGGTTTACATAGCAGTACGTGGAGCCAAAGTCATTTACTATGATTAGTTAGTTATGTTGAGCCGTGTAAATCAACATACGGCAAAATATTCAATTCAATTTAGAGATATGTACAAAGGAATTCATTGTAGGCTGGATGGCCACCCCATTAATTTATTATATATTACTCAGTTATTTCGAGGCCCGTATATCAACAAGAATATTGAGGTAAGAGATGTATAGAAGAAATTCATTGGAGGATGAGCAAGTTTGCTTCTCCGCAAAATGCCCACTTCACACTTATGGTTATTTATCTTTACCCATAGAAACACACTTCACACGTTTGGTTATTTATCTTTACCTATCTTTACCATAGAAACACAAATTACGTTTGATTTGTGTAAAGACATGGCAAATTATTGAACTTAAGAGTTTTACAAAGAAATTTATCTTAGGATATAAGGTAGGATAGTGCCCTCTTCGCGCGTTAGGTTATTTATCTTTACCCATTAAAAGCCTACTCAAATTATGTTAATAGGTGTATATAATTTTACATTTTAAGAGTAACCTTTTTGAGTTTTTCAATTAGGATGTTGTTGTGAATGGATATGATTCACTTTTTTTTCATTAACACAATAAGTGAAAGGTGTGGATTCGATAACAATTTAACTATAATGGAAAGGTCAGAGGTTTAATTTGAAATTTTTGTTTTATGTTTAAATATTTAATTATAAATTTTGTTTGAGCATGGTTGTATTTAATTTTACTATTTTGACATATTAGTGAATGGGAGATTTTTTGTTGAATTATGTGATAGTGATGCAGCGGAAGTGGTAGATTTAGTTTGTTGATACTTTGGTCATATAAAAATAAAATGTGTCACAGGCTTCATCTCTCCTGTAGAAAAAGCTTCCCTTCTTTCTTTCATGTTTACCAATTGGCGAACGCGATTAAACTCACACTGAAATCAATCGCTTGCTTGAACTGGACTCTCTATTACATATATAATTTTAAATCAAATTTTCCCTCATTTTTATGTCGGTTAGGGCCTTATTCTATGCACAATTCCTCCGAGTCTAACTTGAAGTCAGAGGTCGGGAATTTTTTTTTCCTCCACATTTTATCCCTATTCGCTCGACCTGGCAACCTAGGTCTCGCCCTAGGTCGGGGGTCAAGACTTAGGGACTTGTCCAAAAGTCACATTGTCAGGGTAATCAGGGGTCAACTCCCCGTTAGACCTCCATTGTGCCTCGAATAAACTTCATCTCGACTTAACTGTTTTCCTCGCATCATTCCACTCTTCACTCATATTTTTACATATTCTTCTCCTTCTTCTTTTGGCTTTTCACTCTTTGCCCAAAGGTCCGACTATGTGGCTCCTAACTCCTTGGCCAGGAAACAATCCATTTGGCTTTGAATTACGCCCTTCGACTTCAATTGAACGCAACTATGCACACAACAGAAAGTCACATTCCTATGTTTCCAACAGGGTGATAATGAGGATACTCTCGAGCTCTTCTAAGGGTCTCTTTGTTTGATGATTAATCCTTAGGCATTCATCTCAACACACTATCCACACAACTCCTTGCTCCTCTAATTGCTTCAATCAATGCTTGACCCTTCTAAGACTTTATTCCATGATCCATCTCTACACCTCAACTAGAGCTCTTCATTTCGACTCTATGTTGAATTCTAGAGTAACTCATACGCAACCTTAATTAAAATAGCACAAACATATTTCGCATTGTCTAGAACAGTAATGCCCACACTAATTCAAATACATAGAGGAAAATAGGAATGATTCTACTATTACTCAGAACAGAAAATTTACTGTGAAATTTTACAAAGGGCTCTCAACCTGAGTCTTCTCACGAGCTCCTATTTCCATGGGAGTCTCTCTCTTTCTCTAGTCACTCTGAGATTTATCTCTCCAAATTCCTCAGTAGCTCTGACTCCTTTCTTAGCCTCTAATCTACAAAATCCTCCTGACACTATTGCACACACACTTTATATATACAATATCATTAGTTGGAAAATATCTCAACATAACAGTGAAATGGGACATACGTTTAGTAACTACCAGATTCCTACCTGTTGACGGTGTTCGACATTCCGTTAACAATGGGGGTCTCCACAATATGAATTTCAAATTAGACCTCACATTGTTTGGAGTAGGAGCCCCAATTGGAAATACGATTGGTTTCCATTATCCTTAGGAATTTGCCTTGGCTACAATTATCAACATAAGAGATCATACAAACAATCTTTGAAACAAGTGAGTAAGTTGACACTATGAGGCATACAATTGCAATGCATATATGGTACTTTCACGGAAGGGAAAGAGCGAGTGTGTCTCAAGAAGAAAAATAATAGTACTATCCTAAAAGAGACACACAAAAACATGAAAGAATCGTTGATTAACCTGCAAATTAGTTCACAAGATAACAATGATTATTAAAGCAGTAACAATGCACATTCAATGAAATAGTTCATTTTCATTAGTATGTGTAAACATAAACATACACCACAAACAATGAAAAAATGGTCTTACAATCATTCACGACATATGCTTGAAAGTGCGATAACTTTGAGAGCTTCATATATTAAGTGAAAGTGCCAAGATATACAATTACAATATTGGTATACTAGCCCCAGTAGTGGAACATTAATTCACCACTTGCTCCTCTAAAGAAAGATCTTCTCTCCTACGCCAAACTAGAGAAGCCAAGGTAAAAGTTCAAAATCCAAAGTCCCTTCTCCTGAGCTATGCGGGTATATTTATAACAAATGAGGTGACTCTCCACCTCCCATGTGATTCTTGACCTACCTCATGGCTCTTGATCTTATACTATGACTTTTTGAATTCATATATGACCTTTGAGCTTCTACAAGACTTTAGAACTTTGTAATGACTCTTCAAATTCCATGTGGGATCCTTGGTCTTCCACACATTTTACATTTTCTCATTTTAGAAAGTACAATAATTACAACCCAAGATACATTTACACATATGACTTTGTAATGACACTTTAAGAAGTCATGACTTGGTGATGGTGACACAATACTTCATTATATCAGTTCCAAGTTCTTCTATTTGCTGCTATGAATTTGACTTCTTCATGATGGATTTTTTCTTATTTTTCATCTTCATCCTCCAAAGGATATGAATAAGTACCATAACCTTCCAAGTCAGCATGAGATTTCACCATTTATGATGGTCCAAAATTCCTTTGTGTTCTTCATGATGATCCTTACTTTTTCTCCTCCTTCACAAGTACCTTCTCGCAGCCTCTCCTTAATGAACTCTCTTAAGCATCACCATGTCATGTTGAAATGATAATACCTACAGATGGAGGCCACTCATGAAAAGCCAAAATCAATCTGGAAATCGCCTATTCTACCTATTCTTTCTCATGGAAGACGTTGACTGAGGTAAGGCAACAAACAAGATTTTTGAGAGCAATAGGCTAAGAATTACGCAATTGAGGGCTGTAGGAACTCAGGGATGCCTCAGTACTAACTGGAACTACACAATGTGTAGTAAAGAAGGGCATGACAAGTCTTCTTGCGTATTGAGGGAGTCCAGGAGGCAAGATATTGATCTTGTTGACTGATGATGTACAATGAGGAGTGCACATTTGGGCATCACAAGGAGAGAGGGAAGGCCTCATTGTCCACTGGAAATACAAAATTCATAGTAGGGAGCAAGTCAGGATAAGTGATAGCATAGTGAGGGATTTCAATCAGTAGGAGGAGCAAGACTAGTCACTGTAACTGTGCAATGCATAATGATTGAGGAGCAGGCTTAGTGAATTTCACAGTTGAGGACTTCAGTGACCCAGAGATGATCCATTGCTCACCGGAAATGTGCAATGTGCAGTAGGAGGCCCACCAAATGAAGAGACAATGCAGTTGAGAAATACAATGACACAAGGAGGCTCTTCTACTCACTATAACTGCATAATGCACAATCCAGGGTAGGAGGAGTTGTAGAATGCATAGTTGGCAGAGCTAGGCAACCAAAGTGATAGTCCAGAATTCAAGGTTGCTCAGTGTGAAGTTGAGAGTGATTGTCCTCTAGTGTTGCACAATGTGTAGTTCCAAGAGGCAGAGGATGCTTCACTATGGATTAGGATTACGTAGTGTGCAGTTCTAGGAGGGAGAAAGATCAACAAGTTGCAAAGATAATGAAGGCTCCAAAATGGCTAAGTGTGGGATCAGTGAGGCAAGAAAGAACAAGACATGCAAACAAAAACTAGCATAGTGATCTCACACTTGTATAACATCAACATAAGTAAATAGAATCCACAACATCTAAAATCAACATGCATACCTTGAAGCGACAACAAAGCGACACTTATTTCTAAGTGTGACAGTTGAAACGTCACTTTTTGAGACTTAGAATACAAGTTACAAGAAGAGTGTCAATTGCAACCAGAGGCACTAAGATGTGGGAATGTGTCTATCACATATCCTTATGATATACATGATCAATTAATGCAAAATAGTGCATTAGAGATACCTCTATTGATGTGCCAAAGTTTGACACATGTGGGAGTAAAAACAGTGAAAAGCGACACTTGTAACAGTAAGAAAAGTGAAAAATACACTTGCAAAAGCTCGAAAAAGTGAAAGTGACACATGCTAGAGTGAAGAGCAAGAAAAAGCAACACTTTTTAAAGCGAAAGTAAGAAGAAATGACAGTTGCAAAAGTGAAAATGACATTTACAAAAGTAAAGGTGCACAAAAGGGAAAGTTGAGAAAATTGACTCGAATGAAGATACATTGCAATCAAGAGTGAGAGAAAGACTATCAAGTGATATTGCACACTAATTGTCGGAATATATTGCACAATGTAATATCTCTATGGATTTCACATTCACTGTCCACAGGGACTGCGCAAACACTGTAACTAAACATTGCACAAGCACTATTCCTAGAGGCTACATAAGCCTTACTTTCAAGAACTGAACAATGGCTATTCTCAAGGATAGACATTGGTTACTAATCTTTCTAGAAAGGGGTTCACTTATGGATACATCAAGGATTGGGCATATGTAAACAAGTGGTTTCAAAAGTTAGAATCTCAACATAAGACTTAAACACTTAGCACGACATCAACCAATCATGAAGTGACAATGGGGAAACTTGAAATGATAGATAATAAAGTCATAGGTAGGCTCAAAAATTCAAGTGTAAGCAAAATTTTGGAGGGTGTTTGTCATAGCGACAACACTGAAAGAACTCCAACTTCTCTATTTAGATCTAGCTTTAGGCACAAAGTCTAGTCTTTCAAGAAGTATTGATTCGCTGTGTGGATTACCTTAGCTTCCCCATTTATCCCAGTTATAAGTATAGTATTCCCTATCCCCTTTCTCGTCTATACACATTTACAAGGCTTACCATATCTAAATTGTTTTGATCTAGGATAATGATAATATATATTCTCTATTTTCATATGATCAGAGTTTTAATTTCATTTTTGGTGTTGATTTGCTACCAGCAGGCCTGTTCAGTACCCCGACAGAGTCACTACAGGAAACACAAGCATTGTGTCGTTGCTAGCGAGGTTGTTCAATACCCTAGCGAAGTTACTTGTTTCACCTCTTTTCCCAGGAAGCCTTTCTCTTCTTTCACCATTTATTTTATTTTCAATATGCTCATTAGTATTTTATCGAGGTTTATATCGCCAGGGAGGAAGAGGGTTCCTGACTTATTGAGAGCAAGAGAGGTTATTCCTTCAGAGAATATTATATACCTCGGAAATTAATATGCTTTCTCTTATTTTTCTCTTTTCCTTTCTCTACTCAATTGGATCGATAAGAAAAACACCATTCAATTATCATACTGAATCAAGGAATGAAGATCCTAAAATAGATACGAGCATCATGGTTTTTCTTATGGATTTACGTTTGAATGGATCGTATTTTCCATTTAGACATCATTGAACTTAAAAAATGTGTAGGCCCAAACAAAGAAGAGGAAGACAATTTAGCAAAGAGTTGCTCGTCATCATAATTGTAATATCACTTGGTTGATTTTCCATGTAAATAAAATAATACCAAGGTTATGGGACATGTATTCCAAGCTTAATGGTGGGATAATGGGAATCACTTGTGTTTAATAATGGCTATGGAAATTGGCAAAGGAAAAGAGGAAATAAATAGCATTTAATTATGAAAATAAAGGAAAATAGGAGAAAACAAAGGTGAAGAGACACAAATTTGCATGCAAGGGAAATTAGAGGAGAAATGAAGGAAAATGAAGAAAAATGAGGCATTAATGATAAAAAGACATAAAAGAATTTGTCCATCTAGTCTATTTTAATGTAGATATATTCATTACAAAATGCATGTATGTAATGCCAGCTAAGTCCTGACTGTCATGGATGATGGCATCGGGGTTCATAGGACAATTGTGGTGTGATATATATCCCCCCGACAAACCTCAACAACCGGGCACACTTGCCCACCCTAATCAAGGTTGAAACATCAAACTTCGGTGTGGGTTCAGTAGAAAAAAACTTACATCAAATTTCCCATTCAAGCATTTATGATTAACTGTGCAGTATGTATTGCTGAAAGCACAGATACTTTAGACTGGAATGGAATTCTGAAAATGAAAGTCAAACTTCCCCTTGAACATCTTAACATCAGATTTATTGATTATCTTTTACTGCTTTGCTGAGATATGTCAAAATTTTGGCAAAACACTATTTAGAATAATAAGTTTGAAAGGTCTAATATTAGGTTGTTGGTTTTTTTAAAGTTTAGTACGAGATGAAATTTAAAAAAATATTTTAAATAATAAGAAATCATAATATTGATCGAATTTAGGTTTTTATGATCTATATTTAATTTTTAAGAATTTTTGTTTTGGTGATAATCACATCAAGATTCATTTGTTGAAGTGTTTCAAATCAACTAGTGTGGTTCATCTTGTACTTACAATGAACCACATTGGTTGGTTCCAATAAATCTTGATGTGATTATCACCTAAATATTTTTTCTTAAAAACCACAATATTATTCAAAATTATTTAAAAAAAAAAAAAAAAATTATTAGTTAAACTATGTTAATTTATAATATAATCTTGATGTGATTATTAACTAAATATTTGGGGGACTGAGAAGGAAGCACAGGGCGAATAACTAGGGTTACAGGCTTTTGCAGAGGCTGTTCTCCATGGAAGGTCGCAAAGGAGGGAGCTCCACTCCCTCCTACAAGCAGGCTGTGGCCAGCAGGGGTAAAAAACCAATGGAAAATGATAGAGGCCCTTCAGAAGGAAGGAAAAGAAATAGTGAAGAGGAACAAGATGGTACTAAATCAAGGGAGAATAATAGCACTAAGGAAAATGAGGAAGAAGACAAGGAACAGGGAACAAAAGACAAAGCACAAATGGGACCATGTAAACCCAAAGTTGTGGTTACACCCAGAGTCGTTTTAAATGATCCTGCTCTGTAGGTGCACAGGGACCACATGCAAACATATGATATCATTTGTAAATTCATGGGCTTATGGCCCACTAAAAAAGCTTTACAAACGTGGATTAAATACCACTGGAAACCAAAAGGAAGCATTGACCTACATCTTGGGTCTAAGGGTTTCTTCACTGTGGTATTTGCAAATATTGAAGATAAGGACAAAGTGTTTGAAGGAGGGCCCTACTTTTATGCTGCAACAGGCCTCTATATGCGACCATGGATTATGAATTTTGTTCCGGAGCGTGAGACTTTTACTTCAGTCCCAATTTGGGTAAGACTCTACTCTCTACCTCTTGATTACTGGCAAACGAAATCCTTATCTGCCATAGGAAATAAGTTAGGACGTTTTGTCAAAGCTTCTGAGGCCACTAGAAGGGGAAAGTATACTTCCTTTGCTAGAATATGTGTGGAGATGGATCTCTCTGGAGCTCTACCAGATGAGGTAATCTTGGAAGTATTTGATGAAGAATGGGTGCAAACAGTAGATTATGAACATATTCCATTCAGATGTCGCAAATTCCATGAGCATGGGCACCTATTCAGAGACTGCCCTCTCAGTAAAATAGAGAATAAGAGTAAAGCTAACACAATGAAAGATACTGAAAGCTTTCACAAAGTGGCACATGAAGGAAAGGGGGCCAAAGATACAAAAATCAGAAGGGCAACAAGCCAGTCAGAACAGGTTCCAAGTTCTCGAAGAGGAAGAAGGTATAACAAAAGCAGATCAGGCAAAGGGAGGAAGTCCAGTGGAGGAGGGGAAAGAAGAAGATAGTGAACAAACACAAGATAATAATAAACAGAAAGAAACTATGATGAGTGATGCAGAACTGGAGATGGACCATGAAATGACCCAGAGTGAGATGGAAATGGAGGACCATGAACTACAGGAGATTCTTGAGAAAGAGAACCTAGATCTGGAAGGTTTCTTGAATCAAGGAACCAGGGAAGGGATAGACTCGTTACCTCCAGAAGAGTTCAGCAGCTGTTTATATGGAAAACCTAGACCAAAGGGCTAGAGAGGCAAAGAAACAATGAAAGGCAGGGCAGCGAAGGTGTGAAAACGATGAAAACCACACCAGGATTAGCACCCAGAAACCTAGGAAAGAAAAGAGGCAGAAAAAAGCAGAATGAGCTATTGATGGAATGTGGGAAGCTAATGATAGATTCAGGTAAGATGAAAGACCTAACCAGCTACTCCTTTACAAATCTTTAATTATGAAGTTCACTTCTTGGAATATCAGGGGTCTAGGTAGTAAAAGAAAACAAAGATTACTAAGTAATAGAATGAAACAAGTAGCTTCGGATGTGATCTTCATCCAGGAAACCAAATGTTCCATTCAAAAAATAAAAGAAATCCATAGTAAATGGCTCAATCGATTTGAGTTTCTGGAAGTCAAAGCAGAGAATACAACAGGAGGTATACTCACTCTTTGGAACCCCCAAAAAATTGGCATAATAGATGCTGAGGCATCTAGGGATTATTTATCTGTGGTCATTCAACCTGTGGGAGATAAGGAAACCTACCTGGTAACAAATGTGTATGGCCCTCAAAGAATGGATGATAAACTTAGGTTTCTAAATTCTCTAGAGGATCTCAGAGACAGATATGCAGGAATACCATGGATCTTGGGGGGTGATTTCAACATGATCAAATCACTTTCGGAGAAAAAAGGGGGAACCAGAATTCCAAGTAAAGACTCTTTAGCATTTCAAACTTTCATAGATAATATGAAGTTAGTGGACATTGTAACAAGTAATGGTCTCTTTACTTGGAACAACAAAAGAGGAGGAGAGTCTCAGGTGGCCTCAAAATTAGACAGATTCATAATCTCAGAGGACCTTATGCTCACAGACAAGGAAATGATAGCAAGAGTTCTCCCCTTCGGAGGCTCAGATCACTGGCCGGTTCAACTAGAGGTTCAGGGCATTGGTACCCCCAGAAATAGACCTTTTAGATTTGAGAATATCTGGCTCTCCCACCCAGATTTCATTAGCAACATTGCCACTTGGTGGTTAGAAGATTTGAATATTCAGGGCTCAAAAATGTTCCTTCTTCAAAAAAGACTAAAACACATCAAGCTCAGGCTCAAAGATTGGAACAGGAATGAATATCGCAATATTTTTGAGGCTAAAAAATCTGATGAAGGTAAAACGCAAGAACTTAACCAAGCCCTTACCACAGATGGCTTTGATAAAGGCATAAGTGAATAGGTTTCCAAATATCATCAAGATTGGGAGAATCTATGTAAACAAGAGGAGATATTTTGGAGACAAAAGTCTAGAGTTCAATGGCTAAAAGAAGGTGAGTGAAACACTAGATTTTTCCATAGATCCACAATTGCGAATAGATCTCATAACAGGATTTCTTCGATCAAGGACAAGGGTGGTAATCTTCTCAATTCGCATGAAAAAATAGAAGCTGTGCTAGTTCAACACTTTCACGATATAACAAAGGAAACCATTTCAGATAGAGAACATTCCATCAAGGACCGAACAAGACATATACCTAGGCTGGTGTCTAGAGAGAACAATTTCAAACTTAACAGGCCAGTGACTAGAGAGGAGGTTAGTGAGGTCCTTAAAGAAATGCAGAATGGTAAGGCACCAGGCCCTGATGGCTTTAACGTGGACTTCTTCAAAGCCTGTTGGAGTATAGTCAAACAAGATATTTTGGATGTAGTAGAAGATTCCATGAGGAATAGAACTATTTTGAAGGCGCTCAATACCTCCTTTATCTCCTTGATCCCTAAACAGGACTTGGCTCAAACTCCTGACAGGTTTAGACCCATTGCTTTGTGCAATGTGGTTTACAAGATAATATCCAAGGTTGTGGCCAATAGACTCAAACCTCTTCTTCCTACTCTAGTTTCTGTGGAACAATCTGGATATGTAGAAGGTAGACAAATTCTCAATAATATCATTCAAGCACATGAAGTGGTGCATTCTCTGACCAGCAATAGGAAGGTCTAAATGATCATGCAATTGGACATAGCAAAAGCTTATGATAAGCTGAATTGGACCTATATCAGGAAAGTTCTTATTGCTTTTGGGTTTGATCACAACTGGGTTAGATGGGTCATGGCCTTGGTTACTTCTTCCAGCTTTTCAATTTTGGTTAATGGCTCTCCCTCGGAGACTTTTATTCCTTCAAGAGGCATTAGGCAGGGAGACCCACTCTCTTCCTTTCTCTTCATCCTCATGATGGAAGGACTGGGTAGTTCTATCAAGCGTGCAAGAGAAGTGGGTAAGATTAAAGGTCTCCAACTTTATGATAATGGATAGGTCTTGACTCATCAGCAATTTGTGGATGATACCATGCTGCAGGGAATCCCCACGGTCAAAGAAGCTCTTGCATACAAACAAATACTATATGACTTTGCCATGGCTTCAGGTATGGAAGTTAATCTTTCCAAATCTAAATTTTTTTTCTTTAACGCTAATATTGCCATTCAGAGGAATATCTCCAGAATTCTGGGCTTTCAAAGGGATGTCCTCCCTTCAAAATATTTGGGAGTTCCTCTAACTGTTAAACCTTTGCATAAGAGCATTTGGGAGCCAGTGATAAATAAGATGCAAGACAAAATCAAGAAATGGACTATTAGATCTTTAAACTTGGCTAGACGGTTGGTCCTCACAAAAGCTGTTCTTCAAGCAATCCTAGTTTTCATACTATCAACAATCCCAGCACCAAAAGGAGTCTTGCAACAATTCAGATCCATTCAAAGAGACTTTCTTTGGGGTAAGGGGGAGGAAAGAAAGAAATGGGCCTTGGTTGCCTGGGATAAAATCTGCAAACCTAAAAACCATGGGGGACTTGGATTGGATGATCCGAAGACTCTTAGCAAGGTTTTAGGGGAAAAATTATGGTGGCGCTGGGTCAAAGATCCAAAGGCACAGTGGGCTAGTATCTGGAAAGAAAAATATGCCAGCTTTTGGCAAGATAGTGATCACATAAGAATGTCTGGAAGTATAAAAGGCTCACACATCTGGAACAAAGCCTGGGAGAATAGAGGATTAGTACAAAAAAACAGCTTCTAGGAAATCAAAGAAGGAAATCTGGCCTTATTTTGGGAGGATAAATGGCAACAAGAACCTATACTATTAACAGAGGACTTTTTGGATCTCAAGAATGAGACAGAAAATAAAGGGCTAATCAAGGTAAAAGATTTTTGGGATCAAACCAACAGTGCAGGAAAATGGAGAACCTGGAGGAACATGGATTACAGGGATGGCAGCCCTTTGCAAGAAAAATCAAATGAGCTTAGGAATTTGGTGGAACAAAGGAAGATTTTAGTGACAGGAGGGCATGACCAACTTAGATGGGGCAACAATAATGAGGGTTCCTTTAATCTTAAGGAGGCAAAGTGCTTACTCCTTGAGCTGGACTCCCAAGTTTTAGATAAGATTTGGTTGAACCTATGGAGGAATCAAGGCTGGATGAAGATCAAACTTTTCATGTGGTTGGTTTATCATAATTTTTTTTAACTTGGGATAACATCAGGAAGAGGGGTGTTCTGGGGCCTTCTAGATGCCAGCTCTGTGAAGCCCAAGAGGAAACAATGGAGCATCTTCTTAATAATTGTAGTTTCACCTCCTAGTTGTGGGATACTTTTGCTTCTATATTCCAACAGACCGACAGGGACCAAGGGTGTATTATCAATACCCTAACCAAGTGGAGACGTAACTTTTCAGATTATGAATTTCTAGACATTGCTTGGGCTCTTACGCCAGGCTTCATTATATGGAATGTCTGGAAAGAAAGAAACAAAAGAATCTTCAAGAATGAAAAAAATCCCTCCCACCGCCTTTTTGAGCAGATCTTAAACCAGATTAAGGAAACGGTTGGCACCACTGTGCGGAACCCCCCTAAGAACCCTCCTTCAGATGCAGAATTGAGGATTCTTCGTCGGCTGGGTATGCAGGGGCTCATCCCTCAGGACCTGGATAGGAAGGTAATGAAGATGGACACTAAACAGGATTTCTGGCACCCTCCCCCTCAGGGTTTTTTGAAATTCAATATTGATGGGGCTTCAAAAGGCAACCCAGGAACTGCTGGCTTTGGAGGGGTTTTAAGGGATGAAAATGGAAGCATTCTTTTCATCTTTCATTGCCATTTAGGAAGAGCCACTAACAATATGGCGGAGCTTATGGCTATGGAACAGTGTCTAGATTTCATGAAGCAGGATAACTGCCAAAATGTGATTGTTGAAGCTGATTCTGAGCTAATTATTAACTCGGTCAAGAGAATCAGCTATGGCACAGCACCGAAAAAAGTCTCTAAACACTGGAGGCTGATCCAGGTCTTTCAACGGATTCAACTTCACCTCCAGAGCCTTCGCACAGTTAGTTTTAATCATGTGCAAAGATTGACCAATAAATTGGCAGATATTCTGGCCAATCAAGGAGTGATCTGTACTAAGTGCAAGGTCAAAATGGAGTGGCAAGAGATGCCTCAGGATAGATTAAAGGCATATTGTCACAACCAAGCTGATGAAGATCGGAAGGTGTTTCAAATCAGAGCCATGGAGGCAGGGTCCAGATGACTAGGCTTCATTTTGTTTCACGACCTTTTTCTTAGTTTGCTCCTAGCGAACGGTAGATCATTGTCGACCTCCGCATCCCATATAATTACAGTGACAAAAGCTCCAGAGAGAATTTGCTTGGAAGACTTGTGTTAGTGGAGGGTTGGTTGGAGGAATGGCATAGTAGGATTAAGTGCGAGGGGTCGGAATCCAGGTTTTTTCGGTGGTCGTATTACCTTGATTTCTCTTCCAATGGTCACTTTACTGCTCTCGGGGCTGTTTATGGTATATTCCAAGCGTTCTAAGCGGGAAGCGGTTTTGAAGATTTGGGAGCGATTCCATTCATCTTGTTACACGTGGCCAAGGGGCGAGACCGAATACCGCCCTCATCGTGCGCTAATGTTCAGTGCACTTAACCCGTGCGATATGAGCCTCGACCGTCGGATTAAATATGATGGATCTACAGTCAGGAAGGATCGTGCTTGTAGGTGGGTTCGGGGGTTAAGCACTACGCTGATAGGTACCACGATATCTTCCACTGCCATTGGATCAGGAGCGGAGATTGGACGGTTAAGATTGAAGATGCAAGTCTGGACGAGGAATAGTTCCAACACGTTCAACAGGTGGACCCGTTATCCTTTCAGAATTGGTTTCCTTTTCTCTTCGGACCCGATATTAAATGTAATAAGGGTGCTTGGTGCCAGCTCTATTTGATTCGCATCTGATGGACTTTGGTGGGATGTTCAAATGGTCTTATTATTTTCTGTCTTTTGAAAGTTCTGAGGTTTTGTAGGTAGGGTTTGTGGTTTCGGCTTGCAGATTGATGCCCATAGCCCATAGTTCCTCGTGGGCTCTTGTATTTTATGTAATTTATTTTCCTTATTAATGATATAGAAGGCACGACTCTTGCTTCAACAAAAAAAAAAAAGACTATCAACTAAATATTTTTTCTTCAAAATCATAATATTATTCAAAATTATTTAAAAAATAGTAAAAAATTATTAGTTAAACTATGCTAATTTATAATATAAAGATCAATTAAGTTTAAGTTAACCTAGTTTAATATTAGATAAAAAATCAAATTTTATATTTTCTTGTGGGATATTGTCATCCAATTTGTGTAAAACTTTGTCACTAAATATTATATGAAACAATGTTTATGTTTGTAATTGACTCACTTTCTATTTTTCATATAAACTTTAAAATTAATTAATTTACACTTTATAAATTATATATATATATATATAAAAAAGAGAAATGTACAATGTATATCTCAAAATATATTTGGCTTGGAGTATGCCCTAAAATAGTTGTTCTTTGGTTAAGAGGTGCTCAACACTTAGCGCTTTTTTTTAATAACAACAATGAGTCAATTTGCATTTGCAAATATCAGCGAATAATAATAATCCCAATGCTAATTTAACATGAACTTAAAGACTAAATTCTGATAAGTTCCCAATGCTAATTTAACATGAACTTAAAGACTATATTCTAATAAGTTTCCCACTATTTTAAATAGGGATCTAACATGTACCTAGAGGGCCTAGAGAGATCCAATTTCTTCACGTGAATTTTTTTTTACAAGTCAATATTATTTAAATGTTTTAGATAGTTATTTAATTTTTTTATTTTTAGATTTTTATTTTGATCTATATAAACAAAATTTCAATTTGATGACGGACAGAAATCTAGTTGTAGAATGAGATTTATTTTTATGTTTTATATAGCAGAAATCACAGTTGTAGAATGAGATTTATTTTCATGTTTTATACAGCAGTACGTGGAAACAAAGTCATTTAGTATGATTAGTTAGTTATGTTGAGGCGTGTAAATCAACATACGGCAAAATATTCAATTTAGAGATATGTACAAAGGAATTCATTGTAGGATGGATGGCCACCCCATTAATTTATTATATATTACTCAGTTATTTCGAGGCCCGTATATCAACAAAAGAATATTGAGCTTACAGTGTATAGAAGAAATTCACCGGAGGATGAGCAAGGTAGCTTCTACGCAATGCCCACTTCACACTTCTGGTTATTTATCTTTACCCATAGAAACACACTTCACACGTTTGGTTATTTATCTTTACCTATCTTTACCATAGAAACACAAATTACGTTTGATTTTTGTAAAGACATGGCAAATTATTGAACTTAAGAGTTTTACAAAGAAATTTATCTTAGGATATAAGGTAGGATAGTGCCCTCTTCGCGCGTTAGGTTATTTATCTTTACCCATTAAAAGCCTAATCAAATTATGTTAGGTGTATATAGTTTTACATTTTAAGAGTAACCTTTTTGAGTTGTGAATGGATATGATTCACCTTTTTTTCATTAACACAATAAGTGAAAGGTGTGGATTTGATAACAATTTAACTATAATGGAAAGGTCAGAGGTTTAATTTGAAATTTTTGTTTTATGTTTAAATGTTTAATTATAAATTTTGTTTGAGCATGGTTGTATTTAATTTTACTATTTTGACATATTAGTGGATGGGAGACTTTTTGTTGAATTATGTGATAGTGATGCAGTGGAAGTGGTAGATTTAGTTTGTTGATACCTTGGTCGTATAAAAATAAAATGTGTCGCAGGCTTCATCTCTCCTGTAGAAAAAGCCTCCCTTCCTTCTTTCATGTTTACCCATTGGTGGGCGAGATTAAACTCTCACTGAAATCAATCACTTGCTTGAACTAGACTCTCTATTACATATATAATTTTAAATAAAAAATTTCCTTGTTTTTTGTGTCGGTTAGGGCCTTATTCTACGCACAATTCTTTTGGGTCCAACTTGAAGTCAGAGGTCGGGATTTTTTTTTCTCCACATTTTATCCCTATTCGCTCGACCTGGCAACCTAGGTCTTGCCCTAGGTCGGGGGTCGGGACTTAGGGATTTGTCCAAAAGTCACATTATCAAGGTAATCAAGGGTCAGCTCCCTGTTAGACCTCCATTGTGCCCCAAATAAACTTCATCTCGACTTAACTCTTTTCTTTGCGTCATTCCATTCTTCACTCATATTTTTACACATTCTTCTCCTTCTTCTTTTGGCTTTTCACTCTTTGCCCAAAGGTCCAACTATGTGGCTCCCAACTCCTTGGTCAGGGAAAAATACATTTGGCTTTGAATTACGTCCTTCAATTTCAATTGAACGCAACCATGCACACAACAGAAAGTCACATTCCTTTCTTTCCAACAGGATGATAATGAGGATACTCTCGAGCTCTTCTAAGGGTCTCTTTGTTTGATGATTAATCCTTAGGCATTCATCTCAACACACTATCCACACAACTTCTTGCTCCTCTAATCGATTCAATCAACGCTTGACCCTTCTAAGACTTTAATCCATGATCGATCTCTACACCTCGACTAGAGCTTTTCATTTCGGCTCTATGCTCAATTATAGAGTAACTCATACGCAACCTTAATTAAAATAACACAAACGTATTTCAAATTGTCTAGAACAGTAATGCCCACACTAATTCAAATACACAGAGGAAAATATGAATGATTCTACTATTACTCATAACAGAAAATTTACAGTGAAATTTTACAAAGGGCTCTCAACCCGAGTCTTCTCACGAGCTCATATTTCCACGTGAGACTCTCTCTTTCTCTAGTCACTCTGATATTTGTCTCTCCAAATTCCTCAGTAGCTCTGACTCCTTTCTTAGCCTCTAATCTACAAAATCCTCCTGACACTATTGCACACACACTTTATATATACAATATCATTCGCTAGAAAATATCTCAACAAAACAATCAAATGGGACATACGTTTAGTAACTACCAGATTCCTACATGTTGATGGTGTTGGACATTCCGTCAATAATGGGGGTCTCCCCAATATGAATTCCCAATTAGACCTCACATATTTTGGAGTAGGAGCCCCAATTGGAAATACGATTGGTTGCCATTATTCATAGGAATTTGCCTTGGCTACAATTATCAACATAAGAGATTATACAACAATCTTTAAAACAAGTGAGTAAGTTGACACTATGAGGCATACAATTGCAATCCATATCTGGTACTTTCACGGAAGGGAAAGAGAGAGTGTGTCTTAAGAAGAAAATTAACAGTACTATCCTAAAAGAGACACATAAAACATGAAAGAATCGTTGATTAACCTACAAATTAGTTCACAAGATGACAATGCTTGTTAAAGCAGTAACAATGTACATTCAATGAAATAGTTCATTTTCATTAGTATGTGTTAACATAAACATACACCACAAACAATGAAAAAATAGTATTTCAATCATTCACGACATATGCATGAAAGTGTGATGACTCTAAGAGCTTCATATATTAAGTGAAAGTGTCAAGATATACAATTACAATGTTGTTATACTAGCGCCAATAGTGGAACATTAAGTCACCACTTGCTCCTCTAAAGAAAGATCTTCTCTCCTACACTAAACTAGAGAAGCCAAGGTAAAAGTTCAAAATCCAAAGTCCCTTCTCTTGAGCTATGCGGGTATATTTATAACAAATAAGGTGACTCTCCACCTCTCATGTGACTCTTGACCTCCCTCATGACTCTTGAGCTTCTACTATGACTTTTTGATTTCGTATATGACCTTTGAGCTTCTACTATGACTTTTTGATTTCGTATATGACCTTTGAGCTTCTACAAGACTTTATAACTTTGTAATGACTCTTCACATTCCATGTGGGATCCTTGGTCTTCCACACATTTTACCTTTTCTCATTTTATAAAATACAATTACTACAATCCAAGAATGATGTGGCAAGATAGATTGACACATATGGATTTGTAATTACACTTTAAGAAGTCATGACTTGGAGATGGTGACACAAGGCTTCATTGTATTAATGCCAAGTTCTTCTCTTTGCTGCTATTACTTTGAATTCTTCATGATGGATTTTTTCTTATTTTTCATCTTCATCCTCCAAAGGATATGAATAAGTATCAGAACCTTCCAAGTCATCATGAGATTTCACCATTTATCATGGTCCAAAATTCCTTTGTGTTCTTCATGATGGTCCTTACCTTTTCTCCTCCTTCACAAGTGCCTTCTCGTAGCCTCTCCTTAATGACCTCTCTTAAGCATCACCCTGTGTTATGAAACCAGCTCAAGAAAAGATAGAAAAGATAGATCAACGCCTTAGAATTCAGCCTCTTCGAGGGGGCAACCTCCTTTACATTACATAAATGAACAATTCTTGGATGATACAAATGACAAAACCTCCTTTCTATATATAGGAGTCTAAGGAGTCACAATATAATCCAGCCGACCTAACAATAATAATATAAAGCCACAAAAATAACAATAGAGGGATTCTATGGGGCACAGAAATAACAATATGGGGGTAATAGGGGCACAACAATATAAATAAGGGGTATAACTACAATAGTAATGGGGTAATCACTAGTATTATAGGGACCCAACATGCCCCTCTCCTTCAAAAAAGTGTTGTCCTCAACGCTTGAGTAGTTATGGATACTTCTGCATAAAATTCTCATCCTCCCATGTGGAATCTTCAGCGGATAAGTTCTTCCACTTGATAAGATACTCTGAAATTGATCGATTTCGTAGCTGTCGAGTTCTTGTTTCTGTGACTGCTTCCGGTTCCAATATAATTTTTCCTTCCTCGTCAAGTTCTGGCAATATTGTTTGAATTGGGAGCTTGTCACCTATAACCTTCTTTAAACATGAAACATGGAAAACTGGGTGCAATCGAGAAGCTGCAGGAAGCTCCAATTTGTATGCCATAGTACCAATCTTTTTCAACACCTTGTACGGACCATAATACTTTGGTGATAATTTATTATCCTTCTTAGCTTGCTTTAGGGACATTTGCTTATATGGTTGTAGCCGTAGGAATACCCAATCACCTACATCAAAACTTCTTTCACTGCGATGTTGATCTGCCTGTTGTTTCATTCTATTTTGTGCCAACACGAGGTTATCCTTTAAGAGTTGGAGGACTTGTTGTTGATGTTCGATGTGATGTTCCACTGCCTGAACCTTAGAATTTTCTCTTAAATATGATGTGATGGATGGTGGTTGATACCCATAAAGTGCCATAAATGGGGTCATTTTTGTTGCTGTATGGAAGGAAGTGTTATACCACCATTCAGCCAGAGGCAACCATTTGACCCATTGTGTCTGTTTATCAGATACAAAGCAACGAAGATATCCTTCCAAACATTTGTTTACTATCTCAGTTTGCCCATCAGATTGAGGATGATAAGATGAGCTATGAGCTAACTGAGTACCAAGACAAGAAAATAATTCTGTCCAAAAATTTCCAGTGAAAATGGGATCTCTGTCACTTACAATAATCTTTGGGTTTCCATGTAGCTTTTGAACTGTTTCCATAAATGCAGTAGAAACTGTACTGGCTTTAAATGGATGTGATAATGCACAAAAGTGTGCATACTTGGTAAGTCTGTCAACTACCACCATGATGACACTCTTTCCCTCAGACTTGGGTAAACCTGTGATAAAATCCATTGAAACCTCCTCCCAACGTTGGCTTGGAATGGATAAAGGTTGTAATAGACCCGGTGTCTTAATTGTTTCAACTTTATTTTGCTGGCAAACCAAACATTCCGCCACAAACTTTTGAATATCTGATTTAAGGCCATCCCAAAAAAATTCCTTCTTAACCTTGTGGTAAGTTTTTAAAAATCCTGAGTGCCCTCCTAAGGGAGAAGTGTGCAATTCCATAAGAATCTTTTGTTTTAGCTGGGAATTCTTACAGAGGTATAAGCGATCTTTGTACCATAACGAATCATTTTGCCAGCTAAATGTATCAGAAGTACTGGAATCTTGTTGTAGCTTTCGAATAAGTGCCCACACTTCTTCGTCATTCTTCCATTCCTCCCTTGCTTCATTTATCCAATCTGGTTGGATAATAGAAATGGCACACAACAATGCTTCCACATCCTCATCCTTTCTTGAGAGTGCATCTGCCACCACATTTTGCTTCCCTTTTTTGTAGATGATTTCAAAGTCATAACCCAACATCTTTGTGACCCACTTTTGTTGCTCTTCAGAGGATAATCTTTGTTCTAAAAAGTATTTAAGGCTATCATGATCCGTTTTTACCTTGAAGTGTCTTCCCATTAGGTAGGGTCGCCATTTCTTAAGTGCATGGAGTATTGCCAACATTTCCTTCTCATAAATAGCTTTTCTTAAAAACTTTCCCTTGATTGGACGACTTTCAAAAGCAATGGGTCTTTCATCTTGCATTAGAACAGCACCAATTCCATTTCCTGAAGCATCACATTCCACAATAAAGGTTTTTGTGAAGTCCGGCGTAGCTAAGACTGGTGCTTGGCACATTGCCTCTTTAAGATGTTCAAAGGCCTTTGTTGCTTCCGGAGTCCATGAAAATGAATCTTTCTTCAATAATGTTGTTAGAGGTGCTGCTATTCTCCCATAATTCTTAACAAACTTGCGATAATACCCTGTCAACCCAAGAAATCCTCGCAGATGCTTTATGGATGTGGGGATTTTCCATTCCTTAATGGCTTTAATTTTGCTAGGGTCTACCTTAACTCCTTCATGAGATACAATATGACCCAAATATTCCACCTCCTGGACTCCAAAGAAACATTTGGATCTTTTTGCATATAATTGTTTCTCCTCCAATAGTTGTAGCACCCTGTCAACATGTTCAACATGATCCTTCCAAGACTTGCTGTAGATTAGTATATCATCAAAAAATACTAACACAAATTTTCTAAGGAATGGTTTGAAAATTGAATTCATCAAACCTTGAAATGTTGAAGGTGCATTGGTAAGGCCAAAAGGCATGACCAAAAATTCATAATGACCCTCATGAGTTCTAAATGCGGTTTTCGGAATGTCTTCAATCTTCATTCTGATTTGATGATATCCCGAACGAAGATCCAACTTGGTGAAGAAAATTGATCCATGCAATTCATCCAGTAATTCATCAATAACAGGAATGGGGAACTTATCTTTAATAGTGAGCTTGTTGAGCTCCCTATAATCCGGACACATGCGCCATGATCCATCCTTCTTGTGCACCAATACTACTGGAGCTGAGAAAGAACTTTGACTTGGTTGAATTATACCAGCCTCTAGCATTTCTGCAACCATACGTTCAATTTCACTTTTTTGGGCATAGGGATATCTGTACGGCCTGATGTTTGGGGGAACACTTCCTGGAATCAGATGAATAACATGATCATGATCACGCATAGGTGGGAGACCTTTAGGAGTCTCAAATACCTTGGAATGATTGTCCAGGACATTTTGGAGATCTGGAGAAATAGATGATTCCAATGTGGAAACATCTAGCGAACATAATTGTGCAATTACACCTCTTTGCTCCTTTTTAAGAAGCTTAGTCATGCCATTAGAGCTGATTATCTTTCCTGGTTTCCCTGCAATACCCCTTAATTCAACTTCCTTTCCTTCCGTAGAAAATTTGATGAAAAGTTCTTGAAAATTAAAAGCTATTGTACCCAAGGATTTTAGCCATTGGACTCCTAGTACAACATCAGCACCTCCCATTGGAATGGAAAGCATTGGGCTAGTCAATACATATTCTCCCATGGATAGCTTGATATTATGGCACTTTCCCAAGCAATTTATTGTTCCTCCATTTGCAATCATCACTTGACACTCTGGTGCTGGATATAGGAAGCAATTCAATTCTTTTGCTACCCTACAATGAATAAAATTGTGGGTGCTTCCTGAATCAATCAACACTATTACCTTTTTCTTCTTGATTTGTCCTTCTATCTTGATGGTTTGAGGAGTGGTAATTCCCGCCAATGCATTACAAGATATGGTCGGATTTATTTGTTTTTCATCTAGGCTTTGTTCCTGGAGTATATCTTCTTCTTTTGACCTTTCTTGCTCCTTTTCTTCTTCCTCTTCACAATCTATGTAGAATAATTTCTTCTCAGCACACTTATGACCTTTAGTGTATTTGCTATCACAACTGTAACAAAGCCCTTTTGCTCTTTTTTCTTCCAATTGTTGTGGTGTCAACCTTATAGGTTGTGGAAGACTAGGGGCAACAACACTTCCGTCTTTATAGTTGTGAGTGGTATGCTTCCTGGTTGCCATAATTTTGCTTTCCATTTTTCTTGCTAACCTGAATGCCTTCTCTAATGAATCAGGTTCCCAAAGGCGAACATCATGTTGGATATTATCCTTTAAAGACCCTATGAACACATCAATCCTATGCTCCTCTGGAATATCTTTTACCCTTATGTTCAATTTTTGGAACTCCTCAATGTGCTCCATTACTGAACCCTTTTGTTTGAGACTTATCAATTGGCTAAAAAAAGTGTTGCTTTTTGTATCTTCATAATGTGCTATCAATTCTTCCGTAAAAATTGCCCAAGTGATAAATTGTTTACGAGAGAAAAGCCATTGATACCATACAAACTGATTTGGTTCCAAATATACAGTTGCCATACGTACCTTTTGCACATTATTGAGATCGAAGAATTGCTCCATCTGTAATATCCATGTGGCGGGATCCTTGCCATCAAACTTCCTCATATCGATTTTTGGAATATGGTGATTCTTCGATCCAACATTAGCATCTATGGAATCATGATTAACATTTCTTTTGTTCTCATCATGAGTTTCCTTTACTACCTTTTCACCATTAGTGACCCTTTCTTGTAGCAACTTCTTCAATTCTTCCATGTCTGTCTTCAAGTCTATCTTCAAATCTGCCATCGAATCCTCCATCTTAGCTTCCATGCCCTTTATCTTAGATTCCACGCCATTTATCTTAGATTCCATGCCACTTATCTTAGCTTCTGTTAGCTTTTGTGAGCGTGACATTTGTTGCACTTGTTCTTGTAATTTTGATATATCATGTAGCATTTCTTCCTCTTCTTCATGAGTCATGCTAGAGCTTTCAGGTTCCTTACTAGGTGTTTGCATTTTCTTTCCTCGGGGCATCAGTTACCGATAATAATGCTTTACTATGCCCTTTGAATTTCGTTAAACCAAGCTTACACAAAAATTAAAAAAAAACTACACACCTTTTTTCACTTTATAGAAGCCTGATATTGAATATGATTTATCTCTGTAATTTCGGGTCATCCAGTTCTGAAATTGCTACCTGTAGTAGCCTTCTGCGTCCTATTTCCAATGCCACAAGTCTGAGCCAAATTGGATTCTCCAAGGAAGAGTTATGTGAAATCTCCCACAGTGACTTGCTTTTAGACTGGTTCAGTAGAGCGAACTTGTACGACGTGCCACGAGTCACTGTTTCAACCTTTGAATCTAAAACACACACCCAAGAAACTACAGTCCGTCCTATTTCTGTACCTTCTTACGAAATTTCAATCCGATCCCCAGAGAGAAAGTTATGACGATTTTCCCCAGGTCACCTGTTTTGAATGTAATTCAGGAGTCTGCAAAAAGACCAACTTCCTCAGATCATATCTCCGCAAATATCCCGCGAAAAGCTCTGAAATTCGGACCCAAGGTTCAGCGCGATTTATTCTCAAATGGGTTTTTTTTTGTGACGTCTGAAACGTCACAGAAAAAAAGTTATAGCGAAAATGCCACGATGACCTGTTTGGAGCAGCGAAACCCTAGAATCCAAAGCTCTGATACCAAATGTTATGAAACCAGCTCAAGAAAAGATAGAAAAGATAGATCAACGCCTTAGAATTCAGCCTCTTCGAGGGGGAAACCTCCTTTACATTACATAAATGAACAATTCTTGGATGATACAAATGACAAAACCTCCTTTCTATATATAGGAGTCTAAGGAGTCACAATATAATCCAGCCGACCTAACAATAATAATATAAAGCCACAAAGATAACAATAGAGGGATTCTATGGGGCATAGAAATAACAATATGGGGGTAATAGGGGCACAACAATATAAATAAGGGGTATAAATACAATAGTAATGGGGTAATCACTAGTATTATAGGGACCCAACACCCTGTCATGTTGAAATGATAATACCTATAGATGGAGGCCACTCATGAAAAGCCAAAATCTATCCCGAAACCACCTATTCTACCTCTTCTTGCTCATGGAAGATGTTGACTGAGATGAGGCAACAAACAAGATTTTTGAGAGCAATAGGGTAAGAATTACCCAATTGAGGGCTAAAGGAACTTAGGGATGCCTCACTACTAACTTGAACTGCACAATGTGCAACAAAGAAGAGCATGACAAGTCTTCTTGCATAGTGAGGGAGTCCAGGAGGCAAGGTATTGATCTTGTTGACTGATGATGTACAATGACGAGTGCACATTTAGGCATCACAAGGAGAGAGGGAAGCCCTCACTATACTCTAAATATGAAATGCATAGTAGGGAGAAAGTCAGGATAAGTGATAGCGTAGTGAGGGATTTCAATCAACAGGAGGAGCAAGACTAGTCACTGTAACTGTGCAATGCATAGTGATTGAGGGGCAGGCTTAGTGAATTTCACAATTGAGGACTTCAATGACCCAGAGATGATCCATTGCTCACTGGAAATGTGAAATTGTTGGGTATGGAGCCTGATTATCTTCTATATTCAAAGGTATCGCCACATAGGACCCCAGTTCGAAATGGGGGCGGCAACGCCGCTCGTAAAATATTTGCTGCAAGGGGGGTCCAGGGGGGGGAGCGGCTGCGACCTTTGGGAGCCCCCCCCTGATGGGGGGTTTCGGGGGCAGCGCCCCCGAAGCTAAAAACAGCTGTAAAATTTCCTTGTAAAAGTATAGTAATTTCTAGTCAATCTGGGCCGTTCATTAAGCGGATGATCTGACAGTAGAACTTATGTTTAGTTTAGGGTTTTTTGCCCTAGAAGGCAACCCCTCTCTTTGTATGAGGGTATTGTATTTGAGGCTGTGAGATAGATGTGTATTCTGTGAACGAGAAACAGAGAGGTGAGACTGTGAGAGAAAACAGAGGATATTACAGCGGATTTGCTGTAGGTTGTGTCTCTTCATTTTGCTGGATAATAGAAAGGAAGGATTGTCTGTTCCGGGTGGACGTAGCCCAAACTGGGTGAACCACGTATATCTGTGTCTCTCTTGTTTTGTGCATTTTCTGTGTTTATATTTCTGCAATATTTTATGTGTTCCATTGCTCCATAATATATAATTTTCTAACAGAAATGTGCAGTAAGAGGCCCACCAAATGAAGAGACTACACAGTTGAGAAATAAAGTGACACAAGGAGGCTCTACTACTCACTATAACTATGTAATGCACAATGCAGGGTAGGAGGAGTTGTAGATTGCACAGTTGGTAGAGCTAGGCAACCAAAGTGAAAGTCCATACTTCAAGGTTTCTCAGTGTGCAGTTGAGAGTGAATGTCCTCTAGGGTTGCACAATGCATAGTTCCAAGAGGCAGAGGATGCTTCACTTTGGATTAAGACTATGCAGTGTGTAGTTCCAGGAGGGAGAAAGATCAACAAGTTGCAAAGATAGTGAAGGCTCCAAAATGGGTAAGTGTGGGATCAGTGAGGCAAGAGAGAACAAGGCATGCAAACAAAATCTAGCATAGTGATATCACACTTTTATAACATCAACATAAGCAAATAGAATTCACAACATCCAAAATCAACATGCATACCTTGAAGCGACAAAAAAGCGACACTTATTTCTAAGTGTGACAGTTGAAACATCACTTTTTGAGAGTTAGAATACAAGTTACGACAAGAGTGTCGATTGCAACCAGAAAGTGCCCTAAGTTGTGGGAATATGTCTATTGCATATCCTTATGATATACATGATCGATTAATGCAAAAGAGTGCATTAAAGATACCTCTATTGATGTTCCAAAGTGTGACACATGTAAGAGTACAAATAGTTAAAAGCAACACTTGCAGTGAGAGTAAGAAAAGTGAAAAATACACTTGCAAAAGCTCGAAAAAGTGAAAGTGACACATGCTAGAGTGAACAAAAATAAAAAGCGACACTTTTTAAAGTGAAAGTAAGAAAAAATGACAATTTCAAAAGTGAAAATGACATTTACAAAAGTAAAGGTGCACAAAAGAGAAAGTTGAGAAAACTGACTCGAATGAAGAGATAATGCAACCAAGAGTGAGAGAAAGACTATCAAGTGATATTGCACATTGATTGTCGGAATATATTGCAAAATGTAATATCTCTATGGATTTCACATTCACTTTCCACAGGGACTGCGCAAACACTGTAACTAAACATTTCACAAGCACTATTCCTACAGACTACATAAGCCTTACTTTCAAGAACTGAACAATGGCTATTCTCAAGGATAGACATTGGTTACTAAGATTGCCAGAAAGGGGATCACTGATGGATACATCAAGGACTGGGCATATGTAAGTAAGTGATTTCAAAATTTAGAATCTTAACAGAAGACTTAAACACTTAACACAACATCCACCAATCATGAAGTGACAGTGGGGAAACTTGAAATGATAGATCATAAAGTCATAGGTAGGCTCCAAAATTCAAGTGTAAGCAAAATTTTGGAGGGTTTTTGTCGTAGCGACAACACTGAAAGAAATCCATATTCTCTATTTAGATCTAGCTTTAGGTACAGAGTCTAGTTTTTCAAGAAGTATTGATTCGTCGTGTGGATTACCTTAGCTTCCCCATTTATCCCAATTATAAGTATAATATCCCCTATCTCCTTTCTTGTCTATACACATTTACAGGGCTTACCATATCTCAATTGTTTTGATATGGGAGAATGATAATATATATTCTCTATTTTCATATGATCAGAGTTTTAATTTCATCTTTGGTGTTGCTTTGGTACCAGCAGGTCTGTTCAGTACCCCGACAGAGTCATTACAGGAAACACAAGCATTGCATCACTGCTAGTGAGGCTATTCAATACCCTAGCAAAGTTACTTGTTGTAGGTTTTAACCTCGTACAGAAATTACCTGCATACGAATTCTAAAGCACAGAAAATAAAAATGCAAGAGCATAACACATAAAACACATATACACAGAGATTTTCCCATGGATCCCAAAACCGGGACTACCAGCTTGATTTTTCATTATGTTCCTTTCAATGTTACATACATATTTATACATTCCGAAGCATCCAATACCATGGACTGAAAACCATTGTGTCCAAAACCATATGCGAAAATCATGCACAAAACCATAGGTAGGTTTGCCCAACCTAATATAGGGTCCAAAAATTTTTTTCCCGCGGCGTTGCCTCAGACCCCGTAGAGGGGGGCTACCCTCCCCCCTCAAACCCCCTGCTGCGCAATCGACGCAACGAAGGGGGGGGGGGGGGGGCTCCGCCCCCCCTCTAACCCCCCGATTAACTATGTGGGCTACTCATGGAAAGAATATAACACAACCCAACACTTGTTTCACCTCTTTGCCTAGAAAGCCTTTCTCTTCTTTCACCCTCTGTTTTATGTTCAATATGATCATTAGTATTTTATCGAGGTTTATATCGCCAAGGAGGAATAGGGATCCTGACTTATTGAGAGAAAGAGAGGTTATTCCTTCAAAGAATGTTATATACTTCTGAAATTAATATGCTCGATCTTAATTTTCTCTTTTCCTTTCTCTACTCAATTGGATCGATAAGAAAAACACCATTCAATAATCATACTGAATCAAGGAATGGATATCCTAAAATAGATAAGGGCATCATGGTTTTTCTTATGGTTTTAAGTTTGAATGGATTGTATTTTCCATTTAGACATCATTGAACTTAAAAAATGTGTAGGCCCAAACAAAGAAGAGGAAGACAAATTAGCGAAGAGTTGCTCATCAACATAATTGTAATATCCCTTGGTTGATTTTCCATGTAAATAAAATAATACCAAGGTTATGGGACATGATTCCAAGCTGAATGGTGGGTAAAACATTATAATGGGAATCACTTGTGTTTAATAATGGCTATGAAAATTGACAAAGGAAAAGAGGAAATAAATAGAATTTAATTATGAAAATAAAGGAAAATAGGAGAAAACAAAGGTGAAGAGACACAAATTTGCATGCAAGGGAAATTAGAGGAGAAATGGAGAAAAATGAAGAAAAATGAAGAATAAGGAGGCATCAATGATAAAAAGACATAAAAGAATTTGTTCACAGCTTTTTGTCATTACAACCATTTGAGAGTTTAGTGTTGAGCTATTATTCATTCTCTCATACTCTTGCACGCTTAAAGCATTCTTGGAACATGCTTGGAGAATTCTAACATTTACTTGGATTTGGAAGAAGACAAGAAAGAAATTAAAGGAAGGAAAGGAATCACAAGGAGACAATTGGATCATCAACTACAATAGGCTTACTTTTCAAGTAACGGGTTGCATGTGTGATCACCTTGTTGTTTTTTGGATGCATGGTATATGCATGTGGTTCCTTGGTTATGTGTTGTTATTGGCATGGAGATTTTCCCCGATTAACAGTGGTTTCAACCCTACCTTGCCATTTCCTGGATAGCCATGATGTAGTGGATTCCCAACTTGGTTTTTTGATTAGTTCTCAAGTTTCCTGTGGCTTAAGGTTGGAACAAATTCTCTGGAACCTTGAAACAACTTGGGTTACCTGGAGTTTGTGGGTTGAGTTACTATTCCCTAGAGCTGTGGGTTCAGACAAATGCTTTGGAGCCTTGAAACAACTTGGTTTCCCTAGAGGTTGTGGGTTGAGTTACTAGTTCCTGGAGCCCTCGATGGTTTGGGTAGAGACTAATCTGGTTGATGATAGTAATTTCTGGAATGTATAGGTGAGATCATTATGCTTTAGGATTGAGGTGGTTTGGCCTCTAGAAGCCCTGATTGGTTCTATTTTGGTTTAAACCTTATGATCCAACATTCATGCTTGGAATACGGTGCGGGGATGATTGACTGAAACAGAGATTTGGTTCATCCCAATCTATTGTCGGGTGATACATGGAAGTCCTTGACTTGGTTGTCATTTTCATATGTTAATATGAGTTATTTTCCTATTGTGATCTATGAGCACTTGTATTGATTATTATGGTGATCTTATGGTTGGTTTGTCATGCATTCTATTCTGACTATATGTTGGTTATATGCATAGTTATATGATGTGCTCTTATTATGGATCTCTTTCATGATTTGACAAGTTATTGAATGTTTAATGAATCCATGGCTTAACAAGTGTTGTTGCAGCTTGAGAGGGCATTAGGCCTTCTTAGTGATTCTCAGATGAAGTTTAGAAGTTTATGGTCAGATATGCCTTCATGACCTATAGCTTACATGTTTGTCATGTGTTTGAAGAAATTTCTATCTTGCATTAGGCATGTATTGGTCAAGGTCTAGCTCAATTTCTGTTTATTTAGCATTGTTATCCTTATTTCCATAATTCTAGAAAGTTACAAGTAGTTTTGGGCATTGGTATGGAGGCTTGGCTGAAAACGTGGCATATATCTCACAACCACATGCATCGAACTAAGGAATTTGGGTCATAATTGTTGGCATCTAGGCCTATGCATGCAATTATAGCCTTCCAACCACATGCATGCAGTGTTATGAGTGCGGTTGGGGAGTTTCTCTTGTGAGAAAGAGTTCCAACTCAAGGATTGATCACATGTGGTGGTTTGCAGGCTCCTGAGTGGTTTGTAGTTCCTGAGGGATGGTTGTAAGTTGTCGGTTAGTTAGTCCCACTTCCATAGCTGGAACTTGGAGGTTGGGTCATATCATAGTGATACTCAACTCATGTTTACCCTAGATATCTTGTAAAAGTGGGTAAATGTTGGAGGGGTCGTTACAGAGTGGTGTCAAAGAGGGCTTTATTATCTTTGGGTGATATTTGATACCACAGGGTGGTATCAGAACTTCTAGGTTCAAACAATTGGATTGGATGGGATAAATGTGATTGTTATGCATGTATGTCAATCGTAACAATGTAAACTTTGAAATGGAAACTATAAACTCAAAACGGGAACTCTGGCAAAAAAACCCCAAAAAAACATCAAAAACAGTGCTAAAAATGAAAATTGTGTATACTGGAACGATGTTTTTATTTTTTAGGCGTCAATTTTGAACATGTTTTAAAAATGGCAGTGACTACGAAATTTACTATGAAATTTTCATGCAAAATATAGCTTCAAAATGAAAGTGATGATACTGGAACAATGCTTTTTTTTTAGGGTCAGTTTTCAATATTTTAAAAAAATGCTAGTAAAATCAAATTTTATGAGGGTTTTTGGTAAAATATCATTTTTCTTTCCTAAGTATAAATTTAACATGTTTTCAACCATAACATGCTAGATACAAAAGATTGAAATTTTTTCAACTATAAAATCAAAAGACCATGACATTATGAACAAATTACATCACTATATGAATTCAAAAGTCATTATTTGTATATTTAATAAAACATACATTATATCTCTAATTTAATATTGCATTGTAGATATTTTAAACAATAAAATTTATCATAATTAAGATATATAATCCAACAACATAAAAATGCCTCATAACTTCTAATTTAACACCATATGGAAAAAATTAATTTTATTTGAAGATACAATGCATACATTAGTTATATAAATTGTCTTAAACAATTATTCAAAATCACTCATATTTTCTTGCACACCATCAGGATTCACATCTTCAGATGAGTGACTGGATGCTGACGAAGATGTTCCATATTCTTCTCTTTCATCAACTAGTGCCCCATTTGAGTCCACATGCATGCCCAACATTTCAGGTTTCAAAATTATTCCAGATCTATGACTGGTTTCAGCAGACTCCCATGTCAACATTGTTCCTTCTGGTAACAACCTTTTCAGAATCTTTATCGTCTTGAAGTGAAGACTTCCTCTCTTTGTTAAATTGAAGTCATAAACAAGTATGTCAACATCCTCCAATTTTAATATGTCTGTGCGGCGACGATTTATATTTGTACCCTTTCTTTTTCCTTTTCCGCCATTTTTTTTGTCAACTACCATCTCTGGCTTATACACACCATTGAATGGGTGTGTATTTGTGGCATACCAATGTACTTCAACACTTGTAACATCCTCATTTCTGTAAAGACCTTTATAACTTTAGCAACCCAAAATGGATAGCCATTGGGATCTCCATCTACTAGCACTGCAACCATGCAACCCTCCTTAATATCCTGTACTGAACCCCTATAAAGGTCTTCCATGGCTTCATGTTGTGCATGAGATCTTTCGGAACCAATATACATCTCTCTTTCCGCTGCCTGTGAAGAATTAATAATACCTTGAGATTGTTGTTGTTCAACAATGTTTAATTCCTCATGTTCATTCGACACATTTTGTGGCCAAATAAATGGATTTTTGAAATGATATCAATTTGATTATTGAAAAATGACTCCCACCAAACTGAATCAGCAATGTCAAAGTCCTCATATGTATATCTAATACATTTTTTAATTTCTTCCAGGCAATCAGAATAATTTATATCTCTATTCTCTCTACATGCATTCTAAACTTCAACAACTGATTGTAATAACAATATTTTTGATGCAAATATTGGATGATCTGGAATGAGCTTCAAAAATTGCAAACCTGATGACGGTGCCCATTCTGTAGTAGTTGAATACTTCTTGCCCCATATTAGTGTTTTCCCATAATTTTTTTTGATACGAAATTGATGTTGGAAGCTAATGTCATTAAGTTGTTCAATGCATTTCCCCTCACCATATGATCCCAGAATAAAACTTCACATGTCAACAGTTTCTTCCAACACATCAAAAGTAGGCTCTGGCATGTATGATTTCTTAATACATTCAATTAGTGATGGCAAGCTCCCAACTTCCTTCCTCCTCAATGTGACTAAAAACGACTGAACATCTGATCAATATGGTCATGAGTGTGCCCAACAAGAAGGAAACCAACCTTTACCTTTTGAAAAATTCTCAATTCAACAAGCATGTTTAGATATCCAAAAAAAAACCTGATTTTTGTTTTCACGGCAGGTGTTTTTCAATTGTAGATACAAAACTTCAGGAAGATTACCAGACCAATGAGAAATCACATCATGAATTATGGTTATGGTCAGATTTGCATCATTATGAATATTTGGAGCTGTGAAGTACACCCTTGGCAACATTTTCCCATTGAAGACCATACAACCGACCAAGTGAAACTGAATAAAATTTTCCTCCTGTAAATTTTTGAGTGTGTGAACAAAATGTGGTAAAAGTGTTTTATTTTGGTCCATACCATCAATTATCAAACCCAAATATTTATTCGGATTATCATAACACTTCTTTCGATGCTTGTACAACTTCTTCCTTTCGTTTGTTTGTTGTTCGCGATGCTCCTGAAGTTCTTTGACAATTAAATCTACACAACATAAAAGAAATTCATTAAGAAATATGTTTTCATAGTTGATGACTATACAATTTTAAAAGTTAAAGTTATGAATGCTTACCTCTTTTTGAGCCTTCACATTTGTCCCTTTTTGATTTAAGAGAAGCACATGTACTGCAAATCCCCATCCTTGTCTTTTTTTTTTTTTTGACAAGTTCGGTTGCTATGTATTAATCTGAAAAAAGAGAGAGGCATCTTGCCGTACATATAGCGCTTCTGGAGCATTGCGGGTCCAAGGAATTACAAAATAGTTCCTTTCCTTGATCCTGATTCTAGTGTTCCTATCTATGAGGCATCTCTTACTACTATAGATTCTTACAAACTGGAAACACCAAAATTTGCAACTGCAACACATGGCTAATCAATTTCTATGTGACTCATCTTTCGTGCTGTAGAGTCTTCCGGGCTTGGGTCTGGCGCGTTCGGTTTTGCACTGGAGGATGATGACGCTTCTTTGAACTTATTCTCCATCATGTACCTGAGGACGGTGATTGATTCTTCGGCATGAGCACATCTATTGCTCAGGTTGCTGAACTGCTCGTGCAGCGAATGAACTTTGTGAAGGAATAAGTTCATCTCGGCTCGGTATTTTTCATGAATAATTCTGCATTGATCATCAAGTTTTGCTTCCAGAGCCCGGACTTGGTCTGCATGCCTAGCCTCCATACTGCGGACGTGATCTTCCAGGGTTCTTTGTTGCGCGCGCACTTCCTCAAATTCTGCCTGTAGATCACGGCAGTGAAAACACTGTTCTGGGTGCTCCATTGGCACTGTGGGTTGCCTATTTGCTATGATCGCTTCTCTGATACTAAAGCACTAGACTTGTTCCTTGTCACTGGTGGCTTTTGTTGAATTCTCGGAAATCTGCTGGCCGACACCTCTGGCAGACGGGGAATAAACTAAAGCAGCTCTGAAATGGACTGAGGCGGGCCTGATGGGGAATAGACTGTCATAGTAGGTATCTCCAGAATGAAGGAACCTGCAGCTCGGTTTAGGTATAAATAACGCATACATGCTGTTGAGGCGGGAATAGACCCGTATGCGGTTTCCAAAATTGGTCCACAACGCCCAAAGCAAATCCTGATAGGCACATGGGATCTGTCCGGCGGGACGATTTCCTCCTGCAGTGCGACTGATTCCCACACTCTGGGCAGATCTCCCAATCCGAATGCTGATCAAATTCCTATCAACCATACCTATTCTGTCCATTGTTCTGATTGTTTGCCAGTATTCGTAGATGATATCAGCTGTGGTACTGTGAGCTGATTGCCTGATCGGGCTTCTGATGCAATGTCTTTCTTCCTTATCTGTGTTGTCATCTGTTCTGCTGATTTGCCTGCAGTTGGGGATTCTATTGGTTACAGTGCCCCATGCGTTGACTAGATGCGTGGTCCTCATGGCAATGGGTGGGTGGACGAGATGTTGTTGCAGCTGAGGTTGCCTTTGGGGTGATCACAAGCCTTGCTGGCATGTTTGTCAGCATCTTTATTGAGACCACGTAGGATATGGTAATAGCGGGCCTCCTCCATCATGTCATGTAGTATCTGATTCCTGCTGTTGATTTGCTGTAAAAGGGTGTTTGGCGAGCTCTGCCTTTGCACCATGAGTCGAATTATGATTGCAGAGTCGCCAAAGATAATTACTTTCTTGATTCCCAGTTTGATCAATTGGGTGAGGCCTTGGAACAAAGCCAGTCCCTCAGCCCTGTTATTGGATAGTTCACCCAGCCCCCATTCAAAATGAAGAATAGGCTCGCCATTAGCATTACAGATGAGACCTCCTGCACCTGCTAGGCCAGGATTGGATTTTGAGGCGCCATCGAAAAACATGTAATACCTGTTGCAATTGCCCAACCAGAGAGAAAATTCTTCTTCCTTGAGCCTCAGTTTCCAAACATTACTTGGCTCCTTCGTTTGCAGATTCTCTTTTCTTGGTGCCTGGGCGCTGATAATGCTTCCATGCCCGTAGTTGATCAAGTTTCTTTCTTCAACGCTGTAGTTGGTGGCCTCAATCTTGCCTTGAGTGCGGGTTGTTATTGCTTCCACCGCTAAACTCTTGGCTTTGTGGCACATGATTCTAGTGCTGTGTCCTTTATCTTGAAAGACCTTTTTGTTTCTAGCCAACCAGATACTCCAGACAAGAGTTAAAGGTATTGTGTTACATATCCTTTGTGTTAATTTGCTCTTCTTGCCTTTCCATGGGCAATTTTTCTTCCAATTGTAGACAGTTTCTACTATGGATGCCTTTGGTTCCCATGGAACTCCCCCTATTAAGGCCATATCTTTCCAACATTTTTCTGCTACTTGGCAATCTATGAACAAATGTTGCATTGTTTCTTCTGCTTGACAACAGTTTGGGCACCTGGAAGGTCCCAAAATGCCTCTTTTTTTTAAGTTTTCTGCTGTTAGGATCTTCCCTTTCAGGAGGAGCCAGAAGAAGAATTTGACTTTAGGAGGGGCTTCCGCCTTCCAAACCAATTTCCATTGACTCCAAATGGCCTGTGGGTAGGCGCTTTCACACAGTTGTTGATACCCTGCTTTGGCTGTGTAAAGGGTTCCCGTAGGGTCCCAGCGATAGCTGTCTTTTTTGCCTCTTTGAATCGGAGCTTTGCTATGCAAAAGGTTCTTTAGGGCTAGGACGCTTGTTTCGAGATCTCTAGGATAATCCGGTAGTGTCCATCCTGTCCAAGCTTGAGAGCGATTTCCCCATTGCGTTATTTGAGCTAGACACCAGATTCCTTTATTATTAAGCCAACTTATAGCTGGAATTGCCTCTATGTTGGATCCTATAGGACACTGACCTAATATTCTGTCATTGGAGATACTAATGTTGCTCCCTCCTCCTGGGACTTTTGAAGTGTGTTGGGCCATAAAGGGAATGATTTTCTTGCATAATTTCCAGATGCTGGTGCTGTCTCTGCTGGGAATATTGGTGTCCAACAATTGATGCCTAGTGCTGTTCAGGTACTTGGCCTCTAGGACTGATTTCCACCATGCTGTGTCCCCTGAAATTAGCCTCCAGACAATTTTAGCCCCGAGAGCTAAGTTCAGAAGTTTTGGAGACCTTATTCCAAGACCTCCTTTCTCATGGGGCTGGATGACATTCTTCCAACTAACCAAGTTAAACTTTTTTTTCTCCGTTTTTCCTCCTTGCCAGAGGAAGTGTCTAAGAGCTTTTTCCATTTTATGGTGGAAGGTCATTGGAGCTTGAATCAAAGAGAAGCGGTAAATAGGCAAAGAGGTCAGACCTGATTTTAGGAGTACAAGACGGCCAGCTGGGTTCAGCCACATAGATCCCCATTGTTGAATTTTCCTTTTTATTTTATCTAGGATTTCATTCCAAGTATCGGTCTTCAGAGGTCCCATACTCACCGGCATCCCTAGATAAGTGAAGTGACTCCAGTCTAGCTTGTATGAGACTCCTAGAGTGCTTGCAATGCTGTGTATGGTGTGGTTTGTTGCATTCCAACCATAGATGCAGCTTTTAACTTGGTTAACTTTTCCTCCAGAATAATCCATGAATTGGTCTAGAATCTTTTTGAAGCGCCTAGCAATGGTGATCGAAGCTCCTCCCATCAAGAGGGTGTCGTCTGCAAATTGGGAGTGGTTGATATTCTTTGTACCCTGCTCGAATTGGATGCCAGTGATTAGGCCAATTCTTCGGTTGTAATCCAAGGCTTTGCTAAGGGATTCGGCCATGAGAATGAATAAGTAAGGGGACAAGGGGTAGCCTTGTCTGAGGCCTCAGGAGGATTGAAAGGCAGCACAAGGTCTTCCATTAACCAAAGGGGAGATCCAAGGATTCGAAATGCATGCTTTGATCATATTAATGAAGGAAGTATTGAATCCCATTTTATGTAATACAGCAAACAGAAAGGAGTGTCTGACCCTATCAAAGGCATTGGCGAGGTCTAGCTTTAGGACGAAGCCTTTTTCCTTTCGGCTTATACTAGAATGGATGGCCTCTTGCACGAGAAGAATGGAATCAGAGATGTGTCTATTAGGCAGGAAGCCTCCTTGATTTTCTGAGATTAATGAGGGGAGATGAGGCTTGAGTCTTGAAGACAAAATTTTTGTAACTATTTTGTATGCAGAATTGCATAGGGATATGGGTCGAAATCTCGAGAAGGTGGAGGGCCTGTTCTCTTTGGGGATTAGAGCTAGATAGGTTGAGTTGGTGTAACCCCCCAATTTGCCTTTCCGAAGGACCCAGCGTATCATCTTTAGGAGGTCTTTTTTGATCAGCTGCCAGAATTCTCTGTAGAAATTGATTGGGAACCCATCTGGGCCTGGAGCTTTGTCCGGATGGAGGCTCCAGATTGCCTTTTGAACCTCTTCCTCTTCTACCTCTTGCGTGAGCTTGCTATTCATTTCTTGGGTGACATCTCTAGTCATGTATTGAAGTAAACTTGAGTAGTCCTCTTCACTTTTGTCCTCTGTTAGCAGATTTTTAAAGTGAGTGGTTGCTGCTTCTTTAATGGAGTCCTGGGTCTCGTAGCTGTTCCCTTCACTGTCTTTAATTGTGCTCACGGTGTTCCTTGCCTTTCTGACTGTAGCTTGCTTGTGAAAATAAGAGGTATTTTTGTCTCCTTCACGCAGCCATAACTGTCTTGACTTTAACCTCCATTTAATCTCCTCATCTCTAACTGTTTGTCTCAGCTGGGTATACAGTCTTATCTCATCTTCTTTTGTGTGCTGGGAGAGTCCAACAGCTTCAATATTTTGCTGTACTACCTCAAGGTTTTTTTTGATTTCCTTTTTTATCAGCTCTGGTTCTTGGTAGTTGGTCTTTGCCCATGATTTAAGAGCCTGCCTAGTTTGCTTTAGCTTTGATTCCCAGATATATATCGGGGAGCCTTCCACATGCTGGGTCCAAGCCTGCCACACCGCATCTCTAGCTGCAAAGATTCGATTCCAGAGGGGAGAATATTTAAAGGGAAGGGGTCCAAGCTGGCTATGACTGTGCAAGGTAAGCGTGATTGGATAGTGGTCCGAGGCAGAGGTGTTGAGGATGTCTGACTGACCGGTAGAGAAGGTGGATAGGAATGCAATGTTGATGAGGAACCGGTCAAGCCTTTCCATAATGTTGCCTGCTCCTAGACGCCTATTGCTCCAGGTGTACCTTCGGTTCTTGGGCTTTATATCTACCAGATCTTTCTCCTGCATAATATGCTCAAGCTGGTTTCTAAATGGGTCTGAGCTGAAGTTTCCTCCTCTTTTCTCATTGGTATGCATGACCAGGTTTAGATCCCCTGCTAGAATGAGATTGTTGTCATGGTCTTCTTCTATATTTGTCTCCAATGTGTTCCAGCATACTTCTTTTTCCCTGTAGTGGTTCGGTGAATAGACATTGTATATTGTTACCCCTGTTCCATTTTCCTTGCTTTCTAGTTTTACACTAATCCAGTTCTGATGAATTTTGATGAAGTTGCAGCTCCATTTGCTGTTGTCCCACATTGTTAGGATACCACCTGAGGCTCCTCTTGCTTCACTGGCGCAGCCGTTGTAATGCTTTTGTTGATTAATGAGTCGATTGATTTCGGACTGATCAAGCTTTGTCTCTTGGATAAGGATAATTTCGGGCTTTTCACTTTGTATTAGTTCCTTAAGGGCTGCTTTCTTGGAGGGGTGCCCTAGTCCCCTGCTGTTCCAGGATAGCGTTTTCATCATGATTTACCAGTGGTGTGGAGAGGTGCTCGCCTCTCTTTGCCTTTGTTGTTGTTTTCCTTGTCCGAGTGTCCAAGGATGTAGGATTCTATAGGCGTCTGGGATCCCATTGCTATATCTTTCTGTGCACTTTCTTCTCTCTGCTGTTTAGCCGACTTTCTGCCAGGCCCATTCTTTTTTGGAATGTCATTGGCCGCTCCATGGTCCTTTGATGAACTTCTGGTGATCCTTGAGGAGTTGATATCAAGGGAGGGCTGGGAAGAATGAGGGGGTGAGGGATGGAGAGGCTGATCGGCTAAAGGGGAATCCTGCTCGGGATCTTCCTCAGAAAGGGATGCGAAAGGATTGGAAGATGGAGGAATGGAGGGGTCCGAGGGTCGAGGGGGTGAGGAGGGGGTATGAGGAGGGGGCTGCTGAGAGGACGAGGGGGGTTGCTGATGGGATGATTGAGGATGAATGGGATGTTGATGGGAAGGTCCCGGGGTTTCAGATTCTACTTGCTTCAAGGATGGAGTCGATTTTTTTCTTTTGACCGTTTCCCATTGCCCTTCTTGCTCTGTAGATTCTACATTTATAAGTTTGGGGCATCTATTAGCAAAATGTCCATATTCGTGACATACCTTGCATTTGAAGGGTATCTGTTCGTAGTCCAGCTGTTGAATATGGCACCAGTCGTCTACTTTCAGTTTGATTGCTTCCGGTAGTCCGCGCCCCAGATCAACTTCAACACATATTCGCGCACAGGCTTGCATGTTGTCCTTGGGTTCACTGCGATCTATGTATTTTCCGACCGCGTTTCCTATTGCTTTGACCGAGTCATCGCCCCAACAGTGGAGAGGGAGATGGGGAAGCCTAACCCAGACAGGAACAGCACTTGGAATGTCTAGCTCTGGATCGAAATCCGGGGTCCATTTGTTGAGATAGAGACCCCTGGAATCCATGAAGTAAGGCCCGTTTCTGAAGATTAGGTCCTTGTCCTCCTTAGTTTCAAAGTGAAAGGTATAGTATCCTCTACCACAGAACCTGATGGATATTTTCCCTTGGATCTTGTCTGCCCAGTTTCGCTCAACCCACCTTTGCACAGTTTTGGGCGAGGGCCATAGTCCTGTAAATTGGCCGATTAATCCTTTCTCCGCTAGTGAGATGGCTGCCATGCGAGGAATGGTCGGAGGCAAATGAACTTCCTGTAGCACATCTAGTTTCTTTACAAACTTGGTTGCTGTTGGCCTTGGTCGATGTTGAGGCAGGGATTTAACCAGGTTGGAAAAGGCTTGTTGCAGTTCCAGATCCCCACCAGGCGGATCCGGAGGATCCATGGGGCTGGTCGAGAGAGCAGCAGCAGAAGCGAAAGTTAGAGCGAGGGCTGGCTCAGGCGCGCGCGCGCGCAGCAGAAGCAGCGATTTTATGTTGAAAAAAACCCCCATCCTTGTCTTCTTAGGAATACGGACATTGTTGAATTATTTCTTCCATACCTTCACAAAATATTGATATGTAATAAACTAGCCATGTCCCTCAGCACCTTCTGCATATTCTTTGTATAAGTTGTAAATTTCTCATCTTGAAAAATTATTTGGAATATGTATTGTCTCTCTATTTGGCATACACTCTCCATGCTTTGAAAAGAAATCTTTCATCCATGACATTGCAGTATTTGATAATGGCCCAAACTGTCTTTTATGACGTACTTCTGAATAAAATGTGGGATCCTTTTCCAAATTTTCTTGAATTCTCGAGAGACGAAAATTCCCAATCGAATGAAACATTTTGAAAGCTTTTCTACATATAAATAAATTCCTAATATGATAATCATAACATGACAATATAGATTGCATGCACCCAACTAAATATGAATTCTGCATGCTTTTATTCATTGAAAAATATCTCTTCCTGCTTTCTAATGCAAATGTGAAATCCATATGTTCAAGCAATTTTTTTGGCAACATTCACTTGAAATGAGAGCACTGATAGAACTTCTTCTCGTCAGATATTATGCTCTACCCCTTGTATAACTAGAATAGCTTGCATTGATATGAAAAGGTCTGCTCCTACTCCTCGATTCAATATTTCTTGGCAACATCTTCATCATTGGATCATCATTTGTATAAGGATTTTCATCATCATTAAGAGGAATGTTATCCACACTATGATCAGCTCTGCTTTTCAAATATTGACTTGGAGGATATTCTTCATCTTCCCCTTCTTCAGTGCTACTGTCATAGTCCTTAGAATTCAGAATGAATGGAAAATTTGACTCGATGTTTAATGGGTATTCTTCCTCATGTGCGTTGTCAGTGCTACTCTCATAGTCCATAGAATTAGGACTATGTCGAAAAAGTGACTGTATACTTATTGAAGATGCTACACCTTGTCCTTTGTCATTGCTACCTTTATACTCATTAGAATTAGGACTAAGTGCATCATCCTGTCCTTCATCACTGCTGCTCTCATAGTACTTAGAATTAGGACTAAGAGGACACTATGACACTCCATTCTTTTGAAATTCATCATCATGCTCTTCATAACCATTGCTCTCATAGTCCTTAGAATTAGGACTAAGTGGACACCGTGACACTCCAATCTTTTGAAATTCATCATCCCGCTCTTCATCACTGCTACTCTCATAATCCTTAGAATTAGAACTAACTGGACACCGTGACACTCCATACTTTTGAAATTCATCATCATGCTCTTCATCACTGCTGCTCTCATAGTCCTTAGAATTAGGACTAAGTGGACACTTTGACACTCCATTCTTTTGAAATTCGTTATCACGCTCTTCATCACTGCTGCTCTCATAGTCCTTAGAATTAGGACTAAGTGGACACCGTGACACTCCATTCTTTTGAAATTCGCCATCATGCTCTTCAAAACTGTTGCTCTCATAGTCCTCAGAATTAGGACTAAGTGGACACTGTGACACTCCATTCTTTTGAACTTCACCATCATGCTCTTCAAAACTGCTACTCTCATAGTCCTCAGAATTAGGACTAAGAGGACATCGTGACACTCCATTATTTTGAACTTCACCATCATGCTCTTCATCACCGCTGCTTTCATAGTCCTTAGAATTAGGACTAAGTGGAATCTGTGACTCTTTATTTATTTGAAATTCTCCATCCCCTCTTTCATCAGTGCTGCTCTCATAGTCTTTAGAATCAGGACTAAGTGGAAGAATTGACTTTCTATTCATAGTGGAAGAATTCCCACTATATTCATCAATATGAATAGAGTTGTTACGCGATGAAGATGTTGATGGTGTATAAATCGAAACTTCACTATCAGAACAATCCATCCATTTCAAATAGAATATGTTGAATGATGCAAATGGAGTCTCCTAAAGATATTATATAGCTTAAAGAATGAAATTTTCCCTCCAAAATTATTCCCTCCCCAAAAGTTTCGCAAAAATATTTCCCTCTAAAAATTTTCGCGAAAATATTTCCCTCCAAAAAGTTTGTTAGATTTATTTACCTTCATTATTTTATTCTACAATTTATTGAAAAATGTAAACTAAATTTTTTTATGAAATAAATCACTAAAATTAAAATTGTAAACTACAACTTCTACATTAATTATTCTAATAGTTAAAGTCTATAATATTTACTAAACAATTGAATTTTATTTTATTTTATTTTATTTTATTTTTGTAATATATTCTAAAACAAATTAATCCCATATTCAACCCGTTGTAAAACAATTCTACAATATTCGCTTTATAATATTTTAGTAAAACAATTCTACAATATTTGCTTTATAATATTTTAAAACAAATTATCCCACACTAACCGTACGGAAAAACATCTCCGTAATTTCACTTATATATTAAATTTCATTATCACTATTACTCACGTCACATCCAGGTTTTCTGAAGTTCGTTGAAAGACTCGTGAATTTGTGGAGCAGCTATATTGCTATCAACAACATATTCAATGAAGAATTCTCGCAATTGAAAGGTAAGTTAAATATTTTTCCTTCAAATTTTTTATATTAAATTAATTTAATGAAGAAGATTATTATTATTATTATTGTTTTTAAATTAATAAATTTTCTGAGCCAAAATAACAATTACGTCCATCGTGAGCATGGTGGGCCCGATCAAACTCAATCACCCAATAGTCGTGGGTGGGCTGCCGTGGTGTCGCGCGGTGGGCGGGGAGGTCAGGTGGGGTGTGAGGGCGCGGGGGGGTGTGGGGTGTGAGGGCTGCGACGCCCACCCCGGCAGCTTGCCCGCCTGTCACGAGGGTTGGGTAATTCTCATAATCACCCAACCCCCGCGGCAAGCGGGCGAGCTGCCAGGGTGGATGCCGCAACCCGACTCGCCCCCTATCACCAACCCCCCACTCTCGACACTCTGACCTCCTTCAACCACACCCCGTGCCCCTGCCTCCTTACCCCCCCTTCACATCCATACATGACTCGTCAACACTCCCATCCCTACCCGCACCAGCCCCCTCACCCGCACGCCCTCCCCGTCATCCACCACCTCACCTCACGCGCCCTCCCCACGCGACGACCCTCCCCACCCCCTTAGACTCCTCCCTCTACCCTCGTCCCGCTCCCCCACTCCAACCCCTGCCCCCCCCCCCCCCCCCCCACCTCTCCCCCTCCGGACCCCTCACCCCACCTACACCCCTCCCCCCCCACCCCCCCCGACTCTTCCCCCACGCCCTAGCTTCCCCCTCCCTTCTCCAACCACTCCTTCCCCAACCCCCCCCTCCTCTTTCCCCCTCGAACCCCCCACACCCCCCTCACCTCTCGCGCCACCCCATGCCCCAGCCCCCTACCCCACACACCCTCTACCCATCCCCCACGCCCTAGCCTCCCCTTCCCTTCTCCAATCGCTCCTTCCCCAACCCCCCCTCTCCTCTTCCCCCATCGAACCCCCCACACCCCCCTCACCTCTCACACCACCCCATGCCCTAGCCCCCTACCCCACACACCCTCCACCCCCCCTCACCTCTCGGCCCGCACCCCATGCCCCATGCCCACCTCACCTCTCACTCCACCCGCCCCACCACTCCCCCCACCTCCCCATCACCTCTCGCCCCCCACCCCCATGTCGTGACCCCCCCACCTCTCTCCCCAGCACCCCCAAGCCCACCCCCCGCAACACCCCCCTGTTCCTCACCTCTCGGCTCCCCCCATGCCCTACCCCCTCACCTCTCGACCCCCCCACCCCCTCAACTCTCGCTCCTCCCCATACCCCACCCACTCACCTCTCAGCCCCCCTGATGCGGGAGCACCTAGCAACAAAGTGAGCAAACATGGGCCACGGAAGCAGAACAAAGGAAAGTCTGCCTTAAAGTAGAAAATATAGATTTAAAGCGGATAAAGTAGACTTAAAGCAGATTTAAAGCATGCATGCATCTTTTGTTGGAGGAAACGCAGGAGAGGATAGGATCAATCCTTCCCAAGACTTCTTATATAAATATAATGCGATAGGCATGTAATGGATATCTTATTGGTGAGGAAAATTGTGTGTGGGCAAGATGTAAACGAGCGTGAGCTCGTTTCTAAGGCTGAAATGCCTTAATTTTGTAACTGTTCTATATAATTTATAAAAGCCTGTTCGTGTGTTATTTGTATATGCATGTTTGTGAGCTTGTCAATCGACACCGATCATTCTAGGTCGATGGCGATCCTATATCGTGTAACTGTTATATATGTTGATCGATTATTGTTTAAAGCACTATGTATGAAGAGCAAGGGAGGATTGGCGTGTTGGCAATTGCTTGATGTGGGTTCCTATCTCTGTTTCTAATTAAAATCATGAATATTTTGTGTTTAATGGAATTCTGGTAAAGACACGAATTGCAGTAGTGAAAGAATTTGTTTGAAGAATTTTAATGACAAATCGAAGAGGATGGATGCCGCTGAAGAATCATTTTACGCGTGGAGTCTCTGTATCCAGCTAAGAAAGCACAATTTGGTGTAAATTGGCAGCGTAGTGAACGATAGACAGCACTTTCGAAATCAGTGGAAGACAACCGGTAGATGAACGTGCAGCGCAGGGAAGAAAGGAATTGTAAAATTCGATGTTAAACTGGTGATGAGGACGTTATTGAATTGGACCTGACGCTGATCAAGGAGTAAACTGGAGCTGCGTTAATTTATCAAGACAGAAGCTGTGTTCATTGTAAAATTCGTGATTGGGCCATTGAGTCAGCATTAAAAAGGACCAGCTTAACAGTCAGTCAAAGGCGGTAGCATATATTTTAATTCCACATATCGCTGTGAATTGTATTATGGTATAAGCATGGGGTCTTAATGCGTGGCACGTATATCATGTATTTGAAATGGTTATGTATGTATGTATGGCATGATTTTGATCCACGTCAACAAGTTAAAAGGTTTTAAATTATTTAAACCGCTTCCGATAAGGCTTGTGGGCCATAACCCACAGGCCCTGGATCGAATTTTATCTGGGAATTGGGATTTTGGGCAACCCTCAAATTCTCGTCCCATCAGTTTGGTATCAGAGCAAGAAAAAGATTCTGCGGAAGGAGGTACAGTTTTTGATAAGTATGTATGGTCTTTATATTTTGTGTAGGTAGCAGCAGAGGAAGGTGAGAATATTGTAGAGGAAGTTGAGAAGATTGCAATAGCCTAGAGTGGTTACCAAAAGTCCAGATCCGGAGGAAAGGATTGGTGAGGTAAGGTGCAGCAAGGAGGATTTGCTGTTGCAGAGGTAGATTGCAGCTCACAAGTTAAAGTTATTACGAAGACCAGAAACATATGACTAGGAGGTCATAAATTTTTGTGCCTCGGGAGTATGATGTGGGAGCACCCAGCAACAAAGCGAGCAAACATGGGCCACGGAAGCAGAACAAAGGAAAGTCTGCCTTAAAGCAGAAAAGATAAAGTTAAAGCGGATAAAGTAGACTTAAAGCAGATTTAAAGCATGCATGCATCTTTTGTTGGAGGAAAAGCAGGAGAGGATAGGATCAATCCTTCCCAAGACTTCTTATATAAATATAATGCGATAGGCATGTAATGGATATCTTATTGGTGAGGAAAATTGTGTGTGGGCAAGATGTAAACGAGCGTGAGCTCGTTTCTAAGGCTGAAATGCCTTAATTTTGTAACTGTTTTATATAATTTATAAAAGCCTGTTCGTGTGTTATTTGTATATGCATGTTTGTGAGCTTGTCAATCGACACCGATCATTCTAGGTCGATGGCGATCCATATATCGTGTAACTGTTATATATGTTGATCGATTATTGTTTAAAGCGCTATGTATGAAGAGCAAGGGAGGATTGGCATGTTGGCAATTGCTTGATGTGGGTTCCAATCTCTGTTTCTAATGAAAATCATGAATATTTTGTGTTTAATGGAATTCTGGCAAAGACACGAATTGCAGCAGTGAAAGAATTTGTCTGAAGAATTTTAATGGCAAATCGAAGAGGATGGATGCCGCTGAAGAAGCAGTTTACGCGTGGAGTCTCTGTATCCAGCTAAGAAAGCACAATTTGGTGTAAATTGGCAGCGTAGTGAATGATAGACAGCACTTTCGAAATCAGTGGAAGACAACCGGTAGATGAACGTGCAGCGCAGGGAAGAAAGGAATTGTAAAATTCGATGTTAAACTGGTGATGAGGACGTTATTGAATTGGACCTGACGCTGATCAAGGAGTAAAATGGAGCTGCGTTAATTTATCAAGACAGAAGCTGTGTTCATTGTAAAATTCGTGATTGGGCCATCGAGTCAGCGTTAAAAAGGACCAGCTTAACAGTCAGTCAAAGGCGGTAGCATATATTTTAATTCCACATATCGCTGTGAATTGTATTATGGTATAAGCATGGGGTCTTAATGCGTGGCATGTATATCATGTATTTGAAATGGTTATGTATGTATGTATGGCATGATTTTGATCCACGTCAACAAGTTAAAAGGTTTTAAATTATTTAAACCGCTTCCTATAAGGCTTGTGGGCCATAACCCACAGGCCCTGGATCGAATTTTATCTGGGAATTGGGATTTTGAGCAACCCCCAATTTTTCGTCCCATCACCCCCAACCCCCCCCTCACCTCTCTCCCCCTCCCACCCGTCGCTCGGCCGCCGGTCGGGCGGGGGGGTGGGCAACCGAGGAGGGCGGAGGAGGCCGTGGGAGCGGAGGGGGGGCGGAGAGGAGGGATGGGGGGGCGAGAGGGCAGTGGGGGAGGCCATGGGAGGGGGGGAGCGGAGGGAGGAGAGGGGGTGCGGGGAGCGGCGGGTGGGAGGGGGAGAGAGGTGAGGGGTGGGGGGATGTGGATGGGGGTGGGGAGAGAGGTGAGGAGGGGCTGGGCATGGGGGTGAGGGGGTGGGGGGGGGGGGGGGGGCGAGAGGTGAGGGGCGGGGGGTTGTTGGGGGTGGGGTGCATATGGGGGTGGGGAGAGAGGTGGGGGGGTGGGGCGGTGTCATGGGGGGGGGGGGGGGCCAAGAGGTGAGGGGGGGGTGGCGCATGGCCAGGAGGGGGGGCGAGAGGTGAGGGGCGGGGGGCTGTTGGGGGGGGGGGGGGAGGGGGGCGAGAGGTGAGGGGGTGGGGCATGGGTGGGGGGGGGGAGAGGTGAGGGGCGGGGGACTGTTGGGGGGGCTGAGAGGTGATGAGGGTGGGGCATGGGTGGGGGGGGGTTGAGAGGTGAGGGGTGGGGGATTGTTGGGGGGGTGCGCATGGGGGTGGGGAGAGAGGTGAGGGGGGGGTGGTGGGCATGGGGGGGGGTGGGCATGCCGAGAGGTGAGGGGGGTGAGGCATGGGTGGGGGGGCTGAGAGGTGAGGGGGGTGGGGCATGGCCGGGGGGGCTGAGAGGTGAGGGGGGTGGGGCATGGCCGGGGGGGGCGAGAGGTGAGGGGTGGGGGGCTGTTGGGGGGGGTGTGCATGGGGGGGGGAGAGAGGTGAGGGGGGGGTGGGCATGGGGGTGGGGTGGGGAGAGAGGAGAGGGGGGGGGGGGGGGGTGGGGTGAAGGGGGGGTGGGGTGAGAGGTGAGGGGGGGGGGGGGGGGTGAAGGGGGGGTTGGCATGGGGGTGAGGGGTGAGGTCGGGACATGGGGGTGGGGTGGGGAGAGGGGCGAGAGGTGAGGGGGGCGGCGAGGGACATGGGGGTGGGGAGAGAGGTGGGGGGGGGGTTGAGGGGTACGTGGGGTGCGGGTGAGAGGTGAGGGGGGTGGTGCATGGGGGAGTTGAGGGGGGGGTGCGTGGGGAAGGGGAGGGAGGCACGACGTAGGTTGATGGGAAGGGGTAGGGGGGTGAGGGGTAAGGGTAAAGGGGGGTAGGAAGGGGGGCGGTGAGGGTGGGAGTAGAGGAAGGGAAATGGGGGGGGGGGGGGGGGTGGAGGAAGGTAGGGAAAGGGTGGGTGGGAAGGGTCGTGGGGAGTGGGGGGAAGGGGAGGGAGGTAGGGGGAAGGGAAGGGTCATGGGGGGAAGGGGGTAGAGAGGGAGGGGGCGAGGGGGCTTAAGGGGGGAGTGGAGAAGGGAGGTAGGGAAAGGGGGGAGTGGGAAGGGTCGTGGAGGGGGTGGAAGGGGCAGGGGAAGGGGGGAGAGAAAGGGGAGGGTCAAGGGGGAGGAGAGGGAGGTGGAGGGGGGTTAAGGGGAGGGAGGCGGGGGGTCGGAGTGAGGGGTGGAAAGGGCGTGGGTGCGTGGGGGGAGGAGGGGGTGGATGTGGGTGGAGCAGGGCGCAAGGGGGTGGGTGAGGGGAGCGCATGTTTGGGGGGAGGTGGGGGCATGTGGGTGGAGAGAGTGGCGGGGAGGACATGCGGGTGAGGTGGGTGGCTGTGAGGGAAGAGGGTCGGCGTGGGAGCGTGAGGGTGGAAGGGGGTCGGGTGCGGCGTCCCCGCACATTCACCCCGCATGTTTGGGGGGAGGTGGGGGCATGTGGGTGGAGATAGTGGCGGGAAGGACGTGCGGGTGAGGCGGGTGGCTGTGAGGGAAGAGGGTCGGCGTGGGCGCGTGAGGGTGGAAGGGGGTCGGGTGCGGTGTCCTCACACGTTCGCCCCCGCCCACACCCGTGCACCCCTATCGCCCACACCCACTCAGCCTGCTCGCCCCCACCCGCCCGGCTGTCCACCCAGCCCCACCGTCCCTCACCCGACCTCCCGCCCGCCCATCGACCCGCCTGCCCGCCTGTTAGGGGTGGCTGGGCGATTCTGATTATACAAATAAAAAATTTATGATATATTTTCGTTGTTAATTTAAGTTAATATGTTTTTGTTATTTACTGATTTATGTGTTTCTATTTTTTAGGAAAATGGCATCAAAGAAAATTTCTGTGAATCTTTCTGGACCAAAGACTCTTAAAGGTGTATCTTCAAAAAACATTGGTGAACGAACTCCACCTGAGCTCATGGCTACAAATCTTTCAAGTGCCTCAAGTGATAAGAAGATAATTTTAGACTGGAAGAATTCAAAAGAGGTGAAATTTCCATCAAGAGTCTGGTATGTGAAAGAAAGAGAAAGCACAAATGTGAATATATATCTATATATTGATATACCGAATGATAATGGAAATTTTGAGGTGATGGGAAGAGTCATAGATATGTGTTCGGTAGAAAACACTGCAGTTGTTTATGTACTTACAAAAGCTCCCAAGTCACATGAAAGGATTAAATACTGACTATCATATTCATTATATGACACGAGAGAGGTATCTACAAAGTTGTGTAAACAAATCGTAAATGAGATAACACAAAACATCGTAAGTATTGTTATTTATATTTGTATTTTGCGTTCTTGAAAGCATCTCGCTATATTTTTTAACTTTGTTTTTATTGACATATGATATTTTTTTTGGTAGAATTTTGTTGGAAGTTGTTCAATTAGGTTGGGAGGCATTCATTTCATAGAGCATGATATCATGAAAGTTGTTAGAAATTTCTACTCAGTGTCAGAAGAAGACACGGAAAACAAGAAAAATGTAGTAATTGATGATGCTACAAAACTACATCCAAAGAATCAGAAAAAAAGGCCTCTGGTGGATAAATCTAGCAAGGGTAAACAAGTTACTTTTGAGGATGATGAAGTTGAAACTGACAATGAAGCATATGTTGTCATTACTGAAGATGACATTGGAACTGAGAAAAGTCGTAAAAGACCAAAAGTAACAATGCCCAAGAATAAATCTGTTGAGAATGTTATGACGAAGAAAATTAAAGTTGAAGATTTTGAAGAAGTCATTACCAGCAGTCAAGAACCTAGTGAAACTTCAAAAGAAAACAGAGAAATCATTACACCAGGAGCTGATTTAGATGATGGCATTATCAAAACAAAAAAAAATTCCATTTGACAGAATTTGACAAAGAGAAACTTAATTGATGGTGGTCGTACATTTCAACTTAATGTCAGACAAACCTATAAGGCAAGTGAATGACAATGCCAATATAAAGTCAGAAAGCCACATCATTTGCATGTTCACAACTTGAAGACATTGATGAGGTACAATCCATATGCTCATGTGGTTAGTTATGTGCTTCTTGTTGATCCACTTCAAGTTCCCAACAAAGAAGCATTTGATAAGTCAAAATGTTTTGAATACAATTATTATGTGCTTGGGGGGAACCATTCTGTAGAAGCTCAAAGACAATTGATGGAGGAATATCCTAATAACCCACGTTTTGAAACAATGAAATGTATCATTTATGTTGGTTTAAATGAAACAGAAGCAAAGTTAGTGGCATGGGATCATAATTCAGATAATGAATATAGGATGTCTATGACTTTCATCCAAAGGGTTAGATTTATTCATAGTGAATTTCAAGAAAAATGTGGTGGGGATAGGATAAATGTTATTGCAGATTTTCGAAAGGAATGTTGTATGGAAATAAACTATCAAATTGAAGAGAAAACCAATTCAAAAGGTGGAAAAGGCAACAAAAATAGTGATTTATTCAGAGGTGTTGATAACATTTTCCAATTGGCATTTAGAACTGGAGATGTTTGGAAATTGATTGATGAGATTTTTAGCATGTGGGAAGACATTGGCATTAAAAACCAAAGGGTTAAGAAGTCTAAGCCATTGATATGTAGCAACAGTAAATTAGCTCCTGAACTGAAGCAACTTCTAGACGATATGACTATCACGCCTTGGAGGGCGATGCAAGGAGTGAAAGATGAAAAAATTGTCAAAACAATATTATCTCGTGTGAGGTCAGGGGAATTATCATTGGAGGAAATGTCTGAAGAATTTCAAAAGTAAGTTTGCTGAATTATTTTTATTTATTTCTAGATTATAGTTATTTTTTAAATAAAACATGTTGTTCTTGGTAGTATTTGTTATACATATCATTATATTAACTTTTTCTTACTTTATCTATGCAGTCACAAAGTTTACATGAAAATTCAAGAACAAATGTTTAGATTGTTGAATGAAGATAGTTGTGATGATGTTGTATGCAACTATCCAGATTCAAGTTCTACATCAACATTAAAAGCTTTTTATCTTGCATTTAAAAAGGTATCTTGATTTATACATTCATTTTTATTCATCTGTGTACTATTTTTAATTTAAAACTTACACATATATTTGTTTATTTGATAAAAGATGAGGAAGGAAGATAATGGAGCACTAGACAGTTTCAAGACTTTTATTGAAAAAATAAAGATTGAAAGATTGAGGAAGCAACGTATTAAGAATGTTGAACTTGATCCAACTCTTAATCATTTCATTTGGAATGGGCTAGACACTATTCAATATCAAGTAATACAAGGCGACTGTGAAGACATTGCTAAACTCATACCAAAAAGGGATTATGCCCTAGTTATTGCAGATATTCCCCATGGTTTCAATATTCCAAACATTTACTATGATAGTGACCCTTATACTTATCAAGCTTTTAATAAAGTGGTTGCGAGATTTGTAGAAGTGACGGCATCACCAATATGGAGATTTGTGACATTTCATTCAGACACACAATTGGCAATGATATTGTCAAGCTTCAAGGGGAAAACAAATTCAAGGATGCAGCTTACATGGTAAGACGTTTAAAATGTATATTTGATTAATGTTGAAAAATTCATTTATGTACAAGTTAATTGAATTTTTACTATTTCATGTTACAGGCAAAAGTCAAATCTTCTTAACAATGAAGATCAACAATTTATAAATGACTGTGAGTTCATTCATATTGATAGTTGGGCAAAAGATGATAGCCATATGTCTATGATTTTTAATTGGGTGGACGGAAAGAGTCATAGCCAAATACTGACTTATGATGCTATTGTGAGAAAACTAACATATGAAGACAAAGAAACAAAAGGAGAGATAGTTAACATTTATCAAAAACCACAATTATTGATTAACTATCTTATAAACAAATGTTCAAATGAAGGAGATTGGGTTCTGGATTTATTTTCTGGCTCAGGTAAGTTTTATTATATGGAATTGAATTTCAATATGTTCTTTTTTTAATTAATATGTCATTGTACTAATTTACTTCATTATTTCTTTTGTGCTTGATAATTAGGTACAACACTAGCATGCTGCCTTCAAAAAGGAAGAAATTGCATTGCAATTGAGAAAGATCCATTACAGTGCAATTTCATTCAGCAAAGAATTAATGCTCTTCAATTTCTTCTAGATGCAATGCAAGAAATTGGGTTGAAGAAAGGGGACTTTAGTGAATCATGTGTGGCAAAAAAGGCAAAGGAATCCCAACCACCATTACATGGAATGTTTGGAAAGACATACATTGGGAGATTTGCAGACATCAAAGATCCATTAGAAGAGGAAAATGAGCAAAAGGAAGCCGAAAATATTGTGGAAGAAGACAATGATGAAACTCTAGAGGATGAAGAGTTTGGATTACGTGACATTGTTGATTAAATTTAAGTTATGCTTGGAAATCAAGCTTTGCAATGTTTTGACTTTGACATTTTATGAGAAGAATAATCAATCAATTAAGGTTGTTATGCGTTCAATATTTGTAATATGTGATTTTCGCATTGATTTTTAAGTTAATCATTATTTTTTGAAAAAAGAAGTGATTATTATTATTTTTTTGACATGAAATTCATAAAAAAAAAACTATTATTTAACCATTTTTAGTTAAAATTTTCGTATAAAAATTATGATTTTGACATGTCAATTCTAGCAAAAAATTATCAAAACATGTAGTTTTTTTGTTATATTTATGTTAAAAATGGTTATTTTTATGTCCATTGTTAAAAAATATTGTTTTTTAGAAACAATTATTTCATGTGGATTGAAAAATTAATTAAGGATGTATAAATATGTAGATTATCTAAAATTCAAAATATAGACTTTCTAATTTAAAAATGCAAAACAATAAAAACCTCACTACAAAAAAAATTAAAATTAAAATAAAAAACAAGAAAATATGAAGAAAATGACCACTTCAAAAACTATCAAATTTAGAAAATAATTATTTACATTTCGTACACTAGAAAATTTAAAGTCAAAAAATAGGTCTTTTAAAAAAAGGTGTGATGCAGAATACTCACTTTTTTAAATCAACATGAAAATCACTACCATTCTAAAACGTAATGTACATAAAAAAATTAAAGTGCCAAAAACTATGCTCTAAAAAAAACATGTGTGTTCTGCATCACCCCTTTTCAAAATCAGGACACTTTTTTGCTATCTCTACGAAACGGGTAACAGTATCAGTTCCCGTTTCAAAGTTTACATTGTTTCATATGTGTGTCTACTATGCGTGCATTGCAGTGGCTATGGTTGTCATGTATATAGTCAGTGTTACAGTTTGTGTCATCATGCATGATGTTGGTACAATGTCATTATATATATATATATATATATATATATATATATATATATATATATATATATATATATATATATATATATATATATCATGCTAATCTAATTGATTTGTGCAGATGTGATAGCCTCCCCTGAACTTCACTAAGGTATGATTTTGATTATGTCTATATTTGGTTTATCTAACATGGCATGTTTGTAGGAGATAGAAGATCAAAGATGAAGAGCATAATGGTGGACTATAGTTCACATGACTCCCCTTACAGGCCTGATGTGAATTCAATGGAATGGGACATGTCAGTTGAGTAGCAAGGAGAAGAGTACTCTCCTAACATAGCAGATACACTAAGAAGTTTGAAGGCATAAATCAAAAGTTGTAAGAAATATAATAGAAGGTTGATTGAGGCTTAGTAGTGGATTTCCAAAGCTCGGGAAAACCAAGTAGAGGTTAATGGATTCATCCGATAGAACCTTCATATTTGTAGAAGTAGGGATAGTTGAGGATCAATCAGGGACATGAGGAAAATACTAATGGTGCATATGGTAGCAGGTCTCGATTAGGATACAAGTTAGACATAGATGATACAATCAGAGGTAGTAGATCTTTGGATACACCAGATAGGCGGGCTAGTGCTCATGGATTTTATTTAAGTTCCAGTTCTAAGAGACATCATCATAATGTTTGCCAACGTCCTTATAGGAGAAGTGAGAAGCAATACTTTCCAGAGGAGTTCAAGAAGGCTAAGACTCCTACGTTTGATGGGGTTGTGAAGAAATTAGAAGATGTAGAAGCATGGATATTTGGGATGAATAATTTTTTTAGATTGCATTATTATTTAGAGAATATGAAAGCTAAGATAATGATCTTTAGTCTCAAGGAAAAAGAAAATATCTGGTGGGAAGATGTGAAGCATGTCAAAGGCATTAGGGTAGAGGAGTTGAGTTGGCATGGGTTTCTTCAGGAAGAAGTATCTGTCTGAGAGATATTATAATGGAATGGCCAAGGAGTTCTATGAGTTGAAGATGGGTTCCATGATAGATGAAGAGTACATGACCCAATTTATGGAGCTGTTGAGGTATGTGCCCTACCTCAAGGATGAGAAGACAAAGGTATAAAGGCTCATCAATGAATTTCCTTTAGCATTTAAAGACTAGATTGAGTATGATGAGCCTAGGTCATTGGTGGAAGTCATCAGGAAACTAAATCATTGTTATGAGAAGTCAAAGCACAAGTCTAAGCCTAAGTGATATTAGAAAGTTAATGAGAAGACTAAAAGAAAGTTGGCTAAGAACTAAGGAAGGCTTCAGGATGCAGGTGACAAGGAGAATGTAGCATCATACAAGAAGTTCAATGTAGTTGATAAAGGACATGGATTTCAACCTAAGGAGAAAAATAGGGGTGATGGTAGAAATCCTTTGAGGTGTTGGACTTGAGGTGGAGAGAATCGTAGGAGTGAGTGCCCATTGCACCAAGGTGGTAGGCTTTTGATTTGCAATGCTCATGAGGCATATATAGTTGGAGATGTTGGGTAGAGTATTCCTCAGATTTACCTAGGAGTGGATAATAGGCAGGTTGATCATCAAACATCCATTATCGAGATGGAAGGTAAGCTTCATTATAAAGTTGTTTCCATTTTGATTGACCCTAGATATGATTATAGTTATAGCAGTCCTGACCTGGTGGATAAGTGTTGCTTGAATAAATAAGTGCATGCAAAATCTTGTTTGGTGCAGTTGGATACAAAGACCAAGAGAAGAGTTAATCATTGGGTGAGATCTTGTGCATTTGAGATGAATGGTATGCCTACATGAACACATATAAATGTGCTTCCTTTGGGTTCATATAGTATGGTTTTGGGCATGGATTGGTTGTTTATTCACAGGACTAAATTGGACTACTATGAAAGGCTATTGAATGCCTGGATGATGACGGGGAAAACAAATTTTGTAGGGAAAGAAGAAGCCTATATCAGTGAGAGAAGTTTTATCTATGTAGGAAAAACACAGTTGTCGGAAGGGATGTGTATTATTTGCAGTTCATATTTCTAGTGATAAAGGGAAGGATGTTGAGGATGAGGAAATCCTAAAGAGGTATCTTATTTTGCATTTTAGGATGTGTTTCCTGCAGATATTTCAGAGTCGCCTCCTCATAGAGAGGTGGACTTTTCCATTGAGTTGATGCTGAGAGTAGAACCAACATCTAAGACACCGTAGAGGATGAGCACTCTAGAGTTGGTGGAATCTGAGTTGCAGCTTAAGGAAATGTTTGGTAAATGATACATAAGGCCAAGTGTATCACCTTGGGGTAAACTATTATTTTTTGTAGGAAGAAGGACAATACTCTCAAATTGTGGATTGATTATAGGTAGCTGAATAAAGTGACTATGAAGAACAGGTATCCATTACCGCAGATTGACAATTTGTTTGATCAGTTGAAGGGAGCTGCAGTGTTTTCGAACATTGATTTGAGATAAAGATATTATTAGGTACACATCAAATAAGAATACATCTACAAGATTGCTTTTCATATGAGGTATGCAAATTATGAGTTTGTGGTAGTTCCTTTTGGTCTTACTAATGCTCTAGCAAATTTCATGTGTTTGATGAACAATGTGTCGCATCATTAACTGGACAAGTTTGTGATAATGTTTATTGATGATATATTGATATACTCCAAGAATGAGGAAGAACATGTAGAGCACCTAGAAATAGTATTGAGATTGTTGAGAGAGCATCAGTTGTATGCAAATCTCAAAAAGTGCAGTTTCTTTTAGTCTCAGATTCACTACTTGGGACATGTTGTTTCTAAGGAGAAGATATCAATTAACACAGGAAATATTAAAGCTATCATGGAGTGGACAACTCCTAGGAATGTGGATGAGGACAGACCATTCATGGGACTAACAGGTTATCATAGGTGGTTCATCATGAATTTCTCACAGGTTTTCTAGCCTATTACATCTTTGTAGAGAAAAGGGAATAAGTTTGAATGGAATGAGGAGTGTGTAGCTAGTTTTCAGCAGTTGAAGTATTTTCTTACAAATTCTCCAGTTTTGAAGATTGTAGAACATGATAAGGAGTTTGTGGTCTGTACAGATGTTTGCAAGGAAGGACTTGGTGGAGTCCTGATACAAGAATGACAAATGATATGCTATGAGTCAAGGAAGTTGAATGAGCATGGGAGGAACTATGTGACTCATGATCTTGAGTTGGAAACTATCATTCATGTATTGAAGATGTGAAGACATTATCGTCTTGGCAGGAGGTCGTCTTGATGAGATATCATAGTGGTATGAGGTACTTGTTTGACCAACCCAATCTGAATGCCAGACAAACTAGATGGTTGGTTACCCTAATTGAGTTTGACTTTGAGATCAAATACATCAAGGGCAAGGAGAATACTATTGTAGATTCTCTTAGTAGGAGAGTGCAAGTGAATCATATTTTAGCTGTGAGCTCCTATGGGACAAATTTATAGGAGAGAATCTTGCATGAAAGGAAACACGATGATAAGTACCGACAATTGAAGCAGAGATTGCAGCATCAGGGTGAGGGTGAAAGAGATGAGGAGTTTCACCTCACGAAAGATGGCTTGGTGAGATTTATGAACAAGATTTATGTTCCAGATAAAAATGAGCTCAAGAAGCTTATCTTGGGGGAGTTTCATGTCAAGTTGTATTCAGGCCGCCTATGATATCATAATACTTTGATAGTTGTTAAGAATTTATATCATTGGCCGAACTTAAAGAAGGAAGTGGTTGAGTTTGTTGCTAAATGTTTGGATTGTCAGTAGGTGAAAGATGAGTGTAAGCACCCAACTGGGCTATTACATCCTATTCTGATTCTAGAATGGAAATGGGAGGTCATTTCCATGGACTTCAGTACAAGGTTGTCGAGGACATGGAAGCAACATGATTCTATTATGGTTGTGGTTGACAGGTTGAGCAAGGTAGCTTACTTCACTGCAGTGAAGTATACTAATTCAACTAGTGAGGTAGCTCAGATCTTCATCACGAAGACAATGAGGTTGCATGGTGTTCCCAAGAAGATCATATTAGATAGAGATGGAAAGTTCACTTCCAAGTTTTGGAACAAGTTGTTTGCAGGGTTGGGGATAGAGTTAACTTTTAGTACAACTTATCATCTACACACTACAAGGAAAAGACCTTATAGCAGAGGTTTTTCTGGAGTCCCCTATAAAAATAGCCCAAAAATATGTTTGTATTAGAGGTCACTAGTGGAGGTGGGAAAGTAGATGTTTTAGCAGATGTTTCTTTGATGTTGCATTTAAATTACTAAAGCACACTTGTGCTTTCTTATCAATACATATGCTAGAGTTGCATATAACATGGTGCATTGTATATTTTTTTTGAAAAACAAAAAACCACGGTGTGCTAAATACCCTAATGCACCAGTGCTTGAACATTCTCTAGCACCATAATCCTTCATATAGTAAATGTACAGGTCTTATTCGAAAATGGCAGCCCGATGCAGTAAATGTATAACAATGCCCCGTGGCGTCATATAAAGCATATCGATAGACAATTTATAATTTCTAAAAAAAGATTGGTGCTATTGCAAAACCACAACACCGGTGTGTTACAAATAACATTAATCCATGGTGCATCTCGATAAAGCACCACGATAATTTTAAATTTAAAAAAAAAACACAGTGCTTTTGTGTATAGCCCACCTCGGTGTACTTTAAGACCTGCACCAAAGGAGGGTTAAATAAAAAAAAACCCTCCTGGTCATAATTTTCATTTTTACCATCTATAGTGTGGGAGAGCTCTGAAGAACTGGTGCCACTCTTGCCATGTGCAAGAGCCCTGACATCAATGCTTCTCTTGCTCACCACCGCTCTATACTATGCTCAATGTTTCAGTTTCCAAATTTTTCAAAGGATGTGAAAATTTGTTTTTCCCCATTATGTGTCTACAATGCCTCCCCGATGACCAAATTTCCAGGTAATCTTTATGTTTCTTTCTAATTTAAGTTTTTAGTATATTAGAATTGCAAATTAGATTGAAATTGTCATCATTTTTGCAAACAAAAAAATTGACGCATGGTGTGCTTGATTTGTTTGGATTGCACCAGTAGCGGTGTGCCCTATAAATTTATAGGGTGCATCGCGTTTTGGTGCATGAACATAATGTACTGCTGTTGTGGTGATGCATTTTGTGAATATAAACACACTGGGAAAGATGCGAGGTGAGAATTAGTGCATAAGTATGCTACACTACTATGAAAATTTAAATTTCTGAAACACCCATGGTGCGTCATACTTATGTGTGCACAATTACTAGTGCAATTATAGTTGAAAACACACCAACACCGGTGCATGACTATGTTTTGAGCGTGCATGTATTTTTTCTTTTCTTTTTTTAGATTGAAATTTATATTTCCATAGTTATAAATACATGTTTAATTTAATAAAAAAATGTATTTTTATGTATGAGGCTAATGTACTTTATATGCCAATCATGTAGTAGAGATGTCAACAGATGGAGCAACGACAGGAGTAGTAGGCAGACCCATACAGTATGATCCAACCATGGTAGGCGAGAGAGAGGGATTTATACCCTTTCCCTATTACTGCAACAACCCGAGGTCTCTTGAGGAATGTAGGCCTCCTCAAGTACTACGAGGAAGGTACATTCCTGAAGGCACACTCTGTCCTATTAGCACATCTAATCCATTGATGGAATGTCCAACATAAAGCTTTCTGTGTCGATCTTGAGTTGTGGTATAGGCCCAATAATGAGGACATTTAATTTATCACTAGACTATCCAAAAGAGGGGAGTATTTTCTCCAATTCCTTAATGTCCCACATGGTTTTACAGGTGGGAGTCAAGATGCATACACTCTGATATATGTCAGGCTTCATGCGATTTGTCCATCAGATTTTTAAGTTCATGGTGGACAACTGTGAATTTATTCTTTTGCTACATAAGAGGTTAGGTGCCTCTCATTATTAGTCAGCACCATTTCACATTCTTGTGGTGATGGACAACACATTAGTTGCCCTCTTTTGTATTATGTTAATTCTTTGATTCAGGTGCCACATTACAACAGATGGTCTACCATTTTTTTGAGGCATTTTTCATGAATTTAGATAGATGTCGTGCGTTTTTGAGATAGGGGAGGGAGACCTTCCCTTTTTCTTCCAAGATTTTTTGTTTATTTTTAAAGAGGTTTCCTGAGACAAGGCCTACATTTGATCACCACCCTCCTCGACTGATCACTGGAGCCAAGATGCGCATGTGAGGGAAGATGATGCCTAAGAGGGGCATATCGTAGTTTCTGGCCAATATTTTGGATGAGGCACTAGAGGTATTGGCCAATGTGGACGGCCATGCGTTTTTCATGTTGGGGTATCTGTACATGGGGATTGGTTGGAGAGGGTGTCCCAACATCTTCTTCACACCAGATGAGCCTCCAGATGACAGAGGTAATATTAATGTTTTCTTTAAATTAATATAGTTTTGTTTTATTGTTTTGATGAATTAGAATAAAATTTATTCTAACACATTATTTAACTTGTTTTATTAAATTGTTTAATGAAATTGTCTAATTATTTTTTGGTACTATATATTTTGTAGACATCGACACATTCGATGTGGACATGCCTACTCCCCCATCAAATGTTGGAGGAAATGAGGAGATGGGTGAGGCCCAAGAGGGTGATGGTGAGGCACATCCTCAGGGGGGCGTGGGCGTCTGGGCATCTGGGCGCAAAGGTGTGCTATGCGATGTTAGATGGACTACTGTGATAAATTGGTCAAAGTTTTGGTTCAACAAGAAGTCCGCCCTACAAGGCCTTGAAATATCATTGTGGATCTGACGTTCCTGGATCTCTATAGGACCTATCTACAGGATTTGATGTCTCTTATGTGGAATTTCATTAGAGCTAGTAGGGCATTGGCAGCAATGAGGGTTGCAGAGCATCATGCAACAACACATCCATTAAATGATGAGGGTGGTCATAATGGTGATGAGGGTGATGATGATGATGATCATGATGATGAGGGTAAAAATGATGATGATGATGATGATGATGGTGATGATGATGCTTCTAGTGGTTGTGCCACCCCATTAGATCATGGTTGTCAGGGTATCGGTGATCCTTATGGTAGTGCAACTTCTTATTTGTTGCCTGATGCTGTCGAGATTCCAGAGCTAGAGGATGTGTCATATGTTTTTCCTAGAGAGCAAACTAGCCACCTTCTCCTATAGAAAAACCACCTCCTTTTACTGCAAACCAACCACCTCTTAGTCATCCTCCACCTGAGCCGAGTTCACCATACGTACTTGATCAAGCAGTAGTTGACCATCTATCATCTTCTACTATAGACCAGGATGTAGGCACTACTACGTTTGTTGTATCAGATATTTGATTGCACTTATTTGACTTCATGATGTAGTTATTTGAATTCTTTATATATATATATATTTATATATGGTGCATTTTTTTGTTCATGTTTATGTACTTAATTTATATGTTGTTGTTGATGTGTATATTGTTAGGTCATGTTAGATATGTTAATTTAATGTGCTTGCAGATAGATGTGTACGTGATAGCAGTTATTTGACATGAGATTTATATTAATTTGAGGATGTGTGTGGTGATGATGTTAGATTACAATATTTGTGTTTTGTTAGATGTGATCATGATGATGATGCCTTGTTAAATTATTAGAATTGTGTGCTAGCTAATGACATGTATATGTGCTAATAAAAGTGTATATAATTAGATGATGGTAGTGAATTCAAATGAGTGTCTTAGATTATGTTTATGTTTGTTAGATGATTATCGTCATGATGTTTATTTTATGAAATAATATTTATTATACATTATGTATTGGTGAATTTATATCAAACTTTTATATATGAAATTGCATGTAAAACGACTTACTTTAAAAAAATGCAAAGTTATTTTTAAAAATTACAAAGTTTAGTATGGTTGAAAGTATTATTGTAAAATTATCATAAATAATTTTCTATTGCTTATATAGTTCATTGATATTAAATCTAACTTAATTAGTAAATATTTCAATACTCACAACCATAAAATAATTAAAGGTAAAATAATTTAGTCAGTTCTTAAAAAGATGAAAATGTGTAACTCATTCAATTTTTAATATAAAATATTTTTAATAAAAAATTATTTAAAAATACAATTTAAATAATTCATATTGGTTTATAAAATTAAATCTATTGTTAAATTTAAAAAAATTAAGTCATGATTTTTTTACAACCTAGAACCTAGACCCATCTTAACTTTGGGTCTACCAAGCAGTGATACGGTCTCTTGAGATGCAAACATATTTTTGAGTGAAAAGAGATTTGATCTTTTTAGGTGCTTGGTGGATCTAGGAAGTTGGTATTTTAATATATATGTAGTTGACATTGAAATATTTTATTTATAATTCACGTTCTCCATATTAAAATGTTAAAATTTGCCCCCTCATACTTTTTTCCTATATGTATACATTTAATATTTTCTAAATTAATATTACATATAAAATTCATATTAAGCATTAAAATTTTTACAAATATCCCTCATACATTGAATTAGAAGAATTATCTCAATTTTCTCACTAAAGTGAAAATATAAGAAAAATTTCAATTTAAATTACTTTATTTTTCTCTATATAAAGTACCTATAAAATTATGTTATTTAATATGGACATTGAAATATTTTATTTTGGTTGTTAAAATATTTTTTATTATAAATTTATGTTTGTTTTAGATATCACATGTAAATGGAACATACAATGAATTATACATAATGTAATATCGATAATACTATTTCTTGTCATGTGAGAAAATTACATTTTTACTTTGTAGTAAAAAGTAAATTATATTTTTTTACTCATTTCATTTCTTCCTCATAATAAAAGCTATTTTTTTTACTTTCGGTTACATTATATCTCTATATAAAGTTATATAAGATTAATGTGTGAATGGAAGGATTGTAATTATGGCCGACATTAATTTATTTTCTTATTACTATTTTTAATTATTTTTTTACTATTTTTAAATGTAACTTTATGTGAAAAAATATCTCCTATACTCAGTTGTAGAGTGCCTCTGGGTGCAATTAATTTAGATTTAATACAACTTAAAAAATTCTATTGTTATAAAATTTATTTTATTACTAAAGTTATGAGATTTTCAAGCAATTTAAATTTAATCTTTATAGCAACTCTTACCAATTTAAATTAAAAATTTATCTCTCTAAATATGATGACAAATAAATGTAAAATAAGGCTTGTGATCAAGTTACTTGTAGTTGGGGGTTTTCTCTATTGGAAGTTCTCCCCTAAAGAGGCAAGTGAACCTTTTTTTGAGTAATAAAGATATAACATTTTGATGCTATTTTGGTTCTTTATTTACTATTATACTAGTTTAAATTTAACTCTTTTTAATAATAAATATGAGTTAAATAATACAGTTTAAATAATACACATTAAATTATCACTAGATATTCACAAAAATTAATGTTTTTCACATTTCTCCTAGCTAATGTTACATCACGTTCACAATGGTAAAGAAATGTTTATTTTAAATAATTTAGTTACAAATTCATAAAAAATAGATATTTATTTTACATAATCTAAACATGAAAAAAATGCATCACCAAGTCTATTTGAAACTCAAAGAAATGCCTCTTGATCACCATCACAAATGTGGTGCGCTTGGTATGTTTTGATCTTACTGATATTATCACATTTACCTAATGCGCTGCCTAAATAATATTTAAAAATATAGCTATATATCAGTATGTTAGATAACATGAACATTCTGTCCCGATGTGAAAATGTTATACGTGTGCATCGGTTCATAAGTGTAACACATCGCTGTGAAAATTTAAATTTGTGAACCAACAATGGTGCATCATAGGTAAGTATGCATTGTATACGATGTGGTTGTGTTTGACAACGCACCGGATCCGGTGCATGACTGCGTTTTTTGCGCACCAATGATTTGTTTTTTTAAGTTGAAAGTTTTGTTTCCATATTAATAAATATTTTTTTCATTTAATAAAAAAAATTGTATTTTATGTATGAGGCTGATGTATTTTATAAGTCAATCATGTAGCAGAGATGTCAAGAGAGGGAGTAGCAACAATTGGAAATACTTAGCGAAATAATGAAAACAAAAAGATACAACAATATTATAAATGATGAAATAACACAATTACATATCAATATCCATTGTCATCACCTTGATTATCTTCCTTGGCGCTTGGCATGACAACACTTTTCTTCTCAAAAACATGTTTTGATCTAGTGTAGTGTCTTAATATGAATCACCAATCCCTATCTAACACATCTGTTTAAAATAACTCCTCGTTGCAATGTTTTGGGAAAACATAAGGCTCCTTAGCTTCATGCCACATCTTTCTAGAGTTGATAGATATCATCCCAATATCTCAATTTTCCTTCACATTATTCCGATGAAAGGTGTCCCACCACTTGCACCTAACAATAACACATTGGAATGAAGAGAAGTCCACTTGAATGATCTCTTGTATCTTTCCAACGTAACCTAATGTCCCCTGCATTAGGTTTTGATCATGGTGGCTAACATTATTAGATTCGTCAAACTCAACTTCCACTCCAGAGTCTTTTGTCATGCATCCATCATCGACATCCTCTATGTGAAAATGATGTCCATATGCACACATAGATGGGAACAAATGCACCTATAAAAAAGTGGAAAATTCACCGAGTTGCTACACCTTATCCCTATGCTTAGCACATCCTCTTCATCATGTGGATAATGACCAGATGCACCATATTTCTCTCTGACTTGATCAACATCCGTACTATTAGGGTATGTCATTGGCATATTCTCTTTTAAATGATCAGGATAAGGAACACTTCTACCATTCAACCGTTTGAATTTTTTCCCATCACTATCCCATTTCCTCCTTTTCTCTTCATACAATGCGACCCATGGTTGTGTCGCTTCCATATTGTAAAGGATGAATTTGTTGATGGATTAAATTTTTGAATTCGCTGATGAAATCAAACCATATATATATATATATATATATATATATATATATATATATATATATATATATATATATATATATATGACATCAAAATATGCATTAATATGATGTTCAATTTGAATAGTTATTGTGTAGTAATTTGAAAAATGATAAGCCTACACTTACTATTTCATGTGCCTATTTCTATTCATTTCGAGAATCTCCCCTTGTATTTTGTATTCATCCCTTTCGTCATCCAAAATCGTTGCACTTGGTGTGTTGTTGATTTGCTTGATGTGCTCACTTCCATAATAGAAAGACTCATACGATATATAACCCTCTTCCATAGACCCCTCAGGCCTTTCCCTTTGTTGAACAAAATCTTTCAATTTCTTCATGTACCTCACTAAGAAGAACATCTAATGACAAGAAATGACCCCAACTAATTCAACCTCATATACTAGGTGAATTAGAAGATGAATCTACTAATCCATGAAACTCTTCGGCAATTCCTTCTCAAACATACAAACAATCTTAGCTATCTCTTAACGACATTGTGGAATGCTAGCTATATGAATCTCCTTTGATGTAATCCATGTACAAATACAAATAATTTAGATATCGCACGTCGTAGGTCTTGGGGGAAGTCATGGTTCACACACCTACACATGAGCAAAGGATAATGACATTGCATAGTAAATAGTTCATTATACAAAAAATATTTATGAAATATCCCATTACATAAAAATAAAAAAAATAATAAAATCATGTTTTTGACATACGTACTCTTAGAAGGTTCAAATAGTCATGTGATTTCAACCCTGACAAACGGTCATCCATAATGAAGCAACATCGTAGTGAAGACCCATATAAAGAGGCACCCTCACATTCATTATAAATTCCTTTTCCAAAGAAATATCATCTTTATTTAAAATCCATGGGACATCACCTTCTTTGAAAGACCAAGAGGGGCCAACCTCTCCTCTAGTTTCTTGTCTTGGCCAATGTTTCATTTAAGTTTCTGAAGAAACAAGATCTCTCATAAAAACCAATGTGTCACTTTCTTTTGATGATATGTGCCTCCATGAAGAAGACGAAACATTTTTAAATATATGCATGAGATCTAGTATGTGGGAAATCTTAAGATGCTCCCAATATGGGAGCTCTAAAAGATAGATTTCCTTTTCATCCCATTGGAAAATTTCTCAACATGGGTGTCGAATAAATCTGGATCATTGAACATAGGATCCCCATTTGAATTGAACATTTATGCAAACTCCTTCTCCTTCTCTATCTCATATGGTCTAATTCATCCAACTGGTGTTATTATTATAGGCCTTTGGGTTCTCTTTGGTCTACCATTGAAAGTGGATGTTTCTCTTCTGTAAGGGTGTTCTTCTAGGAGGAATACCCTGGATTAGTCATACATTAGCTTTTGTAGGTGTTTGGACCACCTAGCCTTCAAACAAGGTCCACAACATTTACATCCATGATACCCTTTTGTTACAAGAGTTGCGAAATTATTATATACAGGTTGACACGTTAGTGAACATGAAGTTCTAAATAATTGCAATGAACTAAATTAATGTGTGAAACAAATTTTTTACTAAACAAATGAATAAGAATGTAATTTACCAGAGAAAAATCCTAAGCTTGGATAATCATGTATGGTGTAAGTATATATTTCATACAACGTAAAAATCCACCCTGTTTCGATGGGTCTTGATACATCGTACACATGTATCCCTTCCCATAATTCCTTAAATTCATCTACCAATGGTTGTATGTAGACATCCGTATTCTTCAATTTCCTTATACCAGGGACTATGAGAGCCAACATAAGATGTTAATTCTTCACACACAACCATGGGGGGATATTGTTATTGATCATTGCTACAAGACAAACAAAATAGTTGGAGTTTTGGAGGGGATATGGGTTGATGCCATACATGGCTAGGCTAAGTCGTAGAATTTGTACTTCATCCTTGAATTTCTTAGGCCATGTATCCTCTATATACTTCATGGCTATTTGTTGACAAGGTTAATCCTCTCTGTGGATAGAGATGATCTCTCTAGCCCAATGAGTGGGTCTAGAAATTGAAGGGACAATCAACTCGACATATTCCTAGATTATGATTGAAAAATATAACAAGAGAGAAAGCATACCTTGCTTTGATTCTAATCCAATTTCCTTTGTTGCAATCCTTGAACTGATTGTGTCAAGGTCTCGTTCCTTCTTCTTTTAGCGCTTATGTACCTACACAAATGACCAAGAGACAAGAAAGCATGCAAAAACCAATAGCAAATCCAATAATAATCTATTTAGCTAATCAAGGAATGCCAAACAAATACATACATGAACATATATATTGAGAAGATGAACTAGTAGTTGTATTATTATTTAAATAATAAAGAGGAAGCTGACAACCATAACCTTGATGTTGGAAGGCTCTCCTTGAGTGGTAATCCAAGTCCAAGCCAGGAAACTCTCCAACACTCCTTCTCCAAGTCTAATAAATAACCTCTAAGCACAAGCTCAACATAGGGGTGCAAATGGACATAGATCAACCATTTGGGAATGGTAGAGGGAAAATTTATAGGCCGGGAGAGGGAGTTAGACCTCCTCCAAAGATAGGATTACACCCACATCTTAAGGAGGTAGCTCATAGGGATGAGATCAAGATGTCAAATTAGGAGGATTCGACATCATCTATGCGAAACCACCTCCATCTCACCACTTTGGAAGCTTCTAGATCACGAAGCTTCTCATCCTCTTTAGGAAAACTTCCTTTTTGAGACCATCGCGAGTATGAGAGAGAACAGAGCGATGCATCGCTGGCTTAACAAGGTGCAATAGGCGATCATCGTGGTTTTGAGCTTCATAAGGGTGATGATCTTCATTTTAGGGTTCCATGAGCCGTTTCTTTAGGGAAATCTCCAAATATTTTCCAAGCAAAGTTAAAGGAGGGATCTGAGCTGTATATATTGATGAGTATATTGTATAATGATCATGTTTCAGGCACTTCAGGGTATGTCACAAGGAAGTTCAGGAGGCATGACAAAATACTGTGTAACAGATGCCCCCTAAAGCATGAAGGCAAAATGAGGAGTGATGGCTGAAATGCTTTACGAGCTTTTGGCAAGGACGAGGACACACACTATCAGGAGACCTAAAAATCAAGGATGCATATACATATACATATCTGAGATCAAGACATGAATCCATGGCATGGACGCAGCCATTCGAATGATAAAGACTATATGAAAAGATCCATGGCATGGGCGCATCCATCCAATACAAAAGGATCACTTGTAATGTGCGATCCAAGGTATGGATGCAACCATCCAATATAGAAGTATCATAATAAATGTAAAGTCCCATGGTATGGTCGCAACCATCCATATAACAGAAAAATGTGTACAATCATGAATAACATATAACTCCATGCAGCCTAATGTAGGTTTTAACCCTGTACAAAAATTACCTGCATACGAATTCTAAAACACAGAAAATAAACAATGTGAGAGCATAACACATAAAACACATATACACAGAGATTTTCCCCTGGATGCCAAAACTGAGACTGCCAGCTTGATTTTTCATTATGTTCCTTTAAATGCTATAATACATATTTATACATGCTGAAGCATCCAATACCATGGACCAAAAACCATTGCGTCTAAAACCATGGACAGAAAAACCATCGCATCCAATAACATGTGTGAAAAACATGCACAAAACCATAGGTGGGTCCGCCCAACCTAACATAGGTTCCAAAACCAAAATTTTCCAGGGCGCTGCCCCGGACCCCATAGAGTGGGGTTACCTACATCCCTCAAACCCCCTATGACCCCATCACTACGCAATCGGTGCAACAAAGGGGGGGCTTCACCCCCCTTCTAACCCCCTGGTTAACTACGTGGGCTAGTCGTGGAAAGAATATAACACAACCCAACATTCTCCCACTTCTTGTTTTCTTTCCACAGGGGGCCGCAAGAGAGATTAGTCATTTATCCAGCCCTGCAACACCCATTGTTTCTCTACACCAAGAGAACTTCTCAGAGCTCACAGATTTTGTCAACATATCTGGTGTATTCTTCAAAGTGTCCACCTTTACCAGAAACACCTATTTGTCTTCTATCATATCCCTCACAAAGTGATACTGAACATCAATGTGATTTGTCTTTGAATGATATGTAGGGTTCTTTGCCAAGAAAATTGCACTTTGGCTGTCACAGTCTATCCTTATAGCTCCCTGTACTAACACCATACTTGAACACAATCTCTGCAACCAAACTGCTTCCTTGCTTGCATGAGTGGCTGCCATGTATTCTTCCTCTGTAGTTGATAGAGCCACTACAGATTGTTTCTTACTCATCCAACTGACTGCATTTCCAAATAGGTTAAACACATACCCACTTGTAGATCTTCTCTGATCCAGATCTCTAGCCCGATCTGCATCAACAAAGCCATGAATATCCAACACTCTGTCCAATCTTGGTTTTCCTTGGTAGCACAAACCATAATCACTAGTTCCACGCAAATACCTGAAAACCCGCTTCACTGCTGTCCAATGCTCCTTTCCTGGTTTTGACATAAACCTACTCAATACTCCCATTGCATGTGCATGTCTAGTCTAGTACAGACCATTGCATACATTAGGCTACTGACTGCACTTGCATATGGAACACGAGACACGTCCTCTTCCTCTTCTTGTGTTTTGGGACACTGATCAACATATAACTTTACACCTATAGGAATAGGAACCTTAACCGGTTTACTATCCTGCATATTAAATCTCTACAATATTGTCTTGACATACTTCCTGTGGTTTAACTAGAGCTTCCTCTTTGCCTGATCTCTTTTAATTTCCATGCCCAAAATATAGTTTGCAGCACCAAGATCTTTCATGTCGAATTTGGAGGACAATTAGGTCTTCAAATCCTAGATAATTTCTTTGTCATTTCCAACCAGCAACATATCATCCACATACAAGACCAAATAAATAACACGGTCACTAATTAATTTAAAATACACACAGTGATCTGCTTTGCTTCTAGTGAAGCCAAGTCCCCGTATAAATGTATCAAATTTCTGATACCACATCCTTGGCGACTGTTTTAACCCATACATAGACTTCTTTAACTTGCATACCAGTTCTTTCTTACCCTTCACCACAAAGCCTTCAGGTTGCTTCATGTAGATTTCCTCTTCTAGATCCCTGTGAAGAAACATTGTCTTCACATCCATCTGTTCTACCTCAAAATCAAAAGTAGCAGCAACAAATAAAAGTAATCTAATAGAAGTTACCTTGGCAACAGGAGAAAAAATATCACCAAAATCAATTCCCGGCACCTGGGAATAACCTTTTGCTACCAACCGAGCTTTGTATTTCTCCACCTTTCGTTCTACATTTGTCTTCTTCTTGAACACCCATTTACTGCCAATGGGTTTCCTTCCAGTCAACAAATCCACTAGATCCCAAGCCTCGTTTTTGTGCGAAGATGCCATTTCATCAACCATGGCCTCTTTCTAGAGTTTTCCATCCTTTGAATCTACTACTTCCTTCACAGTTTTGGGATCATCATCAGTAATAGATAAAGCAAAATTTGAACAGAAAGCAGATGGACTATACCTTTCTGGCTACCTTCTTTCTCGAACTGATCTTCTTACACCCGGAGTTTGTGGCTCTTCATCTTCTGATTCCTCATCTGTTGCAGAGTTTGATTCTCCCTCCTTTAGCTCAAACTCTATCTTCTCAGGTTTCTTTGGTTGGACTTCATGTTTAATAACACCTTTCACCTCTCTGAACACCACATCTCGGCTGTACACAACCTTCCTTGTTACTGGGTGTTATGAAACTAGCTCAAGAAAAGATAGAAAAGATAGATCAACACCTTCAAATTCAGCCTCTTCGAGGGGGCAACCTACTTTAAATTACATAAATGAACAATTCTTGGATGATTCAAATGACAAAACCTCCTTTCTATATATAGGAGTCTAAGGAGTCACAATATAATCCAACCGACCTAACAATAATAATATAAAGCCACAAAAATAACAATAGATGGATTCTATGGGGCACAGTAATAACAATATGGGGGCAATAGGGGCACAACAATATTAATAAGGGGTATAACTACAATAGTAATGGGGTAATCACTAGTATTATAGGGACCCAACATGCCCCTCTCCTTCAAAAAAGTGTTGTCCTCAACGCTTGAGTAGTTCTGGATACTTCTGCATAAAATTTTCATCCTCCCATGTGGAATCTTCAGGGGATAAGTTCTTCCACTTGATAAGATACTCTGAAATTGATCGATTTCATAGCTGTCGAGTTCTTGTTTCTGTGACTGCTTCTGGTTCCAATATAATTTTTCCTTCCTCGTCAAGTTTTGGCAATATTTTTTGAACTGGGAGCTTGTCGCCTATAACCTTCTTTAAACATGAAACATGGAAAACTGGGTGCAATCGAGAAGCTACAGGAAGCTCCAATTTGTATGCCATAGTACCAATCTTTTACAACACCTTGTACGGACCATAATACTTTGGTGATAATTTATTATCCTTCTTAGCTTGCTTGAGTGACATTTGCTTATATGGTTGTAGCCATAGGAATACCCAATCACCTACATCAAAACTTCTTTCACTGCGATGTTGATCTGCTTGTTGTTTCATTCTATTCTGTGCCAACACGAGGTTATCCTTTAAGAGTTGGAGGACTTGTTGTTGATGTTCAATGTGATGTTCCACTGCCTGAACCTTAGAATTTTCTCTTAAATATGATGTGATGGATGGTGGTTGATACCCATAAAGTGCCATAAATGGGGTCATTTTTGTTGCTGTATGGAAGGAAGTGTTATACCACCATTCAGCCAGAGGCAACCATTTGACCCATTGTGTTTGTTTATCAGATACAAAGCAACGAAGATATCCTTCCAAACATTTGTTTACTATCTCAGTTTGCCCATCAGATTGAGGATGATAAGATGAGCTATGAGCTAACTGAGTACCAAGACAAAAAAATAATTCTGCCCAAAAATTTCCAGTGAAAATGGGATCTTTGTCACTTATAATAATCTTTGGGTTTCCATGTAGCTTTTGAATTGTTTCCATAAATGCAGTAGAAACTGTACTGGCTTTAAATGGATGTGATAATGCACAAAAGTGTGCATACTTTGTAAGTCTGTCAACTACCACCATAATGACACTCTTTCCCTCAGACTTGGGTAAACATGTGATAAAATCCATTGAAACCTCCTTCCAACGTTGGCTTGGAATGGATAAAGGTTGTAATAGACCCGATGTCTTAATTGTTTCAACTTTATTTTGTTGGCAAACCAAACATTCTGCCACAAACTTTTGAATATCTGATTTAAGGCCAACCCAAAAAAATTCCTTCTTAACCCTGTGGTAAGTTTTTAGAAATCCTGAGTGCCCTCCTAAGGGAGAAGAGTGCAATTCCATAAGAATGTTTTGTTTTAGCTGGGAATTCTTACAGAGGTATAAGCGATCTTTGTACCACAACGAATCATTTTGCCAGCTAAATGTATCAGACGTACTGGAATCTTGTTGTAACTTTCGAATAAGTGCCCACACTTCTTCGTCATTCTTCCATTCCTCCCTTGCTTCATTTATCCAATCTGGTTGGATAATAGAAATGGCGCACAACAATGCTTCCACATCCTCATCCTTTCTTGAGAGTGCATCTACCACCACATTTTGCTTCCCTTTTTTGTAGATGATTTCAAAGTCATAACCCAACATCTTTGTGACCCACTTTTGTTGCTCTTCAGAGGATAATCTTTGTTCTAAAAAGTATTTAAGGCTATCATGATCCGTTTTTACCTTGAAGTGTCTTCCCATTAGGTAGGGTCGCCATTTCTTAAGTGCATGGAGTATTGCCAACATTTCCTTCTCATAAATAGCTTTGCTTAAAAACTTTCCCTTGATTGGACGACTTTCAAAAGCAATGGGTCTTTCATCTTGCATTAGAATAGCACCAATTCCATTTCCTGAAGCATCACATTCCACAATAAAGGTTTTTGTGAAGTCCAGTGTAGCTAAGACCGGTGCTTGGCACATTGCCTCTTTAAGATGTTCAAAGGCCTTTGTTGCTTCCGGAGTCCATGAAAATGCATCTTTCTTCAATAATGTTGTTAGAGGTGCAGCTATTCTCCCATAATTCTTAACAAACTTGCGATAATACCCTGTCAACTCGAGAAATCCTCGCAGATGCTTTATGGATGTGGGGATTTTCCATTCCTTAATGGCTTTAATTTTGCTAGGGTCTACCTTAACTCCTTCATGAGATACAATATGACCCAGATATTCCACCTCCTGGACTCCAAAGAAACATTTGGATCTTTTTGCATATAATTGTTTCTCTTCCAATAGTTGTAGCACCCTGTCAACATGTTCAACATGATCCTTCCAAGACTTGCTGTAGATTAGTATATCATCAAAAAATACTAACACAAATTTTCTAAGGATTGGTTTGAAAATTGAATTCATAAAACCTTGAAATGTTGAAGGTGCATTGGTAAGGCCAAAAGGCATGACCAAAAATTCATAATGACCCTCATGAGTTCTAAATGCTGTTTTCGGAATGTCTTCAGTCTTCATTCTGATTTGATGATATCCTGAACGAAGATCAAACTTGGTGAAGTAAATTGATCCATGCAATTCATCCAGTAATTCATCAATGACAGGAATGGGGAACTTATCTTTAATAGTGAGCTTGTTGAGCTCCCTATAATTCGGACACATGCACCATGATCCATCCTTCTTGTGCACCAATACTACTGGAGCAGAGAAAGAACTTTGACTCGGTTGAATTATACCAGCCTCTAGCATTTCTGCAACCATACGTTCAATTTGTTGGCATTATGATTCAAGTGTTGTCCTTGATGGCAACTCACTCAGAGGTTGGTACAGGTGCTCATAGGTTGGTACAGGTGATGGAAACTTAATCAGAGGACAGATCTTAGTACAGCATGACAAGAAAGTTCATACACGCAGGTTCGTTAAGCCTAAGTCGCGTATACAAGCAGGTTCACTATATACCAAGTCGCATATACGCAGGTTCTCTATATATCAAGTTGCGTGTACACGCTGGTTGGCTTCAGTAAAAGCGCGTGTATGTGGAAAACTTATCTTTGGTCCACGGCGGTTATTCCTTGGAAGTTGTGCCTATGGTTTTGGACCTTGATGTCTCGACGAACGTGTTGATGCCTAGTTTTGAAGCTGATGGTATTGGGTTACTATGGTTTTGGACCGTGGTATTGTAAAGGGCCTAAGGCTATATAAGGAGAAGATCATTAGGCAAGTGGAGCAAGTAGTGTGTGAGTGATGAAGATCTGAGGAAGTGTGAGATCCAAATGCTGGTTATGGGTTGGTGATCTGAACCAAGGTTTCACTCATGTGGAGGATGATGAACGATGGAACGAGATCTCAAGGCTTGGAATGATTATCTTCATATGGTTTGACTGTGAATAGACTAGATCTATTGACGCGTGCTTATTGTTATGATCTGGGTATGTTTTGATGTCTGATATAGCTGCAGAGTTTTAAGGTTGAATTTACAGATCTATACGCGGGTTGTCTTTGGTAAAAGAGCGTATACACGCAGGGTGGGTTCGTCAAAGTAGCGTATACAATGTGAAGTATGAAGATGGAGTTGGATCTGGTTGTTGTTATGTTGTCTGTGTTCTTGACAGGGTTTCAGTGATTCAGTATTGGGTGATTCAGAGATTGATGATGCAGGTTGTTCTACAATGGTGATTGTTTCATGGATCCAGTATGAAAATGTATGAAACGTGGTCCCGGGAAGATTGTAGGCCGGCACCTACGTACTGGTAAATATATCAGCCAGTACAAGAGCCAAGGGGGTTGTAGCTCCCTTCCAGGAGCAGCTGGAAAACGAGTGAAGGTTGTAGCCTTCTGTAGGGTTGGCACCTACGTACTAGTAAATGGATCGGCTAGTACAAGAACTATGAGGGTTGTAGCCCTCTGCAGGTTGTAGCCTGCGTGCTGGTAAAGGACTGCACCAGTACATTGTAAAAGAAGTTTCTTATTAAAGGAAGATAGAAACAAATTGCAGCAGGTGGTTTTCACCCACATTGGGTTTCCACCTTATATCATGGTGTTCATGTGTGTGCCTTATGTGTGATGATCTGTTCTGCTATACTGCAACTGTTTACTGTTAATATGGTTAATAATGTTCTGATGCATTTACTGAAGATAAGCTAACTGAATCATAAGATCTCTGAATATACGCTAGTTGCTTTAGACACAGTCACGTGTACACGCGGGTTCACTTAACTGAAGTCGCGTATATGTTTCTGAGCATGAAATTGGAAAAGTTTTATTGATCTGATAATACTGATTCACCCCCCCCCCTCTCAGTATTATTTCCAACACAATTTCACTCTTTTGGACATAGGGATATCTGTACAGCCTGATGTTTGGAGGAACACTTCCTGGAATCAGATGAATAGCATGAACATGATCACGCATAGGTGGGAGACCTTTGGGAGTCTCAAATACCTAGGAATGATTGTCCAGGACTTTTTGGAGATCTGGAGAAATAGATGATTCCGATGTGGAAACATCTAGCGAACATAATTGTGCAATTACACCTCTTTGCTCCTTTTTTAGAAGCTTTGTCATACCATTAGAGCTGATTATCTTTCCTAGTTTCCCTGCAATACCCCTTAATTCAACTTCCTTTCCTTCCATAGAAAATTTGATGAAAAGTTCTTGAAAATTAAAAGCTATTGTACCCAAGGATTGTAGCCATTGGACTCCTAGTACAACATCAGCACCTCCCATTGGAATGGAAAGCATTGGGCTAGTCAATACATATTCTCCCATGGATAGCTTGATATTATGGCACTTCCCAGAGCAATTTATTGTTCCTCCATTTGCAATCATCACTTGACACTCTGGTGCTAGATATAGGAAGCAATTCAATTCTTTTGCTACCTTACAATGAATAAAATTGTGGGTGCTCCCTGAATCAATCAACACTATTACCTTTTTCTTCTTGATTTGTCCTTCTATCTTGATGGTTTGAGGAGTGGTAATTCCCGCCAATTCATTACAAGATATGGTTAGATTTATTTGTTCTTCATCTAGGCTTTGTTCCTCGAGTATATCTTCTTCTTTTGACCTTTCTTGCTCCTTTTCTTCTTCCTCTTCACAATCTATGTAGAATAATTTCTTCTCAGCACACTTATGACCTTTAGTGTATTTGCTATCACAACTGTAACAAAGCCCTTTTGCTCTTTTTTCTTCCAATTGTTGTGGTGTCAACCTTATAGGTTGTGGAAGACTAGGGGCAACAACACTTCTGTCTTTATAGTTGTGAGTGGTATGCTTCCTGGTTGCCATAATTTTGCTTTCCATTTTTCTTGCTAACCTGAATGCCTTCTCTAATGAATCAGGTTCCCAAAGGCGAACATCATGTTGGATGTTATCCTTTAAAGACCCTATGAACACATCAATCCTATGCTCCTTTGGAATATCTTTTACCCTTATGTTCAATTTTTGGAACTCCTCAATGTGCTCCATTATTGAACCCTTTTGTTTGAGACTTATCAATTGGCTAAAAAAAGTGTTGCTTTTTGTATCCTCATAATGTGCTATCAATTCTTCCGTAAAAATTTCCCAAGTGATAAATTGTTTACGAGAGCAAAGCCATTGATACCATACAAACTGATTTGGTTCCAAATATAAAGTTGCCATACGTACCTTTTGCGTGTTTTGCACATTATTGAGGTCAAAGAATTGCTCCATCTGTAATATCCATGTTGCGGGATCCTTGCCATCAAAATTCCTCATATCGATTTTTGGAATATGGTGGGTCTTCGATCCAACATTAGAGTCTATGGAATCATGATTAACATTTCTTTTGTTCTCATCATGAGTTTCCTTTACTACCCTTTCACCATTAGTGACCCTTTCTTGTAGCAACTTCTTCAATTCTTCCATGTCTGTCTTCAAATCTATCTTCAAATCATCCATCTTAGCTTCTACGCCTTTTGTTAAACAATCCATATTAGCTTCTACATCTTTCTTTAAACCATCCATCTTAGATTTTGTTCCTTTTTGTGCAAGTGACACTTGTTGCACTTGGTCTCGTAATTTTGCTATATCATGTTGCATTTCTTCCTCTTCTTCATAAGTCATGCTAGAGCTTTCAGGTCGCTTACTACGTGTTTGCATTTTCTTTCCTCGGGGCATCAATTACTGATAATAATTCTTTACTATGCCCTTTGAATTCCTTCAAACCAAGCTTACACAAAAATTAAAAAAAAAAATCTACACACCTTTTTTCACTTTGTAGAAGCCTGATATTGAATCTGATGTATCTCTATAATTTCAAATCATCCAGTTCTGAAATTGTGAGTTGTAGTAGCCTTCTGTGTACTCTTTCCAATGCCACTAGTCTAATCCAAATTGGATTCTCCAAGAAAGCGTTATGCACAATTTCCCGCAGTGACTTGATTATAGACTAGTTCAGTAGAGAGAACTTGTATGAAGTGCCACGTGTCACTGTTTTGACCTTTGACTCTGAAAAATATATACAAGACAACTACAGTCCGTCCTCTTTCTGTACCTTCTTACGAAATTTCAATCCAATTCTCAGAAAGAAAGTTATGATGATTTTACCCAGGTCACCTGTTTAGAATGTAATTCAGGAGTCTACAAAAAGACCAACTTCCTCAGATCATATCTCTGTAAATATAGTGCGAAAAGCTCTGAAATTTGGACCCGAGGTTCAATGTGATTTCTTTTCAAATGGGTTTTTTTTTGCAACTTCTGAAACATCGCAGAAAAAAGTTATAGCGAAAATTCCACGATGACCTGTTTAGAGCAGCGAAACCTAGAATCCAAAGCTCTGATACCAAATGTTATGAAACCAGCTCAAGAAAAGATAGAAAAGATAGATCAACGCCTTCAAATTCAGCCTCTTCGAGGGGGCAACCTCCTTTAAATTACATAAATGAACAATTCTTGGATGATTCAAATGACACAACCTCCTTTCTATATATAGGAATCTAAGGAGTCACAATATAATCCAGCCGACCTAACAATAATAATATAAAGCCACGAAAATAACAATAGAGGGATTCTATGGGGCACGGTAATAACAATATGGGGGCAATAGGGGCACAACGATATTAATAAGGGGCATAACTATAATAGTAATGGGGTAATCACTAGTATTACAGAGACCCAACACTGGGTTCCAAAGCTTATAACCCTTTAAACCATCCTTATACCCAATAAAGATGCACTTTTCAGATTTACTATCCAACTTGGTTCATTTCTCATTTGGAACATGTACATATGCATCACATCCAAATACCCTCAGATGTGAAAGAGAGAATTTCTTACCAGTCCATACCTCTTGTGGAGTTTTATCCTCCAATGCTGATGAAGGTGATCTATTGACCAGGTAACACGCTGTCTCCACCGCCTCTACCCAGAATTCCTGTCCTAACCCGCCACCACTGAGCATGCTTCTTGCCCTTTCCATCAACGTCTTGTTCATTCTTTATGCAACTCCATTTTTCTGAGGTGTATATGGAGTAGTCTTCTATCGTGCTATACCACACTTCTTACAGAATGCTTCAAATTCCTTACTGCAAAACTCTCCACCGTTATCTGTCCTCAGCGCCTTTATCTTCTTCTCTGTCTGGTTTTCCACTAGAGCCTTGAATTCTTTAAACTTGTCAAAGACTTCAGATTTCTTCTTAAGGAAATATATACATGTATTCCTTGAGAAGTCATCTATAAATGATACATAGTACATAGACTTACCCAGTGATGGAACCTTCACAGGTCCAAACACATCACTATGCACAAGCTCTAATATATGTTTCACCCTCTTACCACCAGAGGGGAAACTCACCCGATCTTGCTTCCCATATACACAATTTTCACAGAAATCAAAATCCAGAGAGCTATTACTCATACCTTCTACCATACATTTACCATGAAGTATTCGAAGGCCCTTCTCTCCAATATGTCCAAGCCTTTGATGCCACAACATTGTCTTCTCTCCAGAGACCACTAGATTTTCTGCTTCACTTTCAAGAACCACAAAACTGTTGCACCCATCAACAACCGTTCTACCTTGCAGCTTGTACAGAGTTCCAATCCGAGCTCCCCACATCAATACCAGTGCTCCCCTAACTATCTTGCAGGTATGCTTCTTGAACACTATTTTTACACTTGCATCATCCAACTTTCTTATAGAAATCAGATTTATGGCCAATGCAGGAATATGCAGAATACCCGGAAGTTTTCTAACCCTTCCACCTTGCAACTTCAACTTTACTTTTCCACAACCAACGATTCTAGACTTCCTATCATCCCTTAAGAAGACATCACCACCATCGTATTTCTCATACTCGCAGAACCACTCTCTATGGGGAGTGAAGTGAAAGGATGCACCTGAGTCAATCAGCCATGCCTCATGATCTACATGTGTACTTGAAGAAGCCAAGTACACATCCCCACCTTCATCTGAGGTGGTTTTCACCTTTGCAGAAGGAGCATATTAGATCCCTTTCCTTTATCAAGAGCTTTAGATTTACAGTCCCTTTTGTAGTACCCTTCCTTTTCGCATTTCCAGCACACCACCTTTACAGGTATTCTTGGAGATTTAGATTTCCCTCTAGATTTAGATCTTCCACTCGATGACTTATTTTTGTTTATGTTCTGGGACCGTCCTTGTATAGACAAGGCATCACCATTCCGGCTCTCCATATTTTTCCGTCTCATCTCCTCCATCAGCAAGGATGAGACTATTTCATCAAACTGCAAGGCAGTTGCATTGCTACTTATTGCAATAACCAGACTATCCCACGAATCTGGTAGCGAGCACAACAAACTGATGCACTGATCTTCATCTGAAATTTTAATATCAACAGATGCTAACTGAATTACCACAGTATTAAATGCATTTAGATGCTCTGTCACTGAGTCTCCATCTTTCATCCTCAGGAACAATTTATTCACCAGAGAGTTAGATTGGTACAAAGTCCCTAACTTGTCCCACAAAGCCTTCACCGTAGCTTTACCTGATACATTCAGCAATACTGAATCTGAGACACACAATCGTATTGTGCTCTTTGCCTTCCTATCCAACTTCTTCCATTCTTCATCGGACACTCCCGTTGGTTTAGTACCCGGATCTACCACGATCCACTAATCTTTATCCACCAACAGATCCTCCATATTGAGTTTCCACAACTCAAAACTTTGACCATTAAACTTCTCGATCTCTATCTTTCCACTGCTCACCATCTTCTTTCACCACCAGAATCAATCTTGCATATCTCCCACTGAACAGGGTCTACCACAGGCCTGAGCAAAACCCCTCAGCAACAAAGGCGTCCCCTTGAAGCCAAAACAGCTCCGATACCAAATGTAGGTTTTAACCGCATAGAGAAATTACCTGCATACGAATTCTAAAACACAGAAAATAAACAATGCGAGAGCATAACACATAAAACAAATATACACAAAGATTTTCCCCTGGATCCCAAAACCAGGACTACCAGCTTGATTTTTCATTATGTTCCTTTCAATGTTATAATACATATTTATACATGCCAAAGCATCCAATACCGTGGACCAAAAACCATTGCGTCCAAAACCATGGACCGAAAAACCATCGCGTCCAAAAACATGTGCAAAAATCATGCAGAAAACCATAGGTGGGTCCGCCCAACCAAACATAAGTTCCAAAACCAAAATTTTCCAGGGCGCTGCCCCGGACCCCATAGAGTGGGGTTACCTGCATCCCTCAAACCCCCTGTGACCCCATCGCTACGCAATCGGTGCAATGAAGGGTGGGCTCCGCCCCCCCTTTAACCCCCCGGTTAACTACGTGGGCTAGTCGTGGAAAGAATATAACATAACCCAAAACCTGAGTCATATCATACAAGACTCAGGTTCTTGTGCTCCATCCCAAATTGATCGAGGTACAAATTCTAACATGCGAATGAATGTGTCGTAGTCGAACCTGCTAGAAAACCACTTGATTACCGCCCATTGATTTGGACCATTAATAGGAATGAGATGAACCACCCATAATGTCAATGGCTCTCAAGGCATGATAGTACAATCTGTGAATGTGATAATGCAGCTGAATTCGAACACTCATGGAATCATCCGATCAAAGGCCAATGATGAAACCTGTCATTGGATGCGAAGAAATTTCCATTGAGGCGTGCAAGCTCTAAGGTACTGAAAGGGAGCTTCTAAGTCATCTTCCAAGATAATGAGATGACGTCGGCAGGAAGTGACCCATTGAAGGAGGGAAATGATGAACCCCCCATCATCGACAAGAAACAAGGAATAAAGTGGAATGAATTTCAAGACTGTAAGAATGACTCAAATGGTGTATAGGTAAATAAATGCAGATTGGACTTCTCTTGAACATATTGGCGACACAACTCTGGAGTGTGGCAACATTAGACTCAACATAGGACCAAGGGTCATAATGACAAGGTGGAATAGTCAAATGAGAGGCAAAATGGATCACCCAAACCCGAAAGGACAAGTGACTAAGTGAGGATATCCCAAACCCGACATGAGAAACAAATGAGTGTCATGTTCAAGAGCGACATGCTACCTATACAAGAGACATTTCATCTTCATTTTCCCCCCGCTATTTATAGCGAGTACCTCTTTATTTTTACACAATCTTGAAGAGGATACCACATGCTTGTCGTATAAGTTCACCCTTCAGATGAATCCATCCTAGTAATTTTTACGAGTCCTAGGAAGGAGAAGCTCGGTCTCATCATGATGATGAGTCTTTCATTGTAAAATTTTAGCGATTCCAATGTAAGAATAACTTGGTATCTTTTTCACATTTAGAGAGTTTGAAAAAGAGATGAAAAATAAAACTCCATCATGTCCCTTTTCGTAATTTGTCTCTCGAATCCAAAAAGGTAGAAAACAATATTCGAGAGAACCTCCTAGCCATGTTCGACTAAGGTGTTCCTTTTTTGTACAATAGTCTATCTCAGTCCGGAAAAGGGTTAAACTTATACTGAGTAGATGTCAATTCATTTTCTTTAACGATTTCGAAATGACAAGTACTCGGAAATATTTTCATGTTTCAAGAGTTAGAAAAGAGCTGAATGATGACTCCTCTTGGAGGAATGAGTGGTAAAAAGGGATAACAACTGGTTCTGGTAATGATAGAACTGCTAAAAAAATGTAATGGTCAAGAGGCTAGCTAACAAGACCACTCATTGCAGATGATCCTCAGACAAGGGTAAAACAACCAAGTGAAAGCATATGACTGGCCAAAGAGATGGTGATGATGGAATGAAATAAAAACCAAGGCTCATCTAGCAAAAATAGGTTGATAAAATGACAATCACGAGAGGTGAAAAGGGAATGGTTTTATTTTTACAAAAGCTTGAAACAAAGATAAACTATGCTTGGATTTGGTTTGATTTTTACACAATCTTGAAACAAAGATAAACTATGCTTGGATTTGGTTTGATTTTTACACAAGCTTGAAACAAAGATAAACTATGCCTGAGATAAGTTTGCATGCCTCTAGAATAATGACTCAATTCGAGGTACATGCCCCCCAAGCTTCATTTCATTCACCTAAGTAGACTACTAGTGACCAACAGGTGAATGGAATGAAGGTTCAATTATGAGATCAAGTGAAAAACTCGACTGGGATTTTACAAGATCTAATATAAGACTCAAATTGGAAGAGTATTTGTTTCATTTTTTAATGAGCTTAACATACGAAAAGAACTATGGTCATGACACATTATTTCATTTTTAACAACGTTGACATAGTAAAATAACTATCCTCATGGGGACTTATTTCATTTTTTAACGAGGTTGACATAGTAAAAGAACTATCCTCATGGTCCTTGTTTCATTTTTTAGTGAGCTTGACACAAGACAAGGAACTCTACTCCATTCCTTGATCACAATCAAAAGAGGCCACAACTTCCAAGAATTTCTCATTAGATGGGAGAAAAACACTCTGGAAGGGATACATGTCTGGGAATCCAATGGAAAATTCAGGCTTCAATGTCCCCAATACATGGTGTACTACATCACCTACTAGATTATGAGTAGATGTGGGCATGGAACAGGTGACCACATAATTAACCTGTGGCGGGTGTGATACCGCTTGCACATAAGAACCATTCAGGGATGATGGTTGTGTGGGAGATGATTCAGGACCAATGAATGTAAGCTGATCAATGATCACAATTCTTCCTTCATACAAGAAACACATCACTCGAAAGAGGGAAGAAACAAGAGCTCCCATCACATAAACATAGTCATGACCAAGGAGTATATTAAAATCCAATGGGCCTTGGACAACCATCACATCTATATAGATAGTGTTTTCTCCAAAGTAATAGGTAACTTAGGAAGAATCGCTAACGGTTGACTGGTTCCTCTGTTAAAAGCTAATAGACTCCGGGTGACAAGGACAAGCTGAGGAGAACCTAAAGCTTGCCAAGCAGTTGAGGACAAAATAATAATAGATGCAACCTGTCGGGAGAGGGATCCCCCAAGGGCAGTTTTGGCGCTGAAAGCCCATGTTTGAGTCAAATTTTGTAATGAAATTGTAAAATATCCGCATTTTGTGGTCACGGAGTGTGAAGGTGTCATGTGTCATAAAGGGTAGTTCACCATTAGTTTTGTAAAGTAAAGTCGGCTGTAAGAGATCTATCCATGGTTCGCAGACCACGGGATTGTATAAAAAGAGCTAAGCTCTAAGTAGTTTAGCGACACACAATGTAAGAGAGTAGTAGCTCTGAAGTAAGAAGTCTAAGTCATAGGGTGTAGCGCAGGTAGAGGCTCTGCAGCTGAGTGCGCAGAGGCCTAGGGTAGAAGTCCGCAGCTAAGTGCGCAGACCCCTGCAACTGTGTGCGTAGGGTGGATAGAGTCTATAATCACTTGGAAGTTATCAATATAGAGAAATATTCAGCAATTCCTGTGTCTTTGTTATGGTGATGCATCTTGATATGTTATGTATGAATTTCCTTTATTATGCTTATATGATGCACGAATGAATGCAATTACATTAAATAATTGAACACATTTACGAATATCTGGTTACGCGGTGTTCACTATAATTGTTTGATAAGATAATCAAGTCACCTAGATTAATTAGGGAATCTGCATGGCACGTTGCCATAGCAGCGCAAAAGTACCTAAGTAGCAGGCTAGGGTTGTGTGAAGGCCGATCATACCCTTTCGCGGAGGTATTGAAGGACGAAATAAAGGGCTCATCTTGCAAGCCTTAGAGCGAAGCGACCTGCATGAAGGTAGGGATAGAGGGAATCAAATGAAATCACAACCATCTCAGGGTGCAAAAACCTGGTTCTAGCATTCCCCCATACTGCTTCGGGTGATACTTCGGTCCACGCTCCGTAGGTTGATGTCGAAAGGGCCAGTAGTGTAGGGATTTGTTTGGCTAATTAATGCTGAACCTGGGTCAGGCCCCCTCAAGCCAACAAATGGTTCCGTTGCCAGGATCAGAATCTGCATAAGAGATGTGTGATGTCGTATCACTAGAATCCAACTAAGAAGGAGATCAGAGACTGGTTGGATAGGAAGATCCACGAATTTGTGGCACAGGAGAACAGAAACCCGCGACTAACAAAAGAATAGTGGTTGGACAGGTACCTATATATAGAGATCCATGAGATATTTTTTTGCTCCTTCCCTATTGAGCTATATGAGTGGATCACGAAGCTAGCAGATAGCCAAGGAAGGTGGAAACTTGATGGTCCTATTGTTTGGAACCCGGAGATAGTATAGAAATTGGAAGCATCAGAGGACAAGATCATCTGTGCTATCGATCATTGGCTCGATCACATCATAGGAGGATTTGTGACTGAATTCGCGGTCAACACCTCAATCAGCTACAACAAGGAAGAGTGATTCTTTTTCAAAGGACCACAAGGTAAGTACGTGAAATCTTTGAATACCTGGATTAAAATGCTATTGTGTGAAAAACAGGTTATGCAACTACCTTGATGTTCGGAACTACGCGAAGTGGGAAAAATTACAGGAACAAAGGGAAAAAGGTTCCGAAGTACAGTCCCTTGATTTCACCTCTACGAGGTGATGAGGAAGGGATAGCGAAGGTTTATCTGCGAAGTGCTATTCAGTTAATAAGACAAGGATTCCCACGAATACCACCTCCGCCCACACCACCTCCAACTTCCCCTCCCTCACCCGTGACTTCACCCGTACCACCTCCACCTCCACCGTAGTTCAGTATGGAAAATTTAGTGAAGCTGCCTTTGTTCAAAGGCTTGAGAAATGAGGACCCAGACCAATTCTGGTTCATTGTGAGAGCTGTATGGGAAGCTCAAGGTGTTATAACTGATCATATAAAGAAGGCAATATTGGTTAGTGCTTTGCAAGATCGCACACTAACCTGGTATATCAAGTACTCTAATGACAACCCAAATGCTGGAGTGGCAGACATCCAGACATCATTGAATAAAGAATTCAGTAGGCCTAAATCTAAGGCATAGTCTATTGTAGGGTTCAAAGAAATCGCAATGCAATTAGGTGAGACACCTGGGGAAGTTGATTAGAGGCTGAAATGTACAATCTGCGAAGCTAACATGAACCTAACAGATGGACAACATCGCGAGTGGTTTGTGGCTTCACTCTTGCCACACTTAAGGGTTATGATGGCGTAGCAGAAGATAACAACTCAGGAAGAGGCCTTAGACATCACAATGAGGCTACAAGAAACACCAATGTAGGATCCAAATCTGGGGGTTCAGCAGATCCATGCGCAGTTGAAAAATATTTGCCTTGAGATGCAAAGCTTGAAGTAGGACAGGACAGTTTGACCAGAAGTGCATGAAGAGGTATGGTGTCTGAAATGCAAAAGTCAGGGACATGACAAAGACCATTGTCTGGTATTTGTGAACTACCTTACAAGAGGAGGACCAATGCCTTTGAGGCCAGAAGCTCAAGCAGGACCAAGCGCAGGGCCTACATTATGGTGCGCTATTTGTTAGTTAGTAGGAAAACATGCCACGAATAACTGTCACTTGTTGCAGAAGTTTGTGTAGACACCGCAACAACTGTTTTGCAATTTTTGTAGGTCGGTAGGACATGATGAGCGTAATTTCATGAGTTATGAGTTGATGATGGATAGAACACCTGCCTACAGGGTTCAGGCCGGAACGTGGCCCCTTGACTAGAGTGCAGGGATGGTACGGATAGGATTTCAGGGGCACAGACGAGGCCGAGGCGGGGGAGGACCTGGTAGAGGTCAGGGAAAGTTGATCTGCTACAATTGCGGAGGACCAGGACACTTTTCCCACAATTGTACCAACCCAACACGTCCGTCATGCAAGTATTGCACTCTGTTTGATCATGAAACAGAAGACTTTCCTACGCTGATAGCAAGGATACGTGACAAAGGGACGCTACCACCGCAACCTACTCAGAACCTATAGATGATGAGGTCTGAGCCGCGCAAAGAGATCTGAACTTGAATATAGTGCTTCGAAGTGGAATCACAATAGGGGATGACAAGGGGAAACAGCCAGAAGACGGTACATGGGTTCGCAAAGCTCCAACAAAGGAAACTGAGTTTGATTTGGAGCATGCACGTGAAACCTTCATGGAAGCGAAGAAGAGATTTGCTGAGGCCTCCACCTCAGGAAGCAAGGATAAGCCTGATTAGGAGCTAGACCCTTCTATGCTTACAACTTTCCTGGAAACTTGTATGAAGTTATTGCACGATAGAAAGGCTATGAAGGGGCTGTAGGAGCTCATAAATAGATGCGATGGAATTACTCTAACTGATCCGCGTGTAGTGTGAAAGATAGGTAAGCATAAAACAAGGACGAGACAAGAGATGAGAATGACTGCGCAGATAAGAGAGTATGATATGGATCAGGTTATTTTGGACCTAGGGTCAGATGCGAATGTCCTACCTAAAAAAACTTGGGAATGGTTTGGGAGACCCGCTCTGCAATGGTCTCTGATTTAGCTAAGGATGGAAAATTAGCAGAAGATCATCCCCATGGGGCAGCTACAGGGGGTGACTGTGTGTAGAAATTTTGAATAATATGACACATATTCACAGAGATTATCCTGATTATACACTTATAAGCGGAACATGCATAATACATAACCTCCTCTACGTTGATCATCAATTTAAAGAAGCAGAAACATTCACAGGCACACGTAGAAGCATCAATCGCACATATCAACACAGTATTTTCCCGAGGAAAGCATCTCGCTAAAAACCCCAACTATCTGTATATTATATTGATTGAATCATGTAACAATACATAGTACAATACTCCTCACAAGTACTCAGTACTATCTCCACATGCTACACACAATACAGCTCAGATCTGATCTCCAAATCTCCCCTGCTGCTTGCCTGCCTCCACAGCTCAATACCTGCTCAAGAACTGATGAGAATGGCTTCCCAAACTCGTATTTCACCTCAAAATAATCACTCACACTTTGTTGGACGTGAGCAAAGGCTACAATACTGGGAAAATACGTGAGCAAACTCATTGGCATCCTCAATCCCTTGATTGTGCAAGATCTGGTGCACAACTGATAGCAATCTGATTCTCTACCACCTATCCCTGTTGAACTGAACATGCACTGACATGCAACTGAGTTAACTGATGTATTCTATAGTTGCATTATGAGTTAATAACTTGTGAATTAATTAATAACTAATTCACCCAACTCATCTCTAGTCTATTGATCAGTTAGACTAAATACAACTAGTTTAACAAAGCTAAACTGAACACAACTCCATCAACTGCACCTCTAGTCCACTAAACTCAACTCACTTGAGTTCTAACTGAAGTCCTGCATTCAAATATTAGTCATCCCATAGGTAACCACGTATTTCCCTCTGGGATATGCATGTACCATATCCGTAGCTCATCCTGAAGTGCTCCAAGAGAATAAGATCAAGTTTATAGTCCAAATATTATTATGAGACAATAATATTTGACTTTTCTATTTTTGACAGCCAGTCTAAAAGTAGACTTTGATCACTCACACTGTGATCACTCACACTTTGATCAAAAATAGAAGTCCATCTATTTTTCCCAACTTGACCAATCATCCATAAACAGCAACCTGCAATCCATAGACATGATCCATATGTCCAAAAATAGACATAGTCTAAAAATAGACTTGCGCCAAAAATAGCCTGCGGGCCCACTTAGTGAAGGCGACTCTTTTCACTAAGATCCATCATCTTGTTGCACTCTCAAAAAGCATTTCTTGTTGCACACTTTTCAACACTCCCTCTCAACAAGAAAGGCTTCCTCTCAAACCCGATCTTGTAACTCTGGAATGTTCTCCATGCAACACATCTGGCTGGTCCACTTGCTCTGTCATCAAAGTCTCTGACTGCTATTGCCTCTATCGACTGAAACTCTGCATCTCTGTGCTCTTCAGTATCTGACTGCTCTAGCCTCTGTCACTTTGATCTCTGACTGCATTCGTGATGCTGTTGGTTCTATCTCCCAGCATTGCATCCGCACTGCACCTCCCAACTGACCTCCCTGTTGGGATAGAAACATCCTCTGATGCTGAAGCTCTACCTGCTGCTGACAAGTGCTCCCTCTCTAACATCTGCGCTACTGCAACATCTCCATGCATCTCGCACCATTGCACACCTCTCTGTGCCACCTAGCACTGTGCAAAACACTTGTGCCTCTCGCATTGCTGCAGCCTGCTAGCTATGCGCTGTCCCGGGATTCCCTGCACTGTCTCTCTCTCTGCCGCTCCATCCACATCTGTCTCTACCCAATCAGTCAGTTCCTGCTACTACACATCGGGGCTCCCGTAGCAAGGTCTCATCCAAGAGGTTGGGTACCTCAAGGATCCTACCCCTCCTCCTTGGGACAATCAATCCACATCACCCCACCTGCTACCTGGAGGTATGCCTGTATGCGATCCTTCAGCCCATCTGGCTCAAATTTTCCCCCTACTAGAGGTCTCTGGATGAGTAGATGTCTCTACTCTATCTCCTCTCAGCTTCCCCTATTGTGGCTCCTCCACAACCTCCTGAAGCTGCTGCACCAGTCGTGGCTCCTCCACAATCATCTGAGACTTCTTCTGGCTCTGCATGTTGAGAGGTAATATACGCTCCCTCTCAACCACCAAGTCTCCATCAGTTGCCTCGCTGCTCAAGGCTTTGCATGCATCTTGAACCTCAAGAGCATACAGGTTCTTGACCCGTGAACCAATCTGCTTCACCTGCCTAGTGATGATGTGTCTAAGGAAAACCTTTCCCTTACTAAAGACCACATCATAGCCTCTGTCTTCCAACATCACGATCGACACCAAGTTTCTCTTCAGTCTTGGTACATACTTGACATCGGTCAAGGTAAGGCGAGCTCCATGCTCCCTCTAAAAAATAACCGTGCCTACACCTGAGACACTATACTTCTCATCATTACGCATCCCTATGAGTATCTGGAGATCTTTCTCCTCCAAAGTACTGAACAAAATTTTGTCACCGGTCATGTGGAAAGAAGCTCCACTCTCAAGAAACCAACCACTTCCCACCATGGATGAAACCATGCATGCGAAGAGTGTGAAGTCCAACTCAAACTGTGAAGCAAGTGAGGCTGCCTCACCTTCAGATCCTTCCCTGGATCCCTTCTTGGACTTCTTCTTTGGGCAATTAGTAGCATAATGACCCAACTCATGACAACGAAAGCATCTCACCTTCGCCTTGTCAACCTTCTTCCCATCATTGGAAGAACAAGATTCGAAAAGAGAAACCTTCCCCTTCCCCTTCTTCACCTTACTCGCTAAGGCATAGTTCTCCTCATCCTGCATAGATGAAGAACTGTCTTTGGTGCTCCATCTAATCTCCTCCTGCATCAAATCCGACCATAGTCGTTCCCAATTTGGTAGTTTCTCCCTTCCATTCACAGAGTCCTGGTAGCTATGCCAACTCTTAGGAAGGTCAAGGAGTGCTAGACTCACCATCCTCATCCGACAATCACCCCCACACTTCCCAGCTCATCCCGGCATTGGGTGAACTTCGTGAGATACCTGGGCATACTGTCTCCATTCTCACACTGAATGTTTCTAAGTTTCGCTCTTGCTTTGGAATTAAATTCAAATTCCACCAGCACAAAACTCAACCGCTTCCAATCTAGAATTCATGAGAACAAAGTATTTCTTGTACAGAGATCGACTATATGGGCATTCATCGGATATCTCACCTTCCAAAAGAAGGATGAATCCAGAGGCTACCTGGCCCGATTACAGACTCTGCCTGAAGAAATAAAATGTAAACACTTTTTGAATAGTAGATCTGATGATCAATCCTCGCTTGATATCCTGTAAAAATCTCTTCTACAAATCAAGCAGCTCCGATACCATGTAGAAATTTTGAATAATATGACACATATTCACAGAGATTATCCTGATTATACACTTATAAGCGGAACATGCATAATACATAACCTCCTCTACATTGATCATCAATTTACAGAAGCAGAAACATTCACAGGCGCACATAGAAGCATCAATCACACATATCAACACAGTATTTTCTCGGGGAAAGCATCTCGCTAAAAACCCCAACTATCTGTATATTATATTGATTGAATCATGTAACAATACATAGTACAATACTCCTCACAAGTACTCAGTACTATCTCCACATCCTACACACAATACAGCTTAGATCTGATCTCCAAATCTCCCTCGCTGCTTGCCTGCCTCCACAGCTCAATACTTGCTCAAGAACTGATGAGAATGGCTTCCCAAACTTGTATTTCACCTCAAAATAATCACTCACACTTTGTTGGACGTGAGCAAAGGCTACAATACTGGGAAAATACGTGAGCAAACTCATTGGCATCCTCAATCCCTTGATTGTGCAAGATTTGGTGCACAACTATAGTCACAACTGATAGCAATCTGATTCTCTACCACCTGTCCCTGTTGAACTGAACATGCACTGACATGCAATTGAGTTAACTGATGTATTCTATAGTTGCATTATGAGTTAATAACTTGTGAATTAATTAATAACTAATTCACCCAACTCATCTCTAGTCTATTGATCAATTAGACTAAATACAACTAGTTTAACAAAGCTAAACTGAACACAACTCCATCAACTGCACCTCCAGTCCACTAAACTCAACTCACTTGAGTTATAACTAAAGTCGTGCATGCAAATATTAGTCATCCCATAAGTAACCACATATTTCCCTCTGGGATCTGCATGTACCACATCCGTAGCTCATCCTGAAGTGCTCCAAGGGAATAAGATCAAGTTTATAGTCCAAATATTATTATGAGACAATAATATTTGACTTTTCTATTTTTGACAGCCAGTCTAAAAATAGACTTTGATCACTCACACTGTGATCACTCACACTTTGATCAAAAATAGAAGTCCATCTATTTTTCCCAACTTGATCAATCATCCATAAACAACAACCTGCAATCCATAGACATGATCCATATGTCTAAAAATAGACATAGTCTAAAAATAGACTTGCGCCAAGAATAGCCTGCGGGCCCACTTAGTGAAGGCGACTCTTTTCACTAAGCTCCATCATCTTGTTGCACTCTCAACAAGCATTTCTTGTTGCACACTTTTCAACACTGTGGATATTGAATATGCGAGCGTGCTGGCTGATTTTGAAGTAATAGAAATTGTGGATGACAACAACCCCTACCCTGCGCTCCTTGGAATCGATTGGGCTACTGATATGAACGGGGTAATAAATCTAAAGAAGTGGAAGATGATATTTGAGAAGAAATCGCTACGTTTAATAGTACCCCTAGATCCCACTGAGGGATCACGCTATACTGAACCAGTCCGCAATTATGAGAGCGATGATGATCTGGATTGTATCTATAAGATAACAGTGCGAGACCAAGACTGGGTGAACCTAACAACATATGGACGAATTACATGGGATCGCGAGAGTTTATGCACCTCAGACTCTGATGAGGAACTAGAGCGCTGGCAGAATCAGTTACATGAAGTAAATACATTGATCTGTAACATGATGACCCGCTCGCTGCGCTGTGTGTCGTTAGAGGAAATAAATATGCCTACTTATGATGGCCTGAATGATGTAGATATTTTTCTGGATGCATTTGAGAGGGAGGTACCAGAAAGGCACCACTTCCAGGTGTTGGACTGGGCAATACGAACTACGCTTGCAAGGTGGTGGGGTACACACAAGGGAAGCTTTGACAATTGCCATGAATGTAGGAGAATGATGAGAACTCGCTTTGGGAAGCTGAAGATGTGAATGATAGAAAAATATGATGGACAGGATGACCCGCATGCACACTTGGCCAAATGGGCCTAGGCTTATGGAGAGAAGCCCCAACTTGAATGGGTGCACTTGTTCTGTCACACACTGGATATTGTCCCGATGAACTGGTATGTAGAAACCAAGCTCTGCCATGGGATAGGTGAATGGGATATCCTGCGCGAAGGATTCATGATGACATTTAGTTTTGAGGACGGGTTTGAAAGTATTGATGAAGCGCTACAAGAGGTGAAAGCAACAATCTTTAGGATACCGCAGGATCCTTTAGACCTGATTCAGCCTGAATGGGTTACTCAGCTGAGTCATGCGCTAGAATTTTATAATGTAACTACTGAAGAAGAGGATGAGGATCCGCAAAAGATTAACATCCTTGAAACAAAAGGTCACTGTGAGGTTGAAGGGACACAGGTTGAGAACCCTAATATAACCGCGCCATTGAAAACGAAACAAGTAAACATTGGCATTGAGGTAGAGCCAAAATTCACAAAGATTGGAGATTACTCGGATGATGCGACAGTGGATAAGGTCACTGAATTCCTCCACGAATACCAGGACCTGAAAGGGATAATCAGGGACCTAGGTATGATGAAGATCACGTTGAATCCTGACACAAAGCTGGTTAAGAAAAGACCTTACCGTCTCAATCCAAAATATAAGGAAAAAGGTTCACTTAGAGCTAGACAAGATGCTCGCGGCAGGCATTGATGAGCCTGTGGAAGAATCTGACTTGGGCTTCCTGTGGAAGAATCTGACTAGGTAAGCCCAATGGTGGTACAGGAGAAGAAGCAAAAGGATGAAATAAGGACATTCATGGATCTCAGAATGCTGAATGATTCTTGCATACATGATCCTTTCCTGACTCCATTCACTGATGAAGTGTTGGACAATGTAGGTGGCTAGGAAGCATATTCCTTAACTGATGGGTTCTCTAGGTACCACCAGATCAAAATCGTGCCTTAGGATAGGAGCAAGACAACCTTTGCGACTGAGTGGGGTTTTTTTTAATACACTGTAATGACATTTGGATTGAAGAATGTGCCTGCGATATTCTCGCACGTAGTAGTGGTTGCATTCAAGGAATTTATTCATAAGTTCCTGAAGCTATATTTTAATGACTGGACCGTGTTTGGGCTAGTTAAATGCCATGTAGAAAGCTTTCCCCTGATGTTGGATACATGTCGAAGAGACCAGATTGTGCTCAATCTAAAGAAGTGTTTGTTTTGTGTTCCTTTTGGGAACCTATTGGGGCATGTGGTTTGCAGACAAGGATTGATGGTAGATCCCACAAAGATAGCGGTGATATTTAACTTGAAGTGAAGCAGCTGTGTGCTACCCTGGGACATACGAGATATTATAGGAAGTTTATCAAAGGCTATGCCCAGATCACCGTGGATATGGAGAAATTGTTAAAGAAGGATGCCACTTTTTGCTGGAGCCAAGACTGTAAAACGAGCTTGGATGTATTGAAAGAAAAGATGGTCATTGTGTTGATCCTAATATTCCCGAATTGGAAGAAGGAGATTCACGTACATGTCAATGCATCATGTATAGCGCTGGGAGTAGTACTGACATAGGCTGGTGGAGAAGACCTAGACCACCCTATCGCGTTTGCAAGCAGAAGGTTATCTAAAGTAGAGAAGAACTATTCCAGTACCGAGAGCGAAGGATTAGCTATGGTATATTTGCTCCAGAAGTTTAGCTGTGGAAGAATCTGACTAGGTAAGCCCAATGGTGGTACAGGAGAAGAAGCAGAAGGATGAAATAAGGACATTCATGGATCTCAGAATGCTGAATGATTCTTGCATACATGATCCTTTCCTGACTCCATTCACTGATGAAGTGTTGGACAATGTAGGTGGCTAGGAAGCATATTCCTTGACTGATGGGTTCTCTAGGTACCACCAGATCAAAATCGTGCCTTAGGATAGGAGCAAGACAACCTTTGCGACTGAGTGGGGTTTTTTTTAATACACTGTAATGACATTTGGATTGAAGAATGTGCCTGCGATCTTCTCGCACGTAGTAGTGGTTGCATTCAAGGAATTTATTCATAAGTTCCTGAAGCTATATTTTAATGACTGGACCGTGTTTGGGCTAGTTAAACGCCATGTAGAAAGCTTGCACCTGATGTTGGATACATGTCGAAGAGACCAGATTGTGCTCAATCTAAAGAAGTGTTTGTTTTGTGTTCCTTTTGGGAACCTATTGGGGCATGTGGTTTGCAGACAAGGATTGATGGTAGATCCCACAAAGATAGCGGTGATATTTAACTTGAAGTGAAGTAGCTGTGTGCTACCCTGGGACATACTCGATATTATAGGAAGTTTATAAAAGGCTATGCCCAGATCACCGTGGATATGGAGAAATTGTTAAAGAAGGATGCCACTTTTTGCTGGAGCCAAGACTGTAAAACGAGCTTGGATGTATTGAAAGAAAAGATGGTCATTGTGTTGATCCTAATATTCCCGAATTGGAAGAAGGAGATTCACGTACATGTCAATGCATCATGTATAGCGCTGGGAGTAGTACTGACATAGGCTAGTGGAGAAGACCTAGACCACCCTATCGCGTTTGCAAGCAGAAGGTTATCTAAAGTAGAGAAGAACTATTCCACTACCGAGCGCGAAGGATTAGCTATGGTATATGCGCTCCAGAAGTTTAGGCATTACTTGCTGGGAGGCCATTTTAAGATGTACACAGATCATTCCGTGCTAAAGTACCTAGTCAATAAGCCTGTGTTGGGGGGAAGAATCTATAGATTGCTGTTATTATTCCAGGAATATGATTTTGAGGTGACTGTGAAACCCAGACAACTAAATGCAGGACCAGACCATCTGTCAAGCATCGAAACAGGAGAAGAACCCACTAATTTGGAGGAAGGATTTCCTGATGTGCATCTATTTGTAGTGCACATCATAGATGGTCATTTTTAAGATATAATACACCTCCTAATGACAGGAACTTCCCCAGAAGGATACACTATCCAACAGAAGAAGGAATTACTGGTGCGCGTGGAAAATTCTCTGTCATAGCTAGGAATATATACAAAATGGGGTCTGATGAGATATTGCGATGATATGTACCTAAGTTTGAAAGAAGTAGCATCCTTGCGGATGCTCATGGAGGCATTGTGGAAGGACATTATGTAGGGAAAGCGACCGCGCAAAAGATTCTACGCGCAGGGTTGTGGTGGCCAATCCTCCATCAGGACTCAAAAGCATATTGCAAGGCATGCGATGTCTTTCAAAGGACTGGCAGGCCATTACAGAGGGATGAGATGCCTTTGAATCCTCAGGTGATGTTGCAACCCTTTGAGAAATGGGTGATAGACTTTGTGGGCCCCATTCAGCCCCAAGGAAAGACGGGAACGAGGTACATTATCACTGCGATGAAGTATTTGACTCGTTGGGTAGAGGCATAACCCGTGAAGGATTGCAAAGGCACGACCGCTGCAAAGTTCCTCTTTGAGCATGTACTGACACGATTTGGATGTATGAAGATCTTGATGAGTGATCGTGGTATGCACTTCCTGAATGAGACGATCAGTGTGCTGACGAGGGAATTTCAAGTATATCACCAGAAGAGCACGCCTTATCACCCACAGGCTAATGGGACAATGGAAGCATTCAATAAGGTTCTTGAGAACACATTGACCAATGTTTCGAATGCTTAGTGAAGTGATTGGGACTTACGCATACCTGCAGTACTATGGGCTTATTCAACAACATGCAATAAGTTGACTGGACAAACCCCCTTTAGGCTTGTCTATGGTATTGAAGCGGTAATGCCTATGGAATATATTATGCCTAGTCTATGCATAGTAGCGCTCATAGGTATGATGGATCACGGAACCCTGGAGGAGAGGCTCACACAGCTAGATGAGCTCGAGGAAGAGAGATTTTTTGTTGGATTTCATCAGCAGGTCCAAAAGCAGCGCGAAAAGGCATGACATGATCGACACATTAAGCTGCGCTCATTTAAGGTAAACGACCTGTTTTGTTATATGATAGTAAGCTTGATAAATTTCCAGGAAAATTCAGGATGAAATAGTTAGGTCCCTATGTCATTAAGGAAATTACCGATGGAGGAGTGGTACAACTGGTTAAATTGAATGGAGAACCCTTCCCAGGAAAGGTGAATGGAAATCGCTTGAAGCCATACACCATCAGTCTGGCCATGTGACTAAATGAAGGTAGCATAGTCTTAGTGCTCCAGGCAGTTGAAAGGAGGTGTGGGACTATAAACTACAGTGCCTGGGTTGGGGAGCTACGTGATTGGAGGATGGTGCGAAGCAAGGAAGTGGCATAGGGTTTACGGCAGCGCGGAGGGAGCTGCACTACCCAGGGAGAAATCACGCAGGTCGGTTAGAAAGTGACCATTACAGTAATTGTTCATGAAAAGACGATAGAAGTGAGGCCAAATGGAGTGGGTGTCTGGAATTTAAGACGAAATTTATGGCTCAGATCCTTGAAAATCTGCCACCAATCCAGCATTAATGAACAGATTTTGAGGGGAATGGTCGCATTTGAATTCAAAATGCCCTATAAATTACAAGTGGATGTCCAGCAAGAAACACTTGGCATTTTGAGTATTGAGTTGTTGAACTTACCAGAGACATCACGAGCACTGTTAGAAAGTGTTATGTCAACACCTGCAGAGATTATAAATACTGAACAAGTAGTAGAGGAGTCGGCACAGGAAATGGAAAAAGAGGCAGAAGTAGCTGCTCCAAAAGTGGCTGAAGTATTGGTAGAGGTCCCTAAATCACCAAGAATGCCGAGACCAAAGCCAACCCCAACCATGGAGATTGTGAGGGACAAGAAGGGCTAGCAGCTTGCCATATCGGTGTGCGCATCGCCAAGGTGAAACCCACCAAAACCCACTGCATAGGAGAAGGGCAAGGCCATAAACTTAGAACCAGAGGACAAGGTCATTGAAGAAATCTCGATGGACAATGAGGATGTGGGAACGGAAGTGGAGGAGGTTGAAGCCCAGGGTGTGGACCCTATTACGCGGTTACCGGAGTATGTCCCTCCATGAAAGCCTAAGTCCAAGGTCCCAAAGGACATTGATGAGAGTAAGACTCCCCTGCAAACCACTCTGCTACCGGATGAAATTGTTTTCAATGGTCCACGCTTGGCACGAGTGCCCCTACTGAAGATTGAAGACTGGGACTTGAAAATCCATGACAAGTTCCCACACCTGGTGACCGAGCAGCTGATGTGCCGCATCATAGATACGAATATGGGAATGCTCGTATTGGAGCCGTGGAGGTGGCTCAAGGGAGTAGAAAAGGTAAGGTTTCTTAACCTGCTCTGGGTGTCTCACTATAACCGTATCCCTGTGAAAGTGTTGTTCATCAAGGAGTTGTTGTGCTTGGTGTATGATGGGTGTTTGTGGCTGGAGGAGCCGATACTCATCACAGATAGGTTGATTCACTAAATCACGCAGCTGCCATATATAAGTGAGAATCTAGCCATGATCTTTGGCAGAAAGGGTGGCAAGCAGGCTCTCAATAAAGTCAATGAAGGAAAAATTCAAGCTGGTGTATAAGCCACGCAGGTACATTATCTCTAGCATCTGTGACCCCACTTTGAAGGTAGCCACATAGGTCCTTGCAGGGAAGGTAATGAGGAAGTTCCGCATCGATGAGGTACCGACGCCTGTCATTGCGCTCGTACAATAGTGCGTTGAAGGAGTCCAGTTTAACTGGTCGGACTACCTTCATGGAGAGTTCCTGGCGAACTGCCATGAAGTGCAAGAGCTCAACAAGACATTACACTACGTGTGGCTCTTGCTGTCGATTGTGCTGGTAGCATGGGAGCTACCAAAGGATAGCCAGTTCCTTTTGGTCGTGCCAGAGCTCCCTGAAGCAGCAAAGTGCGCTTCACTGTGGGCGACCAAGGATGTGCAACGATTCCTGGACAACAAGATCTTCTGGATCTTGATGGAAATGAATATCAAGATGGCCATTAATCACAAGCTGCGATTGTCGCCCACGGTGTATGCCAACCTGTAGGGATATGCTGAGTTTAAAGTCGATTTCCATCGAGTCTCCATCAGGGCATGGAAGGACCCTGCACAGAAGTGGTATGACTTACTGTATCTGGCCATGGATGACACCATTAATGCGGTGCTTGATCAATGGTCGACAGAGTGGCACACTACTACAGACTTGGCGATCGGTGGGAGCAAGTCCACTGCGTAGAAGAAGAAGGAGGAGGCTAAGCTGAAGATGGCATAGCTGGTCGACAAAAGGAAAAAGGAGGCCACTGATAAGGCCCAGGGGGAGCAGGCAAGAAAGCAGACAGGTGGAATAGAGCAGGGCTCTGACAAAGGCACGAGGTTACCTTCACCTGAGATAGAAGAGGAAGAAATAGAATAGCACAACGCAGACCCTCCGGAGATGTCCGCCTGCATTAAGCACCAAAGAGAGCTGGAAAAGGGAGGTTCCGGGAAGAAATCAAAGGTGACCAAGACCTCGCTGGACCCTATCACACTAATAGAGGGTGACTTACATGATATCGGTGACACAGTAAGGGATGTCACCGCGGAGGCCCTGTAGCACTTTAAACAACAGCATTAGATCATCCTAAGGGCCATACAGACTGAGTTGCAGGAGTTGCAGACCCACGCGTCCCAAGCTGGCATGATGTCTACCAGCTTGGCTATCAACACTTCAGAGGCTACTGATATGCTGTACACGAAGGCTTCCCGTGCGATAATGCTATTGGATGGAGCACTGACCATAGAAAATGAGGCTGACAGGCCCACTATCAGTGCCTTGAAGGGAGTTGGGTTGAACCTAGCAGCACTTTTGTGCAAAGTACTCCACCTCTTGTAGGATGGAGTAATTGCAGAGCTAAGGGCTCGTGAGCACCGTACCCTCTAGGTGATTAGCAGACAACAGATCAACAATGAACAAATGTCCCTATAGAGAAATGCTTCCATCGCCGCTGAGACCAAGGCGACCAATCAGAGCAAGAGGATTATGCAAGTCATTGAGGAGACGTGCCGAATGGTCTCAGAGTTGGCCATTCCGGAGGAGGAGGTAGTCGAGGTACACATCCGTAAGTTGGCCATAGGGGTGTGTGACACTTCAACTAAGATGACGCGGTTTCAATTGGATTTGAACCTACAAATCACGAAGATACAGTTGAGGGCCCAGCCTTCAACTCCGTCGGAAGTGAAGAAAAAATGGGCAATCGCTGTCTCAGAGGCAGTAGCGACAGTGGATAGTGTAGTAGCAGACTGCACGTAGTTGTTTTAGCAATCATTTGAAGTCTTGAAAAGCTTGTAGGAGGACCCCAATATAAAAAGGATAGAGACGGAAGCGTGCGAGCTACAACAATGCTACGATGAGGTTAAGGGCACAACGCGAACCGTCGCGCTGACACAGAGGCTATCCAAGCTGCAGGAGGCCAAGAAGCTGAAGGAATAGGTGGACGGAATGATGCACAAGGAAGTAGTGATGAAGGAATGACTAAAGCCCTAGCAGGAGGAAGCTTACGCAGTCACAGGAAATATAGAAGGCAAGCTTGCGACTCTGCAGGTGACACAGCAAAAGCTTCACATTGACAACGCAGGAGTAGTGACTGAGCAGACAGTGGAAGATGCGAAGTAGTCGGCAGCTCAGTGCACGACCGAGGTTGCAGGCATATGGGTCGATCTGGATGGGCTTCATGCAAAGATCTTCGTGACTACCAAGTAACTCAAGGACAAGTCACGATGTTTGTGTTTGGGGCCTGTTGGGAGCAGGATCCCCCAAGGGCAGTTTTGGGGCTAAAAGCCCATGTTTGAGTCAAAGTTTGTAATAAAATTGTAAAGTATCTGCATTTTATGGTCACGGAGCGTGAAGGTGTCATGTGTCATAAAGGGTAGTCCACCCTTAGTTTTGTAAAGTAATGTCGATTGTAAGAGATCTACCCACGGTCTGGGGACCATGGGATTGTATAAAAAGAGCTAAGCTCTAAGTAGTTAGAGACAGACAATGTAAGAGAGTCGTAGCTCTGAAGTAAGAAGTCTAAGTCTTGGGTTGTAGCATAGGTAGAGGCTCTATAGTTGAGTGCGCAGAGGCCTAGGGTAGAAGTCCACAACTGAGTGCGCGGACCCCTGCAGCTGTGTGTGCAGGGTGGATAGAGTCTGTAATCACTTGGAAGATATCAATAAAGAGAAATATTCAGCAATTCCTGTGTCTTTGTTCTGTTGATGCATCTTGATATGTTATGTATGAATTTCCTTTATTATGCTTATGTGATGCACGAATGAATGCAATTACATTGAATAATTGAATACATTTACGAATATATGTTTACGCGGTGTTAACTATAATTGTGTGATAAGATAAGCAAGTCACCTAGATTAATTAGGGAATCTACACGGCACGCTGCCATAGTAATGTGAAAGTACCTAAGCAGTAGGCTAGGGCTACGCGAAGGTCGATCATACCCTTTCACGGAGGTATTGAAGGACGGAATAAAGGGCTCATCTTGCAAGCCCTAGAGCGAAGCAACCTACGCGAAGGTAGGGATAGAGGGAATCAAACGACATCACAACCATCTTAGGGTGCAGAAACTTGGTTCCAGCATCCCCCCATACTGCTTCAGGTGAGACTTCAGTCCGCGCTCTGTGGGCTGATGTCGAAAGGGCTAGTGGTGTAGGGATTTGTTTGGCTAATTAACATTGAACTTGGGTCAGGCCCTCTCAAGCCAACACACCCTCTTCTATGACTATGCTAGATACGGCCATATGGTAAGCCTGTATTGTAATCTTGAAAGGCACATAAGACGGAAGGTGATATCGTGCCAGCCAACTCCAATCAAAATAAGTTACTAAAATACTCAGAGGGGATGTTGTAGGAACGTGATAGATTCCCTCTTGCTCTATGGGAATAAGAGAGATTCTCTCATGCACTTTGAGAATAGGAGGATTTCCCTCCAATTCATTAGAAATTGAAGAAACTAGAAGAAACTGAGCAGTATGAGGTTCACCCTCTACAAAAAAGGTGCGGTTAATTGAAGGTGGAGTTAAGTCTACCAGTTTCTTAACCAATGGTTGATCAAGACTAGACTCATGATACTCACTTTCAGAGAGAGTGGGGTTGACCAAAGATGACTTTTGATCGATCACTGGATCAACTAGTGAAGGATTAGGGGTAAGCTTTTGATATCGGTAGCAATAGTTGTTTGGTTTCCCCCTTGCTTATTTTGCTTCTTCTTCATCCTCTTCTTCTTCTTCTTAGCTTCCTGGTTAGTAGAATCCAGACTTTCACCAGGCGAAGAGGAAGAACAAAGTGAAGAAATAGGCGAAGAAGGCAAGGGGTCAACTTTAGGATCAACATGAAGTTGATGTTGTTCAGGTGGAGGAGAACTCAGTTGAAAAGCAGTTTTGACACTCGGAATCATTGAGGTCGAAAACATCCAAACTGGCAGACCAATGGTCAACCCAGGAAGGGACAGCTTCGCAATATATGGAGCACCAGTATTTCCAAAAGAAGGAAAAGGACTAGGATTCCAGTCAGAGGGGTTTCCTTGAATAGTAGACTAGGGAAATGTTGCCATTGGTATCAACCTAAGGTCTACTAAGGAGTATTTTAACAGGAAGGATGTTATTTTGCAGACAATTAATTTTAGAATTTGAAACAAAATTTTTCCTTTTCATGTTTTAAGAGTCGAGAAAAGGATGAAAAGGTGACTCTAGTCATTTTCAATGGTTTAGAGAGATTGAAAGGACAAGTGCTTGATGATCATTTCAAATTTAAGGAGTCAGAAAAGATCAAATGTCTACTCAGGTGAATCTAGGTAAAAGGAGTACTAAGAAACCGTGAACTGCAATATACACCTTAGCCAATAAATTGACCAAGGACTTGACATACGTGCAGGCAATCTTCCCAAATGCTATGTTCAGTGTATGAAATTTACAGGCCGGTAGACTCAGCTTCGTACGGATAAAGGATTGCAGCTTAGAGGGGTCTCCCTTTATATACACGATGGTATGGGGAGAACAAGTCTGTGCTAACACTGTCTAATGCCAAATAGAACGACAACTGCTAAGTTTTAAAGATGCTGGAACACGTCTCTAACCTAGAACACTAGATATGATCGTTAATGTTTCAAATTATCCTTAGGTTAATTGATAGATTTTAAAGTTGATCTTGTAATTATGTCTCAATTTCAAGGCTTTAACGATGTTTCTTCTTCCTAAAATGCAAACTAGATGATGAAATGAAATATTTCAATTCGATGAAGGCTAGCTATGTTGGGAAGAAAAATACTCAAATGATGCATCAAACCAAATGCAAATATGCATCTATGACCATCTTCAAATGCTAAATGCGAAATATGAAATCTAATCTTTCATATGATAAGAAAATGTAATGTCAAAACAAATCTTAAAGAAAAATTTCCTTAAGATGTAATGATGATTTTTCTCTTTTTCACAATGCAACTTATGTAATCTAGTGCAAAGGGAAAGATAATGCAAGCAAACCAAGAAGTATGCAAATCACTTTCACATCAACGATTTGAATGCAACTCAAAATGTTCCGAAAACTAGGGAAATAATAGCACTTTCACTTTTAGTTCGAAACATAAAAAATCTTCAAAGAACACACTTTGTTTTGATTCCAATGAGACGATTGAATTGTAATCTATCATTCGTCAAATGCAGCTTAAGCAACTTTCACTATATCTACTAATGAAAAAAACTTAAGGCACAAGAACCAAAAAGTAAACTGCAAGTATGTCTGAACACACAAAAAACTTATAAACATAGGCAATCAATCTTTGACCTCTGATGGGAAGACCAACGAATGTACTGAGGTTGACCTAGACAACCTAGAACCGTAAAAGGCTAATCAAACTTCAAGAACGCTCAAGCCAAGCTAAAAGACAATTGTAATTAGATGATAGGAGAGTCAATGAAAAACACACTAGCAAATCTCAGGGGGAAGACAACTGAGACTGAAAATCAAAGAGAAAACCCTAAATTTCTTATTTTTTTTGAAATCATTGCACCTGTCAGGAGTAAACTAGTGATCATCGCTACTGTAAATAAAAAACCGCGATATCATCGCGACTATCAGGCTCAAATCTGCGATGGTCGAGGAAAAGGAAAGAAATCCAAAATCTTCAAAAACAAGTCAAGTTAACAATCTTCAGGCATCTACCAGGCAATGACACTGATTGCAAGCAAGCAATGAAGTCTAAAAATCAATGGTTGACCAAACTCATCAAAAGAAAAGGTGAAGGAAGGGAAGGAAAGGGTCATAGGCTCCCTAATGGAGTCATCATTTTGTTGACAAGGTTAATCCTCTCAGTAGATAGAGACAATCCCTCTAGCCCAATGAGTGGGTCTAGCAATTGAAGGGACAATCAAATCGACATATTCCTATATTATGGTTGAAAAATAGAACAAGAGAGAAAGCCTACCTTGCTCTGATGCTAATCCGGTTTCCTTTGTTGCGATCTTTGAACTACTTGTGTCAATGCTTATGTACCTTCACAAACCACCAAGAGACAATAAAGCATGCAAAAACCAATAGCAAATCCAATAATAATCTATTTATCTGATCAAGGAATGCCAAACAAATACATACATGAACATGTATATTGGGAAGATGAACCAACAGTTGTATTATTATTTAAAAAATAAAGGGGAAGCTTACAACCATAGCCTTAATGTTGAAAGGATCTCCTTGAGTGGTAATCCAAGTCTAAGCCAAGAAACTCTCCAACGCTCCTTCTCTAAGTCTAATGAATAACCTGTAAGCACAAGCTCAACATAGGGGTGAAAATGGACATATATCAACCATTTGGGAATGGTAGAGGGGAAATTTATAGGTTGGGAGAGGGAGTTATACCTCCTCCAAAGATAGGATTATGCCCACATCTTAAGGAGGTAGCTCATAGGGATGAGACCAAGAGGTCAGATTAGGAGGATTCAGCCTCATCTATGCGAAACCACCTCCAGCGCGATGCTCTGGAAGCTTCTAGATCATGAAGCTTCTCATCCTCTTTGGGAAAACTTCCTTTTTGAGAACATCGTGAGTATGAGAGAGAACAAAGAGATGCCATCGATAGCTTAAAAAGGTTCAACATGTGATCATTGTGGTTTTGAGCTTCATAAGGGTGATGATCTTCATTTTAGGGTTCCATTAGCCATTTCTTCAGGGAAAGCTCCAGATATTTTCCAAGAAACGTTAAACGAGGGATTTGAGTTGTATACATTGATGAATATACTGTATAATGATCATGTTTCGGGCACTTTAGTGTATGTCACAGGGAAGTGCATGAGGCATGACAAAATACTGTGTAACACTATTGAATCTGTTGGAATTTGCATAACTCCTCAATCACTTCTGTGTGATGCATGCCATCCCTGCAACATAACTAATTCTTTGCAACAAAATAGTCTTTGAATCCTTGGGATTATAGGGATGTTGGGCATGAAACCCCCCCACAACATGTTTTGGGGCTCAAAGCCCACGTTTTGAGTAATATTATTGTAAAACCCTGCGAATTGTGGGCGCAGAGCATGAATTGTATGTTAGAGTCATAGGGTTGTCCACCCTAAGTTTTGAATGTAGTGTTGGCCTAACCATGGTTCGCAGACCATGGGATTGTATAAATAGAATGAGGCTCTAAGTTGTAAAGAAAAGGGAATGGAATCTAATAGATAGAATAAGATAGAAAGCATAAAGAAAGAGTCTAAGTATCTTGGGTCATAGTGTAGGAAGAGGCTTTGCAGCTGAGTGCGCAGAGGCCTAGTAGAGTTTGCAGTGCAATGCGCAGACCCCTACAGTTGAGTGCGCAGGGTGGAGTTGAGTCTGTAACCGAGGAGGAAGAATAATAAAGAGAAGTTTTATCTGAATTCTGTGTATCAGTTCTTTTGTTATTACATGTGTGATATCATTTGCAATTATACTGTTTAACTACTGTGTGCATTTGTATGAATGATGAATATTATTAAGTATAACTGAAAGCATACAGATAAACTAAGTTAATCAACTAATATTGCATTACTGATAAGGACTTGGGTAATAACACTGTTCGGCCCCTGAGTAGGGCTGCGTGAAGGCAGTATCTCAGGCTGCGACGTACTGATAAGTGCGTGTAGTGACGTGCGTGGATGATCGAACCGCGGACCACTTGGAATCCATTAGACATCCTCAGGGTGCAGAAACTTGGCTTTAGCACCCTCCCATACTACTTTAGGTGAGACCTCAGTCCGCGCTCCACGGACTGTTGCCAAAAAGGCCAATAGTACCGGGATTTGTTTGGCTAAATCACCTTCGAACCTGGGTCAGGCCCCAACAAGCCAACAAATGGTTTCGTTGCTAGGACCAGGATCTGCATAAGGGATGTATGATGTCATGTCACTGGAATCCAACGAAGAAAGAAATTGAAGGGTGGTTAGACAAAAAGATTCACGAGTTCGCAGCACAAGAAAACAGGAATCCGTGAGTATCAAAGGAACAGTAGTTGGAGATCTACTTATATACGGAAATCCACGAAATTTTCTTTGCATCCTTCCCCTCTGAGTTGTATGAGTGGATCGCGAAGCTAGTAGACAGTTAGGGAAGGTGTAGGCTCGACAAACCAATTGTGTGGACTCCAGAATTAGTGTACAGACTAGAAGCATTGGAAGATAAGATCGCGTGTGCTATGGACCATTGGCTAGATCGAATTATAGGAGGATTGATCATTGAGTTTGCGGTAGACACGACAGTTAGCTACAACGAGGCGGAACAATGCTTCCTCAAAGGACTGCAAGGTAAGTACATTAAATCTTTGAACACTTGGATTAAGATGTTCTTGTGTGAAAAGCGAGTTATGCGAATAAATTGATGTTTGGGGCTACGCGAAGCGGGAAGATCTATAGAAACGAAGGTAGCGTAGAGATAGAAAATAGCCCCTTGATTTTGCCACGGCAAGGAAGTTAGGAAGAGCCCACGAAAGTTTCTCTGAAAAGCGCAGTCAGTTTGATAAGGTAGTGAATTACGCGCCTACCACATCCACCTACACCACCACCAGTCTCATCATATTCACCCCCATCTTCGCCCACACCACCTCCACCACCACCACAGTTCAGTATGGTGAGCGCAATAAAAGTGCCGGTATTCAGAGGAGTAGGAAACGAAGATCTAGACCAATTTTGGTTTGTGGTAAGGGCCGCATGGGAAGCACACAGAGTCATGGATGAAAATATAAAGAAGGCAACGGTGGTGAGCGCATTGTAGGATCGCGCACTGACATGGTACATTAAGCATTCTAATGATCATCCAAATGTGGGGATCGCATATATCCAGGTCGCGCTGAACAGGGAGTTTAGCAGGCCAAAGTCGGAGACACAATCGATTATCGAGTTTAAGGAGATTGCGATGCTTCCAGGCGAGACCCCATGGGATTTGGATCAAAGACTGAAGAGTACGATTCGAGAATCCAACATGACCTTGACAGATGGGCAACAACATGCATGGTTTGTAGTGTCACTAACACCACATCTAGGGATGGCGTTGTCGCAGCAGAAGTTATCCACCCAGGCTGAAGCTTTGGAGATTACAATGGGACTGCACGAGACCCCAATACAAGATCTTGGCCAGGGAGTCCAACAAATCCATGTGCAACTGCAAAATTTGTGTTTGGAAATGCAGAGTTTGAAATAGGACAGGACAACTTGCCCAGAAGTGTGCGAGGAGGTATGGTGCATAAAATGCAAAGGCCAGGGGCATGACAAGGACGATTGTCCAATCTTTGCGAACTACTTGGTGGGAGGAGGGCCGATGCCATTAAGTCCAGAGGCACAAGCAGGACCGAGAGTGGCACTTGCATTACGTTGCGCGATCTGTCAGATAGGAGGAAAACACGCCACGGATAATTGTCATCTATTGCATAAGTATACACACACTTCCCAACAATTATTCTATAATTTCTGTAGGTTGGTAGACCATGATGAGTGCACCTACAGAATTTACGAGCTGATGATGGATTGGACTTCTGCCTACAGAGTGCAGACCGAAACGCGAGCCCTCAACCCAAATGTAGGAATGGCACGTGTTGGATTTTAGGGTCCTGGACGAGGTCGAGGTGGAATGGGAACAGGAAGGGGTCACGGACAACTAATTTGTTACAATTGTGGAGGGCTAGGGCACTATGCTCGCGATTGTATGAATCCAACGAGAGCATCATGTTTATACTATACTCAGTTTGATTATGAGACAGAGGACTGCCCTACACTGATAGCGAGGCTATGTGATAAAGGGATACTCTAGCCTCCGCCGACTCAGAATTTCCAAATGATTAGGTCTAAACCACGAGAAGAGGACCTGAATGTAAACATAGTGCTCTGAAGCGGTATCACGACAGGAGATGACAAAGGTAAGAAGCTTGAAGAAAGTGCATGGGTTCGCAAAGCTCCTACAAAGGACCCTAAATTTGATTTGGAGCGCCCAAAGGAGACATTCATGGAAGCTAATAAGAGCTTCATGAGGCCTCCTCTTTAGGTAGTAAGGATCACCTAGAGCCGGAGATGGATCCTTCAATGATCACTACCTTTTTGGAGACATGTATGAAACTGATGTGCGATAGTGAGGCTGTGAAAGGGCTGCAAGAACTTATCACTAGGTGCGCTGGGTCAGGAGAACCACACGTAGTCCGGAAGCTTGAAAAGCACACATTGCGAATAGGAAGGGAAATGAGATTGACTGCGCAAATTGGGGAGTATGAAATGGATCAAGTAATTCTGGATCTAGGATCAGACGCGAATGTGCTGCTAAAGAAGATATGGGAGCACATGGGTAGGCCCACATTGCAATGGTCCCGTATTCAATTACAGATGGTGAACCAACAGAAGATCCTATTGATGGGAATATTGCAGGGGATAACAGTAGACATCGAGAGTGCGAGCGCGCTTGTAGATTTCGAGGTGATAGAGATTTTTGATGAAAACAATCCTTATCTCATGCTACTGGGAATAGATTGGGCCACTGATATGAACAGAGTAATAAATCTAAAGAAGCATAAAATGATTTTTGAGAAAAAGTCACTATGCATAGTGGTGCCTTTAGACCCTGCAGAAGGAGCACGCTACATAAAGCCAGTGCGCGACAACGAGCTAGACTATATCTACAAGATAACTGCTTGGGAATAGGATTGGGTGAATCCTACAGTGGATGGTTGGATTTCATGAGAGAGCAAAAGCTCCTGCACATCAGATTGGGATGAGGAAACAAAACGATGGCAAAACCAGTTACACAAGGTAACCACGCTCAATTGCAACATGATGGTAAGATCACTGCGCTGCGTGACAACATAGTTAAGAGATCTGCCTGTGTATGATGGGTTGAAAGTGGTGGATGAATTCCTAAGAAAAATTAAGAGCGAAGTACCAAAATAATAGCGGTTCGATGATCTGAAATGGGCACTGCGTGTTTTCCCACAAGATGGTGGGGTACGCATTAGAGAATAATTGAGTGTTGGCGTGAATGCAGAAGGGGGATGCTTATACGATTTGGAAAACCTCAGCTACGGATGAGAGCTGGTTATGAGGGGTGAAATAGCTCACGCGCCCACCTTTCCAGATGGGTACATGCATATGGTACGTAGACCACACGAACACACACCGCTATCACGATAGGAAACATGAACAACAAGCGGAAGCAGGAAAGACAAGTGCGTGAATGGCGAAGCATGATAAAACATAGCATGCCAAAAATCATACACAAGGAAGCCTTTAACAAGGTGTGTGAAGTGCTGAACAGGGTCCACCATGTGAGACGCACCGACTGGGACATGCATGTACCAGTGGTTGTATGGGCTTATAGGACCATGTGCAAAACTATAACTGCGCAAGTGCTTCTGACGCTGAAGTATGAAGCAGGGGCTGTACTCCCTGAGGAGCATGCGAAGACGAGTCTGCACATAACAACACTCGTAGATACAATGGTCTGTGTAGACCGGAACGAAGAAATCACATAGTTGCGCGAAACAGAACATATAAGACTTGAGGAAGAAATCTGACGGGGAAACTTTAGACTTCACGAACTTGAAAAAGACCGGGTACGACTAACGAAGAAAAGTGCTTTAATGGACGTAGAGGTCAAGAAGCTAGAAAACAAAATAAAGGGAGAATTTCTCGTTGAAAAACCGAGGATGGCAAGGCAAGGTGCATATAGTCATACTGATAAATTGGAAATCTATCATTGTGAATTGGTTAGTTTGTTGCCATGGCTGAGACCGCATCTTGCCAAACGTAGTGACCAGGGAAGCGCAGTGAAAATAGTAGAGTGCGCAATGCCGATCACTACAATGGAAGATGGGGATTCTCTGCGAACCATGGTGGAGGACGAGATGAAGCCCTGCACGAGTGGTGTGCCCACCTGACTAGCTGTAGGAAGGATAGTCTTAGTGCTCCAGGCAGTTGAAAGGGAGCGCGGGACTATAAAATATTCTGCCTGGGGGTTATGCGATATGAGAGATGCGTGCAGGAGCAGGACGTCACAGGGTTTGCGATTGTGCATGGAGGGCTGCGCTGCCATGCGGGTTGGCTGGAAAGTGACCGTTGGTGTCACTATTCATGACGAGATGTCTGATTTGAGGGCAAATGGAGCTGGTAGCGGGCATTTAAGGCGCGAGTTATGGGAAAGATTTGGGAAAATTTTCTGCCAAGAAAGAACTAATGGCCCAAAATTGGGGGGAACGGTCGAATTCAAATTCAAAAGGTGCTATAAAACTCACAGGGCTAGCCAACGAAAAACACTTGGTAATTTGAGAATTGAGCGTTTGAGCAGAGCAAAGAGTGTTGAGAGCCGAGCGATAATTGAGTTCCTAAGTTCACGAGAGATAGAAGATAGTCTAGAAATTACGATGACCATTAAGGATGGGTTAGGAATTGAAGAGGTAACTACCGGCAAGGCCGTGCAGACCCAAATGGTGCGGGATGTCCCAGAAGGCACCAGGGTGGTAGCATAAATCCCCAAATCACCACGGACGCCATGGCCGAAGAAGGATAAACATGCAATGGGTCCAGTACGCATGTCCCCGAGAAATCCACGCCACAAAAAATTATCAATGGAAGAAAAGGGAAGGCAGTCACAATTGAAATAGATGAGGAAGAAGAAGACTTGTAGGCCCTGATCATCACTGTAGAGGAAGAAGAAGACGTGGAGGAGGATATCCAACCATTGTGCTCTGCAACAAAACTGCTCACGTATGTCCCTCCACAGAAAGGGAAGACCAAAGTACCAAAGGATCTGGATGCAACAAAGAGTTCACTCCAGACCCCGCTCCTCCTCAACGGTATCACATTTGAGGGCACGCACCTAGGCCGCGTACCAACCATGAAATTGGAAGACTTGGACCTCGGTGACAGCGAGAATTTCCCACACCTAGAGACTGGGAATTTAATGAAGCAAAACACCAAGGGGGCAGTGATAATGCTAGAGCTGCAAAAATGGCTGCGTGGTGTGGAAAAGGCTGGGTTGCTACACTTGTTATGGATTTCATATTTCCACCGTGTGCCCATCACCATTTTCGTCATCACGCAGCTGCTCTGCCTCGTGCATGATGGGTATCTATGGTTGGAGGAGCCTATTCCCATCATGGCAGACCTCATCCACCATATTTTTCAGCTTCTTTGTAAGGGAAAGGACCCCACGACTATAGCCAGAAAAAGTAGCAATTTGGCTCTTGCAAAAGCCATGAAAGAGAAATATAAGATGGAGAAAAAGAATAGGGGCTACGCCATCTCCAGCATCAAGGGCAAGGGGGTGCATGTATCAACTCAACTCCTGGCCGGTAAAGTAATGAGAAAATGCCGCACCGATGAGGTACCAGTGCCGGTGGTCGCGTTGGCCGAGCAGTGCGTGGAGGGGGTCCAGTTCAACTGGGCCGAAATCCTTTGCGAGAAATTTTTGTTAAACTGTCATGAAGCCCAGGAGCAGGGTAAGACCTTCCACTACGCGTGGTTGCTCTTATCCATCTCGCTGGTAGCGGGAGAACTGCCGGAGGATAGTCAGTTTCCCAACATTGACCAAGAATTAGCAGAGGCTGTGAAGTACACTTCACTCTGGGCCACCAAGGACGCGAAACAGATTCGTGATACAAAAATTTTCTGGTTGCTCCTGGAGGTGAGCATCCAAATGTGGATCAAGAGGAGGCCACGCCTGTCACCTACGGTGCACAAAATTCTGCAAAGTTTTGCAGACTTCAAGGCGGATATGCACAACATTTATATCAGGGCACGAAAGGACCTGACAAAGCAGTGGACAAAGCTACCATTTGTAGCCATTGACAACACAATCTTCACTGTATTGGAGACATGGCCTCCCAAGTGGCGCGCCCCAGATTTGGCAGAATTGGAGAAAGTAGTTGTACAGAAAAAGAAGGATGATGCCAAGCTGTGCATCACCCAACTTGCCAGAAGAAGGCGGAACAAAAAAGTGGCAGTACGCGAAGCGACACACAAAGCTGTGGAGCAGAAGAAGATTGCAGAAGTAGTAGCAGCAGCGCAGACAGTAGAGGCAACAACGGTACAGGAAGAGGAGGGCCAAGAAACGTCTTCAAAGTAGGAGGCAGAGGATACAAAAATCGCAGAAGGGAGAGCGGACACAGGGACCACATCCACACAGCTCAAATGGCCCTCTTGGACTTTATTATTCTATCAATAAACTATTTTAGTTTCTCCTACATGTTGTGTACCAATGATGTTTTGTTATGCTTACATGTTTAGCTTAATCTGATCTTGAGCTTTTTATGAATGTATATCTATATCTTTGTGTAGTTTCTCTCTCTTGTGATCTTGCAGGAATTTGGTGAAGCTGGGTCGGTGAAGGAGCAAGGAGCTGAGAGCCACTGAAGAGAGGAGTGATTGGATCAACAAACTAGCGGAAGACACAGGTTAGTTACATCCTTTCTCCTCATTTACATTTCATAAAGAAGAAATACTCAATTAGTTTTCCTTGTTTGTTGCTAAGGCACTATCACACCTTAGAGTGGGATAGGGGCATTTCGAATGGATACTTTTCCCAACAACAAATTGGCGACTCTACTGGGGAACGTATCTTGTTAGTTTATTTGTGTTTCTATTGTTGTTCTTCTCATAAACTCAGGAGTGCCGAATCGAAATGTATTTGCCATTTTCAAATGCAAAGTAGAGATCTGCCACTCTAGTCCACTCACTGGGCCTGTTTTTATGATCTGAACAACTAATCCACAAGTGCTCTAACAGCCCTTTGTGATAGATCTTAGTCCTCCTTTAAATCATCCTCCTAATTGTACCTAATTGATAGCTTTTATCCGGCCAAAAACTGTAGATTAAACTGCAAACCGTGACCCAGAACCCAGAGACAATTCTCGTTTCTGGTTCAGCGCAGACTCTGTGAAGAGGTTCTGCATTTCAACGCAGGTCCCGTGAAGGATACCTGCGCTGAAGTTCAGTTTCTCTGTGCTGAGGGTGTGCTGATCAACCCTTGCCTTGTGCAGCTGTGGTTCCCTGCTTCCTTTTGCTCAGTTTTATCTCTGTTTTTTGCAGCCTATTATCAGTCAGTGTACCTATCTGAAACCCCTTTTCTTTGCCTCAATTCCGCCTCAGTTGTATAAAGAAACTGTATTTGTTCTTTGTGTATTTGTTACATCATTTGCAGTTTCCCATTACAAAAGTAAACTAGTCATACTGTCGCCCTTAGATCTAGACCTGTCGTAAGTGTCGTTTTGATCTTAGGAGTGAGTTTGTTTGCTGTTCATAGTTGATTACGTTTTTACTTTTGTCTTTTGGTTTGAATTTATGCATTTCTGGTGTCGAAAAAAGTGTTTACTTCAAAATCATAAAGTGTCGTAATCGTCTTTTTGTTTTCAAAAAGAAACTTGTTTATGTTTTCACATGAAATCGAATTCAAATTTGTACAACAGCTTTCTTTTTAGGCATCAATATTAAGGAAGCGAAAACAAATACATGCATATGTGCATTTGCATTTTGATAGTTTGCATGCTTTGATTTAGGAAAAGTGCATTTACAGTGTGCTCTATGCTCTTTGAGAAAAGATTGTGTCTTTCTTTTCCCCTTGTAGCTAGGATTTTCATTGTTGAAAAGATATGAAAGCTTGCTTATCATCTTTAGACTGCATTTAGGAATTGTATCATACATCTCGTGGTGATCCAAAAAGGCAAACTTCTAAGAAAGATCAACCTAAAATAAATTGAATGAACTTAACAACGCTTTGTAACTTAACGCACAACATAGAGGTCTAGGCTAGAGACGTGTTCCAGCGTCGTAAAACCTGGTGACTGTCGATCTCGCTGATGGTTGGGTGATTCCTCCTGAGAGACGATAGCGCCAGTACCGATTGTGCTCCCACGTACCGTCGAGTATATATTGGGAGACCCATATAGGAATAAAACCTTTATCCATAGGAAGCCGTGTCGGCCGCCCTACTGATCGCAATGCACTGAACACAGCATTCGGGAAGATTGACCGCCCGTACCTTAAAAAGTATTCTGCGGTTTTGCGAAAAGTTTGGCACACCCTCTACCTAGAACTCCAGAGCAGTTCCTTTTGGCCTTTTTCAGACTCTATAACGGAAAAAGTCCATCCGAGCATTTGTCACTTCGGGCTCGTTAAAACATCGAAGGAGACTAGAGTCATCTTTTGATTTTTCTCGACTCTTTAAAATTGAAAAAGCAAGTTGTGTCTAAAGCGTCTAAAAATTCATTTAATTCGGAAACACACTTTCCCCTTTTTGTATTTTGGTTGATCGAGTAATCCGCAATCGTGGAAGAAATTCAATTGAAACCCCGTCGTTCGTGGAGGCTTACGAGTCAACCGTCTTTGTCTCTGGAATCGAAAACAGTACGGACAAAGCGAACTCGTTTAACCGGTTCGAAATCTCCTATCAAAGTTAGAACAAGTGTTCCAACAACATCTGAGATTCTGGTTACTCCAAACATTTATGGAAACCCTGCCTCTATAGAAGAAGTTCAACAGCCACAGAGGGACAGTGATACTGATCCTAGTCTGAGAGCAAACACTTGTGTTACTGAACCAGTTCCATCTGTAACCGGTTCAGAGAGTCTTGTTCCTCAAACATCTGTCGCTGTTGATTCAACCCCTTCTTCGGCACCAGAAATATTTTACGGACCTGACGGTCTTCCCCTTCCACCTGGTTTGATTGCGATAGAGGAAATTATAGAAGATCCGCAAGCAAGTACTCCAACACATTTTGGAGTCGGGGTCACTATATTTCCTTCGACATCAGAAGTTAGTCTACCACCAGTGGAAGTTCCTGTAGAATCGCTAGGTAATCTTTTGGATAGACTCAAAATGTCTGAACAACCGTCAACATCTAGCACTATGTCGACTGACACAGCGATAGCAGAACTCCCTGTCGTCACTCCGACAATGTTTGCTGGCATACCATCTGTCCCAACTAGCTCACAACCGCTAGAAGGAGTCCATCCAGGGACTATTTCGACAGTATGGTCCGTTCCTGTTTGTTCCTCCGGAATAATATTCGGCAACTCTTATGTTGAGACTTGCCAAATTGATCCATTTGGACGTCAATTTGGGCAATCCAGTCCCCAAGGGCAGACAATCCCCTTGAGTTTCGGATTGCCACCGTATGGGGGGCAGTATGCCCTTTCATTACCCCCTCCGGGAGGATATCCATACGGGAGTTCACAACAGTATTCAGGTTATACTGGAGTTACATCAAGTGGTTGGGTACCTATACTACCCCAACAACCAAGGGTTGTGTATTCTATGCAACAATGTGTACCTATGTCGAACATCCCGACTACACCAGCTATTGTGACAGTGTCGCAAGTTCAAACGTTGCCTGTTGTATGTCAACCTTAGATTTCTCAGGTTATAATGCAACAGCCCCTTGACCCTGTGACTCAACCACAATCGCCTACTGGTGGGGCGACACAGGTCCAAACGGGTACAATTACCCCGCATCTTGGTCCTACGGTTAGTATAGCGCAATAGAGCATGGCTTCACAACCGTGGCTGGTGCAATACCAACAACCACAATTCGAACAAGTGTACCAAGGTTCTGAGCAGCAGATCTTTGCGAACAGTGGACAACCGTACATTCAAAACGGTCAAAATCAACCACTTTACGGTGGTCATGTCCACCAACCGTATCAAACATACCAGCATCAATTACATTATGCTGGTATGCAAAGGCCAACTGCTCAGGCAATTCCATCGTATCCTGGGTATGCTTCACCTAACCTGAATCAACAGTTACCATTCGTGGCAACTTTAGAGTTACCCGATTTACACCGGTTAACAAACGATCCAATTGCTTACGCCCCTTGGTGGCCAGTGATTCCTCACAAACTTCCTTCAGATATTCCTAAATTTAATGGAAATCCAGGTGAGGACCCATCGAATCACGTGATGACATTTCATCTATGGTGTTCATCAAACACCCTAAACGATGATTCGATAAGGCTTCGCCTTTTTCAGAGGACATTAACGGGTCCAGCGGCAAAATGGTATATTGAATTACCTAGAGCTTCGTTCGACAATTTCAGCACCTTAGCCATGACTTTCTTAACCCATTTTCAATTACCAATAAGGTATGAAACAGGAACGGAAATCTTAACCAACTTCAAACAGACAATGGCCACTCACATATCTGATCATATACATGAGTGGCGACGTCGTCGTAGGATGGTAAAAACGTACGTTCCCGATCAGCTATTAGCTGAATGGTTTATCAAGTCGTTACTTCCTGCTATAACGGAAGATGTGGCAAAGGGGGGAGTCGTAACGGAAGAGCAAGTTATCGCTCGTGCGCAATATCTGCACTTGGTCTATACTCAGTCTGGCACGCTCTACGACAAAATACCTGACGCCCCTAGACCGGAATTCTCAATTCCTCCTCCTCCTAAATCAAACAATGACTCTCACGCCGGCGATGGCGTGATTGGGACGACAAACGCGAAATCAACAAAGGCTATGTCTAAGAAAGCCCGTAAGATTTCAGATCAAAATGCAAAAGACGAACTTCTCGCCTCGGAAGTAAATGCCGACAAGGGCAAACAACTGAAACAACCAGGGGGCAAGAAGAGAAAGAAATGGAGAAAAAAGAAGCACGATAAAGCTTCTACAAACCCTTCTGGGAAAATGAAACCCCCTGCGGGGTGTCATATATGCGATGAGGATCATTGGACGAGAGATTGTCCACATATAGCTAAAGTTAAGAAACTCTTTAAGAGTTCAAAAACCTCAGCAGTATTAACTGATCCGTTTCCAAACCCGGGAACCAAACTGGTTGCTAATCAAAATGCTTCTCGATCCCAAGTTCTTATGTTGTCTATCTCAGAGCAAGCAAAATGATGCTTTGACAAGGAAGAAAGATTACGGGAATCCACAGCTGTCGAATAACAAGGCTAATGAACAACCTGGTAGTTCGACAACAACTTTGACTGAAGTTGTGCCACCCATCATTCCTGGACCAATGATAAAGTCGCCAAAAGGAGTAGTACACAAATCGACATTTAATCCTAGTGCAAAAGTAGCACAGAATTATAATATAGTAGAGGACTTGGCCCAATCGCCATCCGCTATGTCGACACTTGAGGTACCGCAAAATTGCCCCTCCCAAAAGAAAGCTTTATTATCAGCAATAGGTGGGATTGGCCCAATGGATTCCAATCTTGTGGCCTTTGATCATAAAGGATATGACCCTCAATTACCAGCTCAACTAGCTTTCCTTATTCAAGTGAAAGCCCTCAACAAAACTGTTCATCGAACAATTATTGATGAGGGGGCATCCACATGTATTATGTCGATGAGTTGCTGGAAAAATTTAGGCTCACCACCCTTGTCGCGATCTTCAACAATGATAAAAGCATTTGATGGACGATCATACACTCCATACGGGATTTTAAGTAACTTGAAAGTTGAACTAGGGGGCAAAACAGTAGAAGTTGATGTTGAAGTAATCGACGGAAACCTCGATTACAACATCCTACTGGGAAGGCCCTGGATATATGCCATGGCCGCAGTTGTGTCGACCTACTTCAGGAAGATTGCATTTCCCTTTCAAGGAAGAATTACAATCATCAACCAACAAACATTTCTCCCCAACAGTTCACAAGTTATGGGAAGCATTCCAATGATCCATGGAAGCGATCATCCGCTTCAAAATATTGGAATAGGCCTCCTAAAAGACCCTGCCTTAATGGGTACTTTTGCCCTACCACCTCCAAGTAATCTGGCGGAAGTGGCCACAGTGGAAACCTACAATATGAAATCTTCTATATCTAATGGATTCGGAAGATTCCTAAACATTTTGTTAGCATGGATCATCGCCCTAATAGAAATATTGTAGCAATCAATTTTCTTGGCAAACCAAAATCAACACTCATCGAGTGTTTGGATAGATAGGTCTGAGGAATATGGCACCTCTTCAAATCCTTCGTCACTTGTACATTCTACAAACGAAGGAATCATTCAATCAATGGTAATTGACGGGGTGCCATGGAATGATTCCCACCATCGTTCCCTTCTCCCGGATCGTGGAGAAGATACTAAAGATGACCTTTATCATCCTTCAGTTTTCGATTTTCTATCAAATACTGTAAATACAGTGGGCTCTGAGGATGGTTCTTACCTCGTGTCAACCTCGTTAAAAAATGAAACAAGGAGTCATGAGGATAGTTCTTTTACTGTGTCAACCTCATTAAAAAATGAAACAAATCCCCTTTTCAAATCTCAAAGGTAAACCTTCATTCCAGCCACCGAGTTGAATGCAATGAAGCTTGGGGGGCATGCACCTCGATTTGCGTTATTATGCTGGGGGCATGCAAACTTATCACGAGCAGTGTTACTGTAGGGTTCAAGCTCGTTAAAAAATAAACCCGCCATCGAGCAGTTTTAGCACATAGTTCATGCTCGTTAAAAAATAAACATAAGACTGAGCAGTGTTTTTCCGCATTTAAGCTCATTAAAAAATGAACTACCCTCCGGTAAATAACCACCGTGAATGTAACATTATCAGCCATTAAAGCCTTGGTCGTGTTTGCACCGTCACCTCCACTTTTCCATTGGCCGATCATTCACCTCCATTTGATTGTTTACCCATTTTCAGGAACAGCTACGAAGAGTGATTTCACTAGCCATCCTTGTGACACTGCCGTGATTGGAAAATTCCAACCCTTACCTGGAATCAGCTGCTACCCGTTTTATCACTCGTTCCTCAAAAGACGAGTCTTCTTTAAGCTCTTTTCATCTGACTCGTAAAATATGAAAAGATTGCCGAGTTTTGGCCTTCCAGCTTGTTAAAGCGACCGGAAGTGCTATCCCTCCTTTAGATTTTAATCTTTTTGGACCTGAGGGATTATTGCACAAAAAGATCGAGCGCTTGTTTTGTTCGGCTCGTTAAAACTATCGAAAATTCATCCCTTCTGTATTGTTTTATACTTTTTCGGACTTAAGGGATTAGATGACAAAAAATGACTTTCGGAGTTGACTTTACGTACCTTTTCAGACTCTCTAAAAATGAAAAGGACCGAGTTATATTTGTCGTTAGACTCGTTAAAAACATTAAATAGCGACAAACTTGTCTTTAGACGAGAACGAGTTTTACTATCGCTAGGCTCGTTAAAACATAGCGATGGGTTTGCCCGAAGGGCAAATTATAGAACAAGCATATGTTATCCTCCTCAAGCTTGAAAAAAATAAAGAGGTACTGGTCAGCAATGACTGGGGAAAAATTGGGAAGAAACTCAAAGAACTTTATTGGTAGCAAGTCGCTCTTGAACATGACACTTCCACTCCGTGCCAGGGTCGGGTTGGGTTGTTTCACTCACCAGTCACATCGCCATGGTCTCACCATACCATCCAAATTTGGGGTAAATGCTACCAATCCATCACACAAGTGTCGCCGATATGTTCAAGAGAAGTCATCCAGAGAAGTCAACCGTGTCCCATCCACTACCATACATTATTCTTCATTCTTTCATGACCGCCACCCTGAACCGTATATCATCAGATCGTTTTCACCTCCATCAAAATCATTTGCTCCGTTCTGTGTCACTGATGTGGGATACATCAAGGCCCTCCTTTGATGGATCGCTTCTTGTCGACATCAGCTCATTATCCAAGAAGTTGATCTAGGAACAACCCCTTCAGTACTTTGAAGCTTGCATGCCTCAATGGCAAGTTTCTCACTTCCGGCGACAGGTATACATCAATGACCTTCGACCGAAAGATTTTGCGTGGTGCTCAACGCCAAGTCCTTTATTCACACCACGTGAATTGTACTGCAGTACCTTGAGGGTCATTATCATTATCGGTGATTCCTATCGCGCTTGTTAACGGTTTACCTCATTGACTGGTAATCAAGCGATGTCTTTCCATGTTCGACTTCAGAACATTTCTCACATGGATTGAATTGTACTTAGAGTGAAGATCGAACGAGTTTGAAGACCCCGGATCTAGTTTCATCCATCTGGGCTGCGATATATATTCAGGAAAAATAAAGACATTGCCATGTACGGCATTGCAGCACAGACAATCATCCTACAAAAGGATGATGATTTCAGCAGGATCATTAGTCTATCATCAGACAATTGTCTGTCCTATGTACATAAAAATGAATTTATAAAGCTGAGCATGGGAATGCCCGCCTCAGCTAGATCATGAAAACAGTATGAAAAATAATGTATTGTATTGTATCTTATTACAGGTCTCCTCCCAGCATTGAATGAACTTCGGATCCCCCTAATAAAGCATTTCACCCGATAAACGGCCTCATACTTTAGGGGGAAACTGTTATAGACATTTTTGTGCCTTACAACTATAAGCATGAAATGTCTATAATTCAAGGGATCCAAAGTCCCTAAAGATGTTGTTACAGCTCCTAAAGGAACAAGGTCAACCAATGACAACTTCTCCCAGAAGTTCTCCACCAAAAACCACTCAGAAACAGTCAATTCAGGATCAATTCAGAAGCTCTTCTAGCTGCCTGCGTTGAAATGTAGAGACTACACTGGCTAGGTGCACTGCAACGCAGGTGGAAGCACTACCAGGGTGCGCTGAGCGGGAAATGACAAATGGCAAGCTCATTCAACGAGGTGGAAAGGCCATGGAAGCTTCCAGAATCTTCTCCAATGACATTTGCCTCAATGAATTCGACTAGTGATGAGTAAGAGGCTCTCAACCTCCAAGTGGAAGCAAGAACTAACAGAGAGAAGCCACAAGTCAAAACATAAACTGAATCATCCTCTCTGCTTACATCTATATATGGATCTCTCACCCAGAGGTTCAGGGGAGGCTGGAATTTTGTACTTTGCAGAGAATTGTTGTTGGTTTGAGATTGAGATTAGTACATTGGGTGATTTATGCTTTGTTGGAGGAGAGGAAGGGATTCCTTTGCTGGGAGGTAGATGCTGGATCGAAACTCACTTGGTTGTATCTCCTCTTGGAATTTATTATTCTATCAATAAACTATTTGAGTTTCTCCTACATGCTGTGTACCAATGATGTTTTGTTATGCTTACATGTTTAGCTTAATCTGATCTTGAGCTTTTTATGAATGTATATCTATATCTTCGTGTAGTTTCTCTCTCTTGTGATCTTGTAGGAATTCGGTGAAGCTGGGCCGGTGAAGGAGCAAGGAGCTGAGAGCCACTGAAGAGAGGAGTGATTGGATCAACAAACTAGCGGAAGACACAGGTTAGTTACATCCTTTCTCCTCATTTACATTTCATAAAGAAGAAATACTCAATTAGTTTTCCTTGTTTGTTGCTAAGGCACTATCACACCTTAGAGTGGGATAGGGGCATTCCGAATGGATACTTTTCCCAACAACAAGGAAGCATGGTAAGACCATCTCTGTCTGGAGTGAATTTGTTATTGCAATAAAAAATTGGTTCTATCCATTGGCCTACACGCAACAAGCCATGATGATTTGGCAAACTCTTTGGCAGTTGAAAGGGCAAAGTGTACAAGGGTATACTCAAGAGTCCCAAAAGAGAGCATTGACATTGGGTATTTCATTAGACTCACCAAAAACTCTTTTGAAGTACATTGGTGGTATACACAACTACATGAGGCATACCATCCTCATGTTTAATCCCACTAGTATAGATGAGGTATCTGTACAAGCTACTCATCTAGAAGCTAGAGGAAAGAATGGAAATCCAGAAGTTGGGGGACCATCCCAACCCACTGTAAGCAAGAGCAAGCAGAAAATAAAGCAGAAGTGGAAAGAAAGGAAGGCTAACACTGCACAGGAAGGCAAAGCCTCATGCACTCACTATAAAAAGGAGGGGCATGATGATGAGCACTGTTGGATTCTGCATCCAGAGCTGAGACCTAAGAAGTTGAGGGCAAGAAGAAGAAGACTGCTGCAGCTATTTAGAAATATTTGGGGTCAGACTCGGGAGATGAAACAATCATTGCAGCCATAGGTATAAAAGGTAAGAATTCTGAAGCATCTACTAGTAATTCTTCTCAATCTGTTATTGACGAAGAGCATGAGAGAAAAAGGCATGAGCTTTTTCATATTCGAGTTGTTTCCAAAAATCAAAAGATTGATACTTTGTTTGATAGTGGCTCACAAGTACAAGGATAATTTTAGGGGCGAATGTTCGCCCTTTGGCGAAATTAAGGGGTTTTAAATTTTTAGTGGGCGAATATTTTGTATCATAGTACATTTTTACAAATCACCTCAAATAGCCCACCTTATTTTAAGGGAGAGGGTAAAAAAGGTAAATTTAGCCCTTGAAATTAGGACTTACAACCTTCCATTCGCCCATTTTCAAGAATAGGTTTTATTTAAGTGAATCCATTCGCCCATTTTCAAGAATAGGTTTTATTTAAGTGAATCCTATGGGCCAAATACCATATTTATAAAAGAGGTATGGTAAATTAATAAAAATATAAATAAATGAGAGGTATGGTAAATAAATAAAACATTTTTTATATTTACTCCATAAGTCACCTTATATACATGTAAGGGTGTAAACAAATAAAAATATAAGTAAAGTGGAGGTATGGTAAATAAATAAAACGTCTTTTTATACTTACTCAAAAGGTATGGTAAATAAATAAAAATATAAATAAACTAGACGTATCGTAAATAAATAAAACCTCTTTTTATATTTATTCCATAACCCTCGTTCTATTTATGAAGGCTCAAGAAAGAGGTTTTATTTAAGTGAATCCTATGGGCCAAATACCATATTTGTAAAAGAGGTATGGTAAATTAATAAAAATATAAATAAACGAGAGGTATGGTAAACAAATAAAACATTTTTTTATATTTACTCCATAAGTCACCTTATATTTAGGAATACTCAAAAAATGGGTTATATTTAGGTGAAACCTATGGCCAAAATACTATGGGACAAATACCATGGACTAGATTGTTATTGATACCATGCAAAAAACTATTATTAACCCTAATATTAGAATTAATAAAAATAAAAATGGCATATGGTATTGACCCATGGTATTCACCAAAATGGCACATGGTATTGACCCATGGTATTCACTTGGAATGTAACCTATTTAAATGGGGGAATTAAACCAGCATGTAGCCTATGCTAAGATTCACTAGGACTTTACAAAGTTTTATTATTTAGTGAAAGACTCACCAAGATCTTACAAGATTTTATAATTGAGTAAAATATTCGCCATGCTTGGTGAGAGATTCGCCAAAAAATTATATATACATATTATATTATTGATAAAATCGCCTTCCATTTTTCCTATATACCATGGAGATTCGCCCATTTGTTATATTTATAAATTTAGAGGGGGTTCTTAAAATTTTCCCTGCACAAGTAAATCTGATTTCTGAAGCAATTGTAAAGAAATTGGGATTAGCAACTACACCTCATAAGAAGCCATACCCATTAGGATGGTTGAATGATAAAGCACAACTACAAGTGACTAGACAGTGCAAACTCAAGTTTTCTTTTGTGTCAGCATTTGTAGATGAGGTTGAGTTAGGAAGTCCTTACTTGTATGACAGAAAATCTATTTTCTTTAGATCTGAGAACAAGTATATACTTGTTAAAGGTGGAATCGAATACTTTGTAAGAGCTCATAAGCTCAAGAATAATTATACTCTCATAAACTCAGGACAGATGAAAAGAATGATAAATTCATGCAAACAATTCTTACTAATGGTTGTAAAGGAAAAGAAAACTGATAAAATCAATGTATTTGAAGGCTGTAATTCTGATTAGCAAGCTGATATAGAAAAGATTGTTTCAGAGTATTATGTCTTGTTTCAAGAACCTCAAGGTCTGCCACCAAAAAAGGGAATAATACATGATATTATTTTGTAGCAAGATGTTCCTTTGCCTAACATTGGGATGTACAAGTTATCTGCTTTAGAGAATGCTGAAATCAAGAAGCAGGTGCAGGAGTTGCTCGAGAAAGGGTTCATCAGGCCTAGCACATCACCATGTGGGTCACCAATCGTTTTGGTGAGAAAGAAGGATGGCTTGTGGAGAATGTGCATTGACTACCAAGCACTGAATAAAATAAGGATAAAAAATTGTTATCCCCTTCCTCGCATAGATGATCTTTTAGATCAACTGAAGGAAGCTGTTTATTTCACCAAGCTAGATTTGCAAAGTGGATACCATCAGGTCAGAGTTGCAGAGCAAGATGCATGGAAGACTGCTTTCAAAACAAAGTAGGGATTGTATGAATGGCTGGTTATGCCTTTTTTCTTGACCAATGCCCCTGCTACTTTCATGAGATTAATCAATGATGTACTCAGACCTTTTCTTGATGATTTTGTTACTCTGTATCTGGATGACATTCTAATTTTTAGTAAAACGTGGGAAGAACATTTAAAGCATGTTAAGCAGACATTAGATGTTTTGAAAAGAGAAAAACTTTATGTTAAACTATCCAAATGTGAATTTGGCAAAACCTCTCTAAATTATTTGGGTCATATAGTAGGGGGAGGTGAATTGAAAATAGATCCCTCTAAAGTGGCAGTCATTGTAAACTGGCCTAAACCCAAGTCTACTATGGAAGTGAGAAGCTTCTTAGGAGTAGCATAGTATTGGAGGAAGTTCATTTCAAAATTTTCCTCAATTGCAGCTCCCTTACATGCTTTGACATGATTGAACAAGGTGTTTAAGTGGGGAGGGAAACAACAGAAAGCCTTCGACACCTTGAAAGAAAAAATTAGTACAACACCTGTACTAGCACCGCCAGATCTACAAAGACCATTTGAGATCCAAACTAATGCCAGTGACTATGCCATGGGAGCATTGTTGACACAGCACGGTAAACCCATATGTTATCATTCTGAGACTTTTAATCCTGTAGTAGTTAACTACCCTACCTATGATAAAGAATTGTATGCATTAGTTCAGAGTGTGAAAAAGTGGAAACATTACTTAATGGGCAAAGAAACAGTAATACATACTGATCATCAGCCACTTCAATATCTACACTCCCAAACTAAGTTGCAACAATGAAGACATTATAGATGGATGGGTTTTCTACAACAATTTCATTTAGTCATCAAATATAAAAAGGGCATACATAACAAGGTTGCAGACATGTTATCTAGACCCATTATAAATGCATCTACCATACTTAAGCATAATTCTATGCTGGATGAAAGCTACATAGAACAGTATGCTTAGGACACAGACTTTAAAGATGTATATGCGACTTTGAGTCAAGGCAAAAGAGTAGAAGAATTGGACTATCATGTGAAGGACCGACTCTTATATCATTGTGGGAAACTCTGCATTCCACAAACTGAGAGAGCAAAGATAATTAGGGAAGCACAAACTTCTCTGATATCAAGTCACTTGGGGTAAGTAAAACAGTTGCACAGCTGCAAAGGTTCTGCTATTGGCCAAGAATGAGTGAGATAGTTTCTAGATATGTAAAGGGGTGTGCTATGTGTGCTAAAAGCAAGCCCAACAATAGAAAAATAGGCTTGTATACTCCATTTCCAGTTCCTTCTCACCCTTGGGAAAGCATTTCCATGGATTTTGTTGGAGGACTACCTAAATCTAGGAAAGGTCATGATTATCTATATGTTGTTGTGGATAGGTTCAGCAAAATGTGTATTTTGATACCCTGTAGTAAACAGATTACAGCTGAACAAACTGCAAAATTATTCTTTGAACATGTATGGGTTCATTTTGGATTACTCACTTCTATTATATCTGATCGAGACACTCGATTTGTGGGAAAGTTTTGGTCCAGTCTGTGGGAACTAATGGACACTAAATTAAAGAAGAGCACAACTTTTCATCCACAAACAGATGGCCAGACAGAAGTAGTTAATAGGACAGTGATCCAGTTGCTAAGAGGATATTGAAGTAAGCACCCTAAGCTTTGGGATGAACACTTGTGTTATGTGCAGCATGCTTACAACAGAGCCAAACACTCTTCTACCCAGAGATCTCCTTTTGAGACCTGCTTTGGTTTCATACCAAGGTCCCCCTTAGATTTTGTCTTTGGTAAAGATACCATGGTTGATGGACACAGTGATTTGGACAGGGCAACTAGGTTCATTGAACAGATCCAGGAGATCCACCAGGCAGTACAAGAACAACTGGAAAAGAGCCAGGCCAAGTACAAGGCTAGGCATAATAAGCATCAGATGGAGCATAGTTTTCATGTTGGAGACCAAGTCTGGCTATATATCGGCAAGGACAGGATGCAAGGTGAAGGCAAGAAGCTAAAACCTATCAGGTATGGACCCTTCAGGATACTTTAGAAGATTGGTGAAAATGCTTTTCGTCTTGATCTGCCAGCTTACATGCACATCTACTTAGTCGTGAATGCAGATTGCTTGAGGTTGTTTGAACCTTCAATGGTTTAGGACCCTGAAGAGCAGAGCCAATTGCCTTTTGTTGATGACCTGCTACCTAAGTATCTTAATGAGTTCCAGGAAGACACAGTGTTGGACAAGAAGGTAAGGACGACACGCAGTGGATAGGTGGAATACCTTAGGATTGGGCTTAAAGGTTCGAAGCCGAGCAGTGCGAAGTGGATTGAGATTGGACACGTGATACAACAGTTTCCTCACTTAGTCAATGCTTGAAAAAAAACCAACTTTTGTTGGTCCAAAATCTCTTCAGTAGGGAGGCCGTGATCCAAATTGGATCCATAAACGACTTTCAAAGAACCGTGACTAAATCAATTCGAAAAAATCTTGAATGAAATCCAAAACAGCAATCGAAAACACCCTGAACCAATGGCCATGGCAGTCGGCGCGGAACGACGAGGACCTCGGTTAAAGCACGCTGACCGAGGCCCATGGAGACTGTGCAGGAGGTCGATGTAGCCCCTGGTATCCTCGGAACAGGAAAAGGAGTTGGTTTTTGATGCGCGATTAGCACCTAGCACTAATCGCGCATCGCTGGGCGAACAAGGCTGAAATGGTAGAGCCTTAAGCACTCGGTCACGTTGGGAGCCAGAGGACCGTGGGTAGAGAAACAAAAAGCGCCATTGTACGAAGGTGGGACCCACAACTTGGAAATCGGCGGTTTGATCGGGGTGCCCATGAACGGTAAGAGGTTTTGGAGAAAACGGAGTGATCACTCAGCGATCGACGCGTGGTAGCGAAGGTGAGAGAAAAACCGCCGTGATTGCACGTTATCGGTTGAGCAAGTCAACTGCGCTTGACGTGTGTATGACGTTGGATCTGGAGGAGCCCAGATCGGATGGCTGAGATTGCGCCCGATAGACAAAAGAGGGATCGACAGGGAATTAAGCTGCAATTTAAGGGAGTTTGGAATCCGTTGACTGCCACAATGGAGGAAGAAACGAATTGACGAATAGGCTGGTGTTGTTCCGATGGGGACATGTGGCTACTTCGTGAGCGTTCATGCTGACGCCGAACAGGGAACTCCAAGCATGCAGACGGTAGGCGAATCAACACAGGCGGGAGAGGAATCGAACAGGCATGGAGACCGAATGGCTAAAGCCGTGAACAGAGACAGTTGAACGGAGATCAAGAGAGAACGAAGAGTCCAAGCGACCAAGAGAGACAGTGAACAGTGAACCTTGAGAGGAGGACTGAGCACAGAGAGCAGTAAAGCCAAGCAGAGGAGACAAAGGGCCGAGCTGACCACAGGCAGCACCGAGCACCAGAGAGCTTGAAGAATCAAGCCTTCCCATAGAGGAATCTATACGGATTGAGCACCATAGTTGGCTCTTTCCACTGTAGACCAAGGGTCACAGAGCTGGTAGGAAGAACAAGAGTCTGTGAACTTCGAGTGGCTTGGGGAATCCAAGATCCACCCTGCCAAGAAAAAGCTGCTTCAGGAGAACTCATGTTGAGTCCCTGCATTGTAATTTCTCTGCTGAAAGACACAACAAAACAAGGCCACCACTAAATCTGGACTAGAGACGTAGCCCTGGAGAATAGGGTGAACTCCCTATTAAAAACTGCTTGTGTATTTGTGTTGCTTATTGTATTTCTCTGCTGTCTCTCCATTTATTTTCTGTGTATTGGAAATCTGATCAATCCGTTGTTTCAATAACACAGAACACACACACCAACACATGGGTCTGTAATACCTTTTGTTTAATAAATCTTCAGCTGAGGTCACTTATAGGGTGATTATCAGATCAAGGAAGCAGTTCTCAAAGCACGCGTCCAACCATGGATTGATGAAACCTTCATAATCACGATAGATATTGAAGGAAATCTCATGCAGATTTAGGGGATGCATGCACAGATACAGGGCAGCACGCTGGAAACAAAGGTCTCAAAAGAGAGAATGCAGCAGGTTCAGCAAGCAGCAACTCACTGTGCTGTAGACATCAGCACCATATGGGAACAACTAGAGGGACTCCGTGCTGACAGAGTGACTTGAGGGCGAGTCACAATGTTTGTGTTGGGGGCCTGTTGGGGATGGAATCGCCCCATAACATGTTTTGGGGCTCAAAGGCCAAGCTTTGAGTAATATTATTGTAAAGCCCTGCGAATTGCGGGCGTGGAGCATGAATTGTATGTTAGAGTCATAGGGCTATCCGCCCTAAGTTTTGAATGTAGTGTCGGCCTACCCATGGTCTGCAGACCATGGGATTGTATAAATAGAGCGAGGCTCTAAGTTGTAAAGAAAAGGGAATGGAATCTGATATATAGAATAAGATAGCGAGCATAGAGCAAGAGTCTAAGTATATTGGGTCGTAGTGTAGGAAGAGGCTCTGCAGCTGAGTGTGTAGAGGCCTAGTAGAGTCCGCAGCTAAGTTGTGTGGACCCCTGTAGCTGAGTGCGCAGGGCAGAGTCGAGTCTGTAACCGAGGAAGAAGAATAATAAAGAGAAGTTTTATCTGAATTCCGTGTATCAGTTCTTGTGTTATTACATGTGTGATATCATTTGCAATTATACTGTTTAGCTACTACACGCATTTGTATGAATGGTGAATATTTTTAAGTATAACTGAAATCATACAGATAAACTAAGTTAATCAACTAATATTGAGTTACTAATAAGGACTTGGGTAATAACATTGTTCGACCCCCGAGTAGGGTTGCACGAAGGTAGTATCTCAGGCTGCGAGGTACTGATAAATGCGCGTAGCGACGTGCATGCATGATCGAACCGTGGACCACTTGGAACCCATCAGACATCCCGAGGGTGCGGAAACTTGGTTCTATCACCCTCCCATACTACTTCGGGTGAGACCTTAGTTCGAACTCTGCAGACTGTTGCCAAAAGGGCCAGTAGTACCAGGATTTGTTTGGCTATATCACCTCCAAACCTGGGTCAGGACCCAACAAGCCAACAAGGCAAGTGCCTCATATCTTATGAGGAGGACCATGTTATTTACCCATTTTTCTTGAATTACAGTACTTGTCATGCCCACATTTAAGACATATCTCTTTGTTTGCGTATTCTCCTCTATGTAGAATACAATATTTCAGACATGCATGATATGATATGTACTCAACACCCAACATTTTTAACAACTACTTTGCCTCTTTGTAGCCACCTGACAATACATAATCACTCAGAAGAACCTTATCTTTGAATATCCCGCAGTTGGTGGAGAATATAATTTTACAATATATTTAACATTCATAAAATCAACCATTTTTAAATTTGATTGTGCAAAAAAATATAAGGAACTTAATCGTCATGCAAGTAAATTACCTCAATATTTCCAAGAAACATGCATTCGACATGCCAAACTTTTCTTTCATGTTGTCAACAACATCATTGTCCCTAGCTGAGTATACTTTGACTTACTACCAAGTCTAAAGAGAGGGGTGGTGGACACATATTTCAATATTTTGATTAAGGTATCAATGATATGAGCATCATCCCTTAGCTCATCATTCTGGAATGCATCTAACAACATTTCCTCCATGGCAGTTGTATCCTGTAAGTAATCATCCATACCAACCTCCATTTGCTTTCTTCCATTGCCAAATTGTGATGAAGAACTACTATTGTTGTATTCATTCCTAATTGGTGAATTTGGACGTAATGGGAATTGAATAGGTGGTTGATTCAACCATTCTTTGTATGCTTCCTCTCTAATTCTTGCTCTTAATGCAACCTTATCTCAATTTGACATTTTAGTGGGGTGCACAAAAAGATGGTAGGTGGATCGCTCATCATCACTAGAATCCTAATTTCAAAATATATTGAACTTCATTAGTAAAATATCAATGATATTAGTAAGCACGAAAAAGTAATTAGTTTGTTGAAATATTAGTGTACCAAACAATTATTAGAATCGTTGATCTAGGATTGCAACTAGAAGATGTCATGTTCCAATTGGCAGGGCAAAGAGGTTGTCTATTTTCATCTACTAACTACTTGTGATATTATGCTCCTGATAAGAGCTTCCGATGTTTTTGAAAGTAATATGGAGTAATATTTTCAACATCTGAACTTGATTCTAAATACGGGTCTTACAAATAATTTGCATTCATTTTTATTCAAATTGACATGGATTAAAAAAAATAAATTCAATTAGATAATCGAAATATAAATAAAATTTGAACTTACTCAAGATGGAAAAGGAGAGCTCCACAAAAGACTTTGATATCGAATATGGAATGAGATGGAATTTGAAGAATTGGCCATTTGATACAATTGAGATTTTGTCCCTATATTTGAGAAAAATTAGAAATAAAATTTTGTGTGAACATCTAAAATTAATCTCGAGAACCATATAACCACAATCTGAATTTCAATATAGTTTTGAAACCACTTTTCAATAACAATGGGACTTTAAGCAGAAACTTTATACTATGAACTACTGTAATTCATGTGGATGTGTGCTGAAGGATAATTTGAGATTAATATACCATTTAATGTGAAAATAAATTTTCAGATAGCTTTTAAACCTCACTAGTGAGCTAATCAGAATAAATCACATTGGTTCATTTAAATAATAAGCACACTGATGCATTTAAATAATACCCACACCGTTTCGAGCATTCCGAAAAAATAAAAAATAAATTATCATATCAGTGCTCTTTCGCATAAAAATGAATCGGTATGTTTAAATAAAAAACAACACTGGTATGCAATTATTTCCCAAATTTAGAAAAAAAACGAATTACATCGTCTCTGTGCTCTTTTGAATATATACCACACCATGGCACTAAAAAATATAATCGCGCCATTTCAAGATTTCGAAAATAAATAAAAAAATTTAATCATATCGGGGCGTTGAAAAAATATGGCACCTCGGAAATTCCTATGTGATTGTTTTATAAATGCACTGGTGCGCTTGAGTATCGAATGCACCGATGTGCGGAGAAATTGAATAAAAAAAACATGATATTTTTATTTATTTATTCATTAGAGGAAATTTCACCCTAAAAGTGCCCATGAAATTTTCAAGTAATTTCCATGTCATAATATGTAAACCAATCAAATTCCTTTAAATTTAAAAAGAGGTACATGTAAATATTTTGGAGGGAAAAGAAAAAAATTATTTTTTAATTGTATTTTTGGCTTATTTCCTTATAGGTTTACTCAAATTTCAAGTGTAGACACTCATTGGATGTGGAATTTAATTTCACATCCAATGAGTACCCATTGTGCATACTTTTGAGAAGACCCACATCAATACAAATTGAAGATACATTAAAAGAAACATGTTTGAACACGCGTTTTTAATGTATCTTAAATTTTGATCAATGTGGGTTTTCTCAAAAGTATGCATAATGGGTAATCATTAGATGTGGAATTTAATTCCGCATCAAAAGAGTGTCTACACTTGAAATGTTATTAAACTTATAAGGAGATAAGGCCAAAAATACAATTAAAAAAAAGTAGTTTTCTTCTTTTCCCTCAAAAATCCATAACTCTTATTTTATTATTTTAACTATTATTTTTATTATTTTTCCTTAAGAGGCCACTTTTAGGTTCAAATTTCTCTAATGTATTTTTCATATTTTTAAATTTACAAAACGAGCAACAATTGATTTTTCGAAATCTAATTTCATAAATTCTTTTAAATAGTGAAAAGTTATTCACCATTTCATTATTTTACCCAAAATTTCAAGGGAGTGATTTGCAAGAGAGATATAAAAGAAGCACTATGTAGTAGAAACATACTACTTTAGAGAAATGGAACTATTCAAAAGATGAGAAGCTAAACAGTATGGTGATTCACTCAAAAACTTGCATAGTAAGTTTTAAATTTATTGTTTATTTTACTAATAAAAAAAAATACAATTTATGTTAGGGTTTAATTAAAAGAGAGATCATTTGCAAGAGAAGGTCAGATCGAAGCGAAAAAATATTTTGGATTCGTCAAAAGATCAAAAGTTTAAAGGTATGGTGATTCACTCAAAACCCTGGATAGCAATAATATTAAATTTTACTGTTAAAATATTTTACAATTTCTGTTAGATTTATTCACAATTCAGAAAAAAAATTAAAAACCCAGTATAATAAAAATTTTACTATAGATTTTACTAGTAAAATTTTTACGATCATTGTTCCTACTTAAATTTAATTAAAATTCAAAAAAAATAAAATCAATACTTACTTTAAACCCTTTCTTTTTCCTGCAAAATTGTACATTAGGGTTTAACTTTCTCTACTTCATAATTAGGGTTTTTAATTTAGGCATTTTAGATTCAATGTGTTTGTGTGCTTATTATATATGGGGCATTTGACATATAAAGTAGAGGAATCACTTATTGAATAAGATCCAAACCTTGTCGGTCATCTCTGTTATTTTTAAAACGACTATATATTGTGTGGTGCACCATATGTAACATAATAGATCAGTGCTATCTGAGTCATACAACACATTGGTAAACTATAACACTTTCGATTCTGCCTAGTTTGTTCATCGTTGCTCCCAGTGAAATATAACGCATCAACACCCCTGTTCCTAATAACACCGTTAGATCATTACAATGCGTTGAGCCTTACAAATCACACCATCAACCCTCTCCGATTTTAAGAAACAACCGTATGTTTCACGATGCCTCCTTTGTAACATAACGCACTGTGGCTACCTGAGTAACATAATGCATAGGTATATTATAACACTTTGGATTTTATCCAGTATTTTCATCGCTGCTCCTGGTGTAATATAATGCACCGACACACCTGTTCCTAATAGAACCATTAAATCATTCCACTGAGTTTAGCCTTACAAATCACATTGTCAACCCTCTCCTTTATTTTTTAAAAACAACTATATGTTGTGTGGTGCGCCCTATGTAATATAATGCACTAGGGCTACCTGAGTATTTCAATGCACCGATATATTATAACACTTTCGATTTTGTTCAGTCTATTCTTCGTTGCTCCTGGTGTAATATAACGCGTCGATGCGTCTTCTCATAATAGCACCGTTAAATCAATGTAGTGTGATTAGCCTTACAAATCACACTGTCCCAATTTAAAATTATTTCTAAAAAGTAATTTTCTAGGACGGTGTTGAATAATTAAAATCACGGTCCGTTTAATCTCATAAATGCACCAGTGCGTTTATTCAGATAAATGCACCAGTTACCATAGGTTTTTTTTCTTCTGAAAATTATTTGATTTATTTGTAAAATATATCTAATGGATTTTGTATTGAATGGTGCAGGTTATATATTAATAAAAAATGTCTCAGAAGGTCCCAAGTAACAAAAACACTGATCGACACAATGACAACACATCAAAAAAACTAGAGAAGGCAAGTTCTTTGTAAATTCTTTAAAAAATTAATATGTTTGAACTATATGTAAGTTTAACTAATATGTATTAGTTGATGTGTGTCATGCAAAGCTACAAAATGAATAAGTCGGATAAAATTATTTCTAATCTAAGTGTAGAAGAGCATAAAATATTGATAGAAAAATTGCAGAATGATGAATCAGGTGAATGAAAAAATACTATTCGATATGAGATTTTTTTTTTTGAATTTTCATTAATAATAAACTTAAGAATATTAGATAACATGTTTCAAATAATTTATTAATTCATATATGTTTAATGTTCTAAAGGGAGAAACAACGGAGGAAAAGATTAATGTAGTTCTAAGAAAAGTAAAATTATGTAACATGAAAATGATGATGAATTGGTCCTTAGCTCATTTGGAGTGGTGCTGGAGGTTAGTGAAAGGGTTTTTTTTTTTACAGAACTATGAGGGATCTAGTGGAACAAACATATAGATGTACTTTCCACTTACAATACAAAAATAACCCAATGATTCTAAGAACGAAATTATATCTAAACTACAGGAAGCATTTTCAGAGAAATGGTCAATGAGACATGTTAGACTTGCAATAGCAAAAACATACAACAAAAACAAAAAAATCATTCAAAAGGTAATATTCCTAATTGTATAAAATGGTTTTCTAGAATTATATGTATATACTACAAACTATTAATTTATTAATATCGAGTTTGTTATATCTAGTTTTCATATATCATTATAAAAATAGTTTATTACCCTTTTTTAGGAAGATTATTAAAATCCAAATGATCAACGCACTGATATATGAAACATTCTATTAGGAATGTCCAAAAAAGTGTATAAGGAGATGGTGAAAGAAATTGAAATATTTGCAACAAAGGAGGAGCCATCTCAACACCAACTTGTTTTAAATCTATGTAATTAATATTGAATTTGTACACATAAAAAAATCAACATTAAATATTACTTTTCAAGTATTTTCTTTCAGAAAAGAAAACAAGATGGAACTCATTCATCACATAAAACAGGACGCCAAGGAAAAAAGGGGTTGACTTCAAAGTTTGTGAGTAATTGTTAATATTTCTTTATGAAAACTCAAGGTTTCATTTTTAAATATTTTAATATTTTTGCAACAACCATCCTTGAATGCCTTCAAATAGGTGCTAACATACAAAGAAGAGCCATTAGAAAAATTGATTGACATTGGGTTAAATAATAGTTGTGAGTGTATGTTGGCATAGCAAAAATTAATTGTGGAATTTGTAAGTATCTATGTTGGTTTACTTCTCTAAGTTTATAATTAATAGAACAAAAAAATCATTTATACTAAATCTATGAATTATAATGAGGTTTAAAACATGCAGGAAGCAAAGTATGGAACTGCGCCAATATAAGAATTGTTGCAACAAGGCATGAGACGTGGTTTTCAAACAATGTGCACAATTATGAGTCACTTCTTGATATGGTACATTGCTATTCAATTTATATTGATGTATATTATTTATTTCAATGTTCATCATTCTCACCAATGTAGATACACTCATTACATTTTATTTTTATGTTTGCAGATGGAACAAGATCAAGAAGATGAAAATGATCGATGCAATCAACTAAACATCGTCCAAATAACCCAAGTCATGGAAGTAGCTCAAGCACTGACAAAAATTCTAGCGAACAATGATGATCTATATGGAAATCAATGCAACTTGTTGTACTTTTTGAAATATTTGTCTATGAAAATCAGACATTTTGTTTAACGTAAACATGGCCATAGTGTCCCAATTGAAAGACAAGGGGTTACCAATAAAAATCCCATTTTGTATGACAAAGAACCTCTTATTGATATATTATAAAACACATTTAATTTATTACGTTGTGTTATCCAATGTCATTGTGAAATGTTACACCATTGATTAAATATATGGATGATTAAAACTTATAATTAATAGATGTGAAATTTGATAATATAACAAATTAATCAAAATATCATATACAAATGTACTAATTAAATATTAATTTATAGGAATATTGTTATAAGATATATTCCAATTTTTTAATGAATAACAGATTTAAAAAATTCCAATAATTGCACTCTCATAGGTTGATGTCTCCAAAAAAGAGAAAATCTCATACCAAAACATGGTGTGTCCATAACATAAAAACGCACTAGTGCTTTACTTGAAATAAAAGCACCTTGATGTCATCTTTCAACATAGTCGGTGCTTTTTCAGAAAATGATAGCACTAGGGCTTTCAGTTCTTCAAGCACCAGTATTGTTTTTAATTAATGCCCCGATGCATTGTAACTCAACACACTAGTGCTTTCATAGAACTAACACCCCTCGGTTCTACAAAATATTATTTCAATTCTTGGTGCACTATTAAAATTAACAACACCAGACACTCTATAAAACAAATGCACCAATGCATTTATGTAAACAAGATGTTCCCGTTTTGCATGTTTAAGAGAAAGCATCAGAACTGCAATTATTTTTTGCATGCTCCGAAGTTGATCCTTCATCAAAGATCAATTGGGGATTTTTTATATAAGCGCTGACGTGGTATATGTTTCAAGGTCCCATGCTCTTTGAGTTGAACAAATTGAGAATTTTTTTGTTGTAAAAACCGGGGTGGTATACATTTTAGGTTTCAACAGTCTTTCAATTAAATGCTTCTATGATTTTAATTATGTATAAATCCTAGTGCATTTATATAAGTAGCACACCGAGGTTTCATGTTCCATAACGCGAAAAACAAATAAAAAAAATCCGCTAAAATCTTTGGTGGCCTAGATTTTTTCAGTTGTGATAAAGTTCCGTTATAGGCTTTGCTAAAACATCCGTTCGCACAAACGAATGTTTTAGTGAATGTTTTTTTATATAATTTTTTCCAATTTATAACACTAAAAACCTTCCATATAACTTCCGCTAGAAGGGATTTTCCTTGTAGTGGCATACATATGGATAGACATAGAGGGTTAACAAGATTCTTTAGGATATGTTGAGGATGTATGTCATCAGGGAAAATTTTAGGGGCTAATATGCGTAGGTGGTCTAATTTTCCATGCTTTTTCCAAAAAAGGTATTTGCCAACTTTCATTTGTTTCTAAAATGATTCACCCAAATTTTACAGTACACCATTATTTTACCTTAAAAATCACCAAAATATTATATCAACTAATGTTAAATCATTGGAAATCTAAATATTTCTACAAAAATATCACCAAAATTTTTACAATTTTCATATTAGGGACTAGTAAGATTCGCGAAAGTTTCTAAACTTTAAGATAAAATTCCATCCTTAAAATTTTCCTCGTATGTCATGCATCAACAGAGTAAGTGGGAGGAGTATCTTCCACTAGTAGAGTTTTCATATAATAAAGTGATTCAAATTGGATCATTATATTTTTTTCATCCTTCTTGATGCATTTTGAGTTGAAAAAGTGGAGGAATCAACTCACGGGACCATTTTTACCAGTGGGACCTAGTTTGGTGAAACGAGGTCTGAAACCTTTCGAGAGCATTTTGAGGCATCAAACTATGTTTTCTGGGGGTAAAAATTTGTCTCTTTAACATTGCACCTTTTCATGCTATTCTACACACAAAGACCTTTCCAATGGCACAAGAAGCACGCCAATCAGAGTCTGTATGCAAAATTTATGCCACTTAGAAGTTGACCTTCATGTTATCACACCCATAGTTCAGGAGGATGCCACATCAGCACCCATTACTCATGGAAAAGGGTATAGTCACATTTGTTTTGATGTAAAAGACTCTAGAAGATTATATTTTGTAACTCTAGTTAATATTTGATGTAGTCAAACTTAACCACTGGTAGGCTATCATGCTGTGTTATAATCAGGCCATTAGGAGGAAGAGGCATTCCATTCTTTCGAGAGAATTTTGTTCCATAGCTGCGAAAAGATAGCCAAGAGAGATAGGAGGTAGAGCACATAGAGAGGATCTGTGCACTATATCATCCCACAGGCCACAAATATTACTTCTTTGTACTTGCATCCATATTTCCATACAGAGAAAGAGAGCGAAGCAACCTCACATTCTAGTTGGGTTTTCTCTCGAAATGGTTTCCCAGAGAGGATATCTTCTGTCTTGTGTGTGTGTGAGCTTGTTTTGTCATTCTATATCTTTTTTCATAATTTCCATTCGCATGCATGCACTAATTATAGTAAAATCTACAATTCTACAAATTAAATAAAATTGTAATAATGTAAAATCTTAGATTTTTAATATAATATTATCAGATATGTTGTGAGGACCTGCCCAGTGGAATATCCACGAAAGTTTTGAGATCATAATGGGTATCAGGAATCCTTGAGGATGAGTCCATTTTAGGCTCTTTATGGGTGGAATTGTAATACTCCTATCAGCTAGAATGATCTAGTGAACAAGGTGGTGATTGGACCAAATATGTTGGTAATTAAGATGGAACAAGAGATGCAAGTTATCAGAAGGAACTTGAAGGAAAAACAAGATAAGCAAGAGAGTTATGCAGATCAACATAGAGAATTCAAGGAGTTTCAGATTGGGGAGCATGCGTACTTGTGATTCAAGCCCAAGAGGAGCTCCTTAAGGATTGGGTCATGTGCTAAGTTGGCACATTAGTATTGTAGGCTTTTAGAGATCCTTGGGAGGATTGGACTAGTAGCATACCAACTTGCACTATTGCCAACAATGAAAGTCCATGATGTTTTCCATGTTTCATTGCTTAAGAGATATGTATAGGATGTTGATCATGTGATTGATTGGTTTTTATTGTATGTGAAACCAGAGGGAGAATTCCAACCAGAACCTCAGTGCATTTTGATGTGGAAACAACTCATGCTACAAAACCGAGTAATAGAGAAGGTTAAAGTGCAATGGAATCACTTTGGTCCCGATGAAGGTACATGGGAGATGGCTTATCAAATGCGGGCTTTGTCTCCTTCTTTATTCGTTGGTTGAGAAGATGGGTTTGTGTTATAGACATATTTGCGCACTGCAACCCCAATCACATATGTAAATAAATCAAGGGCTCTCAAACCCCTAAAAGTGTTGTTTCATACCCTAAAGGATCAAGGTCAACTGATTACATCATTTCCCAGAAGTTCTCCCTGAAAAAGTGCTTAGAACTAGTCAAAACTGGACCATATATACTGCTCCATGCTGAGAGTGCGATGCATCTTGTTAGAGTCAGTCTAGAAGCCCTCCATCAGCGATCAAAACTCTTTGCATTTGCATAAGTAGGTGTCTCATCAGTGTCATTTCATTGCATTCCATTAGGCATGCCATAACCCTGATGGAGGAGCTGGTGTCTTTATTCCCCTCTTGGCACTGCTGGATCAAGTGTTTCAGTCTATAAATTCTTTCAAGGTTCCTTGTCTTGTCAAAGTCCTAGGTCTAGGGTTTAGGTCCAATTTGTCTTTGAGGTCATGTCTTTAAAGGTCAATAAATGCCCAGCAGGCCAAAGGGATGACTATCCAAGTTTTTCTTCAAAGATTTCATTTTGTACAGCTAATTTTAACCTTGGATTTAAAAACCCTATTTTTAAAGACAAGGTCATTTTCTCATTTTTGTAAAAAAAAATTGAAAAAATTCAAAATTTTTCAAAGGACAGCATAAAGCCCTGGTCCCCTTTGCCAAGATCCTCAGAAGCTATCCCTACAAGAAATTTTCAAGACAAAGCATCAGTTCAAACAATTTCAGGACAAAAGGAAACCATAAAGTCAGCAGCATTTAAATTTTGAAAAAGTGTCAAGTTAAAAACATTAGAAAGAGGGTTTGAGGAGAAATTAATTTGAATCAAGCCTATAAAGCTCCTCTCTCCTTCTATTTCATCATTATTTGCCTCAAAGCAATAGTGAAGAGTGATTTGGGCGATTTGGAGAGAAATTTAGAAAAATTGGCAAGATGAGCCCGCGCGCGACATGTCAGCACTTGCGCGCAACCTATTGAGCGCGCGCGACCTATCAGGGGGGTTTCTCCAGTTAAAAAATTACACTGGTGTGACCTATCAAGCGCGCGCGACCTATCAGCACCTGCGAGCGACCTCTTGGGAAATTCATCTACAAAAACCGCCAGTAAACTCCCAAACGACCTCAAAATTCTTCAAGACTGCAGGTAGGCTTCTGATCATCAAAATATTTTACTTGATAAAGAAAAATGAGCATGGGAAAGGTGTTTTAATGTCGTCAAATTGAAATGAGAGATTCATGTATATTTGCTTTAAGAATGTCAAAATGCTTGTAGAACTATGGTTTGTTTTGTTGTTTCAAGGTCATCCTTGTCACCCCACTTTTTCCCCACTTCTCTTTACCACCTCCTATATCATTTCTACTTAATCTCCCTACCAAAATATCAAAAACCCCTAAAAACCCTACCCCTATTCCTAAAAATCAAGAATCAAACCCTAAACCCTACTTCCCATAATATCCTTGCAAATGGAATTGTATGATGATATGTATGTCATGATTCTTCCCCTTAACTCCCTATTTCCCTATTTCATATATTTGTCCCAATTTCCCTTCAAAGTCTCCCTTCCCTAACATTTCCCTTGTGCTATTTGTCCCCTTGAAACAGCATTATAAACAGGGAAAAACAGCAGGTCATTTGAGCAGAAGCAGCAGTACATTTCAGCCACTTTGCTCCTGAAACCATGTCAGAAACCGAAACCGACTATGAGCAAAGTGATGACCATGAGTCAACACCAGAAATTGAGATACAAAGGAGGCCTCACAGGGGTGGTAAGAGTGGACACCATAAGAGGGAGGATCCCACCTCTTTGACCGATTTGCAGGCTTGTCCACTTGCGGTCACATGTTTCCGCTACCTCTCATGTTATGAATTTTGCGAGAGGATTTCTCAAATTCAGCATCATAGGGAATTGGCTCGCTTGTTTGTTTTGCATTTGCATAATGGGCATGTAAACCTTGCAGGGGTGGATTTTACGCTGTCATCTGAAAGTATTGCTTAAGCAAGAGGAATACCAAATGTGGGAGAAGAGTGGAACAAACGCAAAGTGTTGGACAGATTTCATTATGAGCCCTTCGTTAAACCTGCCTGTTGTGGGGAAAAGTATCCGATGCGGATGACCCTATCCCTACTCTAAAGGTGACAGTCTTTAGCAACAACTGAAAGTAAAGTTTTGATGATTTCCTTTATGAAAGTACAGAGAGAATGAAGAAAGATTAACCAACCTGGTGTCTTTCGCTTAGTCGATCCTTATCCTCTCTCTTTGTCTCTTGTTCCCAGCTCCTTGCTCTCTTTGCCGGTCCAGCTACACACAGATCCTGCACAAACAAGAGAGCAAACTACAAGATACATGTACTCATAACTGAAGCATGGATTAGGATGAATCAAATATACATGTAAATACAATACATCAATGCAATACAAGTATATAGGAGAACATGCAAAACTTTATTGATAGAAGTAACAGGGTTCTGAGAAGGTTACAACCAATGATGGCTCCAATCCAGCAGCACCTCCCCAGCAGCAAGAACTCTCCTCTTCACCTCTAGTAAAACAATCACCCAATAGCTCTAACTGTAATCCAACAGCACCTCCTTGCTTTACACCAAATTCCAGCCCCCTTAGACCTCATAGAAGAGCTCTATATATAGGATAGAAGAAGAGAGGATGAGTCAGCTTGAGACTGACATGAAGCTGCCTTGTGTCCTCTCCCTCTTCAGTTAATCTTCAGTTCTTGAGTCCACTTGGAGATCCTTGGTTACACATGGTGATCAAGTACCTCTTACTCATCACAGGGCGAATCTCATGAACCAAGTGTCAGTTTGGAAGCTTCCTGGGCAGTTGACACCTTGCAGGATGACTGTGCCACTTGGCCAATCTCGCCCAGCGCAGGTAGCCTTCATTACTCTTGACTTCCAGCGCAGGTACAGAGTGGGACAGTTGCATTACAGCGCAGAAGCTCAGTTAAGCAGCTGACATGATCCAAAATAAGCCTGTTTTGAAGTGTTTTCAGGTGGAGAACTGATTGGAAGTGCGGTTGTTTGATGACCTTGTTCTTTTAGGGGTAAGAACAACATGTTTAGGGACTGAGGATCCCTGTAATTATTGACATTCCATGCTCCATGATGCGAGGCACAAAAATGTCTATAACAGTTGCCCCCTAAAGTATGAGGCCGTTTATCGGGTGAAATGCTTTATCTAGAGGATCCGAAGTTCGTTCCAGTGCTGAGGAGAGTGCCCTGTAATACAATACAATACAATACATTATTTTTCATTCATCATTATTCTCATGATCTAGCTGAGGCGGGCATCCCCATGCTCAGCTTTTTATAAATACATTTTGGTACATATGACAGACGATCGTCTGAAGATAGACTGATAATTTTCTGCTGAAATTATCATCCTTTGAGTAGGATGATCATCTGCTGCAATGATGTACATGGCAAATGCTTTTATATTTCCTGAATATATATCGCAGCCCGGATGGATGAAACTAGATCCGGGGTCTTCAAACTCGTTCGATCTTCACTCTAAGTGCAAGTCGATCCATGTGAGAATTGCGCTGAAGTCGAACATGGAAAGACATCGCTTGATTACCGGTCAATAATGAAAACCGTTAACAAGCGCGAGAGGAATCACCAATAATGACGATGACCCTCAAGGTACTGCAGTACAATTCACGTGGCGTGAATAAAGGACTTGGCGTCGAACGCCACGCAAAATCTTCTGGTCGAAGGTCATCGATGTATACCTGTCTCCGGAAGTGAGAAACTTGCCATTGAGGCATGCAAGCTTCAAAGTACTGATGGGGGTGTTCCTAGATCAACTTCTTGGATAATGAACTGAAGTCGACAAGAAGCGATCCGTCAAAGGAGGGCCTTAATGAATCCCACATCAATGACACGGAACGGAGCTAATGATTTTAGTGGAGGTGAAAACAAACTGTGACATATGATTCAGGGTGGCGATCATGAATGGATGAAGGATAATGCATGGCAGTGGATGGGACACGGTTGACACTTTCAGAATGACCCCTCTTGAACATATAACGACACTGATGCGATGGATCGGTAGCATTACCCCAAATGTGGATGGTGTGGCGAGGACCATGGTGATGAGACTGGTGAATGAAACAACCCAACCCGATGTGATACGGAGGAAAAGTGTCATGTCCAAGAGTGACTTGCTACCATTAAACTTTGAATGTTCTCCCAATTTTTCCCCAGTCATTTCTGACCAGTACCTCTTTATTTTTGTCAAGCTTGAGGAGGATAACATATGCTTGTTCTATAACCTGCCCTTCGGGCAAGCCTATCGCTATGATTTAACGAGCCTAGCGATAGGGAAACTCGTTCTCGTCTAAAGACAAGTTTGTCGCTATTTAATCATTTTAACGAGTCTAACGACAAGGAAAACTCGGTCCTTTTCATTTTTAGAGAGTCTGAAAAGGTACAGAAAGTCAACTCCATAATTCCTTTTTCGTCATCTAATCCTTTAAGTCCGAAAAAGTATAAAACAATACAGAAGGGATGGCTGTTCGGTACTTTTACGAGCCGAACAAGACAAGCGCTCGATCTTTTTGTGCAATAATCCCTCAGGTCCAAAAATATTAAAATCTAGAGGAGGGATAGGTTTCGGTCGTTTAACGAGCTAGAAGGCCAAAACTCGGCAAACTTTTCATATTTTACGAGTCAGTGAAAAGAGCTCAAAGAAGACTCGTCTTTTGAGGAACGAGTGATAAACAGGGATAGCAACTGATTCCAGGTACAAATTGGAATTTTCCAATCACGGTAGTGTCACAAGGATGGCTAGGTGAAATCACTCTTCGCAGCTGTTCCTCAAAATGGGTAAACAAACATATGGAGATGAACGATTGGCCAAATGAACGGATGGAGGTGAGACTACAAGAACACGACCAAGGGCTTTAATATGGCTGTCAAAGGTTACATTTACCAAGGTTATTTACCGGTTCATTTTTTCTGGGTGAGCTTGAACTCTAAGGGAAGATTGCTCACAACTTATGTTTATTTTTTAACGAGCATGAACTATGCGCTAAAACTGCTCGTATCTTGCGTTTATTTTTTAACGAGCATGAACTATGTGCTAAAACTGCTCGTTATGCCCCCAGCATAATAATGCAACCGAGGTGCATGCCCCCCAAGCTTCATTGCATTCAACTTTGTTGATTGGAATGAAGGTTTACCATTAAGATCTGGAAAGGGGATTGTTTCATTTTTTAATGAGGTTGACATAGGAAAAGAACTATCCTCATGGTTTTTCATTTTTTAACGAGGTTGACCTGAGATAGGAACTATCCTCGAAGCCGACCAAATATCTAGGAATCTTCCGAATCCAACCAGAAGATTGGATTAGATTTCATTTTGTAGGTTTCCACCGTGGCCACTCCCGCCAGATTAATTGGAGGCGGTAGGGCGAAAGTACCCATTAAGGCAGGGTCTTTTAGGAGACCTACTCCGATATTTTGAAACGAATGGTCGCTTCCATGGATCAGAGGAACGCTTCCTGTAACTTGTGAACCATTAGGGAGGAAATTTTGTTGGTCAATGATCGTAATCTCTCCTTGAAAGGGGAATGCGATTTTCCTAAAATAGGTCGACACAACAGCTTCCATGGCATAAATCCATGGTCTTCCCAGTAGGATGTTATAGTCAAGATTGCCATCGATGACTTCAACATCTATTTCTACTGTTTTGCCCCCTAGTTCAACTCTCAAGTTACTAAGGATACCGTAAGGGGTATATGTCCTTCCGTCGAATGCTTTTAATGTTGTTGATGATCGCGTCAAGGTTGGAGATCCTAAAGTTTTCCAGCAACTCATCGACATAATACATGTTGATGTCCCCTCATCAATAATTGTTCGATGAACAGTTTTGTTGAGGGCTTTCACTTGGATGAGGAAAGCTAGTTGAGCTGGTAACTGAGGATCATATCCTTTGTGATCAAAGGATACAAGATTGGAATCTTTAGGATCCACCCCACCAATTGCTGATAACAATGCCTGCCTTTGGGATGGGCAATGTTGTAGTACTTCAAGAGTCGACATAGCAGATGGCGATTGCGCCAAATCTTCCACTATATTATAATGTTGTGCCGCTCTGGCACGAGGATTAAATGTCGACTTGTGTACTACTCCCTTTGGCGGGTTTATTGTTAATTCATGTGTGATGGGGGGTACAACTTCTGCCGAAGTTGTTGTCAAACTGCTAGGTTGATCTTTACTTTTATCGTTCGACACCTGTGGATTCCCGTAATCTTTGTTCCTTGTCGAAATTAAAGCATCATCCTGTTGCTTCGATATCGATAACATAAGCACTTGCGACGGTGAAGCATTTCCACTACCAACCAGATTTTTTCCCCGATCGGGAAACGGATCAGTTAACACAGCTGGAGTTTGCGAACTCTTTAAGAATCTTTTTAGATCAGCTTTGTATGGACATTCTCTCGTCCAGTGATCCTCATCACATATCTGACACCCATAAGGTGGTTTCCTATCTCGAGGAGGGCTTGAAGAAGTTTTTCGAGGAGATGACTCTCCTTGTTTCTTCTTCTTCCCTTTGTTTTGATTCTTCTTGCTTCCTGGTTGATTGGAGTTTTTGCCTTTATCCGTAGATACAGCATTTACCTCCGAAGCAAGAATCTCTTGATTTGCTTTTTGATTCGAAGTCTTACAGGCTTTCTTATCTGAATCCCTTGTCGACTTAGCGTTTGCAGTTCCAATCACGCCATCACCGGCATGAGAGTCACTATTTGATCCGGGAGGAGGAGGGATTGAAAATTCTGGTCTGGGGGCGTCAGGTATCTTATCATAGAGCGTGCCCGATTGAGTATATACTAAGTCCAAATATTGAGCACGAGCAATAACCTGCTCCTCTGTTACGACGCCTCCCTTGGCCACATCTTCTGTTATAGCAGGCAGAAGCGACTTTATAAACCACTCAGCCAATAGCTGATCTGGAACATAGGTCTTTACCATTCTGCGACGACGACGCCACTCATGTATATGATCTGATATATGTGTGGCCGTTGTCTGCTTGAAATTGGTCAAGATCTCCGTTCCAGTTTCGTACCTTATAGGTAACTGAAAGTGTGTTAAGAAAGTCGTGGCTAGGGAACTAAAATTGTCGAACGAGGCTCTAGGTAATTCAATATACCATTTGGCCGCCGGACCAGTCAATGTCCTCTGGAAAAGACGAAGCCTTATCGAATCATCATTCAAGGTATTCGATGAACACCACAGATGGAATGTCATCACATGATTCGACGGGTCTTCGCTAGGATTTCCATTGAATTTAGGAATGTCCGAAGGAAGTTTGTGAGGAATCGCTGGCCACCAATGGGCATAGGCGATTGGATCGTTCGTTAATCGATGTAAATCTGGTAATTCTAGGGTCGCCACGAATGGCAACTGCTGATTCAGGTTTGGCGAGGCGTACCCAGGGTACGATGGAATCGCCTGAGCAGTAGGTCTTTGCATACCAGCATAATGCAACTGATGTTGATATGACTGATACGGCTGGTGGGCTTGGCCACTGTAAAGTGGTTGATTTAACCCGTTCTGAATATAGGGTTGCCCACTATTCGCAAAGATTTGTTGTTCAGATCCCTGGTACACCTGTTGAAACTGAGGTTGTTGGTATTGCACCATCCATGGTTGTGAAGCCATGTTTTGCTGTGCGACACTAACCGACGGACCAAGATGCGGGGTTATAGTTCCCGTTCGTATCTGTGTCGTCCCGGCAGTTGGCGATTGTGGTTGTGTTGCAGGGTCAATAGGTTGTTGCATTACAACTTGGGGTTGACATACAACAGGCATCGATTGAACTTGCGACACGGTTACAATTGCTGGCGTCGTCGGGATACTAGACATAGGTACACACTGTTGCATGGAATATGCAACTCTTGGTTGTTGGGGTAACATAGGTACCCAACCACTCGTCGTTACTTCAGTCAAACCTGAATGTTGTTGAAAACTGCCGTATGGGTATCCCCCCGGAAGGGGAAGTGAAAGGGGATATTGCCCCCCATACGGTAATAATCCGGAGCTCAAGGGTATAGATGGCCTTTGAGGATTGGATGGACCAAACTGATTCCCAAAGGGATCAATTTGTCTAGTTTCAACATAAGAATTACCGGGTATTATACCGGAAGAACAAACTGGAACAGACCAAGTTGTCATAATAGTCCCTGGGTGGACTCCTTCTAGTTGATGAGAACTAGTTGGGACAGATGGTATGCCGGCAAACATCGTTGGAGTGGCAGCAGGAGCTTCTGCTATCGCTGTGTCATTTGGCACAGTCCTAGATGTCGACGGTTGTTCAGACATTTTAAGTCTATCCAATAAACTTCCTAACGATTCTTCAGGAACTTCTGGTGGCGATAGACAAACTTCTGATGCAGAAGGAAAAAGAGGGGTACCTACTCCAAAATGAATTGGAGTATTTGCTTGCTGGTCCTCTACGATTTCCTCTATTGCAATCAGACCAGGAGGAAGAGGAAGACCGTCAGGTCCGTAAAAGATTTCTGGTGCCGAAGAAGGGGTTGCTTCGACAGCGACAGTCGTTTGAACAACAAGACTCTGTGGACCGGTTTCAGATGGAACTGGTTCAGTTATGCAAGTACTTGTCTTCAGACTAGGATCAGTACCACTGTCCTTCTGTTGCTGTTGAACTTCTTCAATAGAGGCAGGGATTCCAGAAATATTGGGAGTGACCAGAATCTCAGATGTTGTTGGAACTTCCGTTCTAACTTTAAAAGGAGATTTTGACCTGGTCCAGCAAGTTCGCTTTGTCCGTACTACTCTCGGTTCCGGAGACAAAGGTGGTTGACTCGCAAGTCTCCCCGAACGACGGAGTTTTAATTGACTTTCCTCCACGGTTGCGGATTACTTGATCAACTAAAATACAAAAAGGGGAATTATGTTTCCGTATTGAATGAATTTTATTAGACGCTTTTAGACACAACTTTGCTTTTTCATGTTTTAAGAGTCGAGAAAAAGCTAAAGATGACTCTAGTCGCCTTCGATGTATTAACGAGCCCGAAGTGACAAATGCTCGGTTGGACCTTTTCAGTTATAGAGTTTGAAAAGGGCCAAAAGAAACTGCTCTGGAGATCTAGGCAGAGGGTGTGCCAAACCTTTCGCGAAACCACAGAATACGTTTTACGGTACGGGTGGTCGATCTTCGTGAATGCTGTGTTCACTGCATCGCGATCAGTAGGGCGGTCGACACGGCTTCCTAAGGATAAAGGATAATTGCCTATAGGGGTCTCCCAATATACGCGACGGTACGCGGGAGCACAAGTCCGTATTAGTGCTATCGTCCCTCAGGAGGAATCACCCACCTTCGTAGAGATCGACAGTCACTACGTTTAACGACGCCGGAACACGTCTCTACCTAGACCTCTATTGTGAGCGTTATGTTACAATGCGTTTTTAGATTCATTCAATATATTTTAAGTTGATCTTGTTTATCAGTTTGTCTTTCAGGATCACCACGAGATGTATTGGTACAAATTCCTAAATGCAGCTAAAATGATAAGCAAGCTTTTACAATCTTTTTAGCTTTGAAAATCCTAACTACTGAGGGGAGAGAAAAACAATATCTTTCCACACAGAGCACAAAGCACAAACTAATGCACTTTCTCCTAGATCAGACACACAAACTTATCAAAAATGCAAATGCAAGATGCATGTATTTCTTTTCTTTTCCCTTAATGTTGATGTAGACAAAAGGAAATTGTTGTATAATTTTCGAATTCAATTTGAAGTGTAAACAAACAAGTTTCGTCTAACATGAAAAGACACCTTACAGGTACTTGTTTTAACACTAAAAATATACGAATTCAAACCATAAGATGAAAAACAAACAAACTCAAACAGCCATGAACAGTAATAAAACTAGCTCTTAAGATCACAAAGACACTTTTACAGTTCAGGATCTAAGAGGTCACAGCTATACTGGTTCGCTTTTCACAATGGGAAACTGTAACTGAAGCAAGAAATACAAAAAGAACATTCACAGTTTCATCACACAACTGAGGCGGAATAATGTCAAGGAGAAGTGGTTTACAGCAAGTACAATGACCAGCAAGCAATCAGCAAAAAATCAGTGAAAACAGGGCTGAGACACAATGGGAAAACTGAGCAAGACAAAGGCTAACTGGACCAGCGCAGGCTCTGGTCTGTCAGTTTGACTCTCAGCGCAGTTCCCGAAGGGAGTACCTGCGCTGTAATGCAGACTGCTTGTGGACAGCTTGCTCTGGGACACGAGAGTTACGTCTACAAAGTTTTCCGGGTCATAAAAAGCTCAAAAATGCACTGTTTTTGCTGAAATAAAAAGCTATAGGTCAAGTACAGGCTAAGGGATGATCAAGAGGATGAAGATCTATCACAAAGAGTAAAGAGTCTTTTGTAGATAAGCTCTTTAAATCTTGAATTTGCTCAGTAAATGAGCAAGAGTAGCAGTCCCTCTACTTCGCTTTTGATATAGTCAAAAGCTTTTCGATTTGGTACTCTTTTCTTCAAGAAATGAATAGCAAAATACTACAAACACCAACAAGATACTAGGCTCCCCAGCGGAGTCGCCAGTTTGTTGTGGGGAAAAGTATCCGATGCGGATGACCCTATCCCTACTCTAAAGGTGACAGTCTTTAGCAACAACTGAAAGTAAAGTTTTGATGATTTCCTTTATGAAAGTACAGAGAGAATGAAGAAAGATTAACCAACCTGGTGTCTCTTGTTCCCAGCTCCTTGCTCTCTTTGCCGGTCCAGCTACACACAGATCCTGCACAAACAAGAGAGCAAACTACAAGATACATGTACTCATAACTGAAGCATGGATTAGGATGAATCAAATATACATGTAAATACAATACATCAATGCAATACAAGTATATAGGAGAACATGCAAAACTTTATTGATAGAAGTAACAGGGTTCTGAGAAGGTTACAACCAATGATGGCTCCAATCCAGCAGCACCTCCCCAGCAGCAAGAACTCTCCTCTTCACCTCTAGTAAAACAATCACCCAATAGCTCTAACTGTAATCCAACAGCACCTCCTTGCTTTACACCAAATTCCAGCCCCCTTAGACCTCATAGAAGAGCTCTATATATAGGATAGAAGAAGAGAGGATGAGTCAGCTTGAGACTGACATGAAGCTGCCTTGTGTCCTCTCCCTCTTCAGTTAATCTTCAGTTCTTGAGTCCACTTGGAGATCCTTGGTTACACATGGTGATCAAGTACCTCTTACTCATCACAGGGCGAATCTCATGAACCAAGTGTCAGTTTGGAAGCTTCCTGGGCAGTTGACACCTTGCAGGATGACTGTGCCACTTGGCCAATCTCGCCCAGCGCAGGTAGCCTTCATTACTCTTGACTTCCAGCGCAGGTACAGAGTGGGACAGTTGCATTACAGCGCAGAAGCTCAGTTAAGCAGCTGACATGATCCAAAATAAGCCTGTTTTGAAGTGTTTTCAGGTGGAGAACTGATTGGAAGTGCGGTTGTTTGATGACCTTGTTCTTTTAGGGGTAAGAACAACATGTTTAGGGACTGAGGATCCCTGTAATTATAGACATTCCATGCTCCATGATGCGAGGCACAAAAATGTCTATAACACTGCCTACATGAGGTCCATAACTGGTATGTTTCCTTTCAGATTTTTGAGGGATGAGTATGCTCCCATGATGAGGCTCATCATGCTCTACTTCACCTGTGACGGCATATTTGCATATGTATATTCGTACCATATTCGCTTGTTGATGCATTTCACACGGGTACGAATGATGAACATACCATGGTTCATGTGCCGGGATATTGAGAGGATGGTGCCCTTGGTGCAGAGAAGGAGCCTAGCACATCAACATAGGAGCATTTATCATTATGGTTTGATTCAGCTTGTGGTCATGCATCAGTTGGTTCAGCAGGGTATCCCATGGGAGGTTTTTATCTCTCGGGATTTTTTCACAGCATCAGCATCATCTCCCCCTGAGGTTGTTCATGAGGAGGGAGGACCTTCACAACAGCATGATAGTCCTGAGACCAGACATGTCAGCTCTCCTCCATTGGTCACTTACCAGAGGGGCCACAGAGCATTATTTGCATCAGCTAGGCGAGTATTATCTCCACACCAGGTGGAAGGGGTCTCGCCTTCTTCATTAGCACCACGAGTGTTATCTCCACACCAAGTGGAAGGGGCCTCGTCGCCGACAGCAGCACAGGTATCAGAGAGGGGAAAACAACCCAGGATTGATGAGGGGCCATCAGATGTTCCAGACATAGAGGTTGTTGACCTTGACATCAGTTCTCCTAGCTTAGAGTCAAAGGAGATCATTCAGCACCTAAGAGCTGAAAATGATTCATTGCAGCGAAGATTGGAAGGAGCACAATGGACGATCACATATTTAGAGCAGCGCAACAAGCAGTTGGAGGATGAGCACACTCTTGATGAGTTGCGGAGGATTCATGAGGACCGCAACTTGGCTCGAAAGAGACCCGGCGATTTGGTACCCGTTGAGCGAGAGGCTATGCTTCTCCGGGTCAATGCTCATTTGGAGAGGTTTCTGGCCAAGGCCAACCAAGATAAGGACTTGCTCAGGAACATGAATTATCACTATTGGGCCCGAATGCACGTATGCAAGGCAAAAATGAAAGTGATTCAAGGGCGGTTGGCCAAGGCACTAAAACGACGAAAAAGGCCCGATCCCCTCCACATCTTGATTGAGGCTTCCTTGAAGGAGCATGATATTAAATGACCTCACTACAACACAAATATCAAAAAATTTTGAGCATTTTTGGTCTTTTATGAATTTTTGGGCAAAAAACAGGTTTTTCTCCTTGATAGGTCGCGCGCCGCGCGCGACCTATCCGATGGGCAACTTCATTTTTTGAAAACTCAGCATTTCTGGATTTGTCATGCAAAGTTACACCTGCTCAGCAATTACCAAGAGATTTCATCAAGTTTTGAGCCTCCAGAAGGTCAAAAAACATGAAAAAATTGACTTTCTGCCACCTTTTTGACAAACAGGAAGCAGTCTTGGGAGATTGCAATTTTGGAGGGGCAAATGGCCACCAAATTCAGAAATTCTAGTTGGGTTGGAAATTAGACATCTAGGCCTTTCCAACAAGCCAACTTTTGCCTCATTTGGACACCTGGAAGTGCCTCAAACAGAGCTCCCAAGAAGCGCGACCTATCAGGATTAGGGGCGTGACCTATCAGGCAATTTCCATAATTTTTCACCTACAGCTCAGGTATTCACCCAGCTTTGGCCAGTTTTGACTTGTGATGGGATTTTTCACCCTCTTTGATGTAATTATTGTATTTTCATGTTGATATGACACTTATTTACCTATTCTAGAAGATTCATTCATGAAATAGCAAACATTTAATGAATGAATTGGTTTCCTAGCTTATAGAGGCAAGTTGTTTTGACTACCTAGATTTTAGTGCTCAGTTTAGAATTGGTTGAAACAGCTCCTAGAAGTATGAGCTCGACCCCTAGAGGCAAGGAAAGATGTTAGATTGCCTATATTATGTACTTTCTTGGTCATTTTCATGGTTGGACTCTTGAGGGAGAAAGCTCTATTGTATTACTCATTGTATCTCTGCAATTTTGGCAAAGGAAGAAAGACCAGGGTTTTGCAATCCTTTTTGGGATTCCTGTGGTTACATGTGTTGATGGTGTGCTTCTCTTTGTACTTTTAAGTGTGTTATGTGAAATCATCCTCTTTCTTTTTCCTCTGAAATTAGGCAAATGAAGTGTTAAAGTAAAATTCATGATTTCCATAATCTGCTTTTAAATTTGCTTAATATCAATGTTTTCATCTGTTTAAGGAGAACTCAAGGTGATTGCTTGCTCTCCTTAGCTCCTCAACGGTCATTCCTACCCATTCAATTAATTTAAAGGCATCAATACAGTCTCCTACCTTGCCCCAAAGAACCCCCTGCAAAAACTGTGTCCAATCCCCGCACCCAAAATTGCCTTTCCCCGATTTTCCACCAAAATCCAAAAATCCCAAAACAAACCCTTTTTATCAGTTTACTAGCCTAAAATTAGTGTTTCCTTTTGGTTATCTCGCCCATTGTAGATCTTTACCGTGATAGACCGGAGAGAGCCCTCTCCTGCCCCGTAGGGCTAGCTACGAGGCTAAGTGGTTTGATGTTGCCTTGAAGTTTGCCTTTCTCAGCCTGAGGTGAAATTTCAAGCGCTAACATATTGGCGACCATACTGGGGAGAACAAATTGATTGTTGATTGATGTGTTTGCTTCATAAGTCTTAGACGGAGCCTGAAGTTACGCCAGGTAGCCTTCGAAACGCTTTTGCTTTGCATAAGCGGAAGTAGATAAACGCTGCTTCAATCAATCTCCGTGAGCTTGTGAATACAACACTTCAATTGCATTATACCCCAATTCATTTGTAAACTCTGAACTTTTGGATGATTAGTTAAGAGTTTTCATAGGCTGATTGGTTATTTGTTCCTTGATTTCCAAACTGGCTTCCAATTCTGGTCGTATATTCAAATTTCATTCATGTCCAGCTATTTTTGAGTATCTTGAAGACATTGATTTTGACGAGAGTTTTGAGTTGTCCTTGTTCAAAACTAAATCTGAAAGTGCACTTGATTCTCTAGTTCCTAACCCTTATTTCGCAGCTGCTCTTGAAATTGAGAGACACAATAAATTGATTGACAATTTCATCCTAAGATCTCTTCAGTTGGATATTCACACTACCAATCTTGCCAAGTTCGTTGAAACTATATCAGGTCATATTGGATCTACTATCACGGCGCATGAGCAGTCCAATCCTCCTTTTATTTTTGTTTCTCCCATAATCACTTATCCCGCATCTACAATTGGTTCGCCTTCTACATCCCATACCACTTCTCCTCCTCATACACCTCATACTACAGCTACACCTACTCCACCTGCTACTCCTAGACCCAATCTACCTAAAGCAATGGCTGCCCGATTTGCCCCACTTGCTCTTCCCCAAAATCTGCATGATATGCCAGCCGATTATCAAAGTAAAATTCCCATGTTTGATGGCACTCCACAGAGTATTTCTGCTCAGCAACATATAGATAAAATGACGACTTTCTTTGATCTATATGAGATAGATGAAGAAGATGTAACTATGCGTTTGTTTGTACAAACGTTTGATGGCGAAGTAAGAAAGTGGTTCAGAGGTTTGACAGCCCGGAGCATTGCTACCTTGGAAGCACTTCAGAACCAGTTTCTAGATCGATGGGAAATTAGAAAGGATCTGCTTCAGATTAATGCCGAATACAACAACCTCAAGCGTAATCATGGTGAGTCGGTCCAAGACTACATTATCAGATTTAACACGGTTTACAATGCTATCCCAGATGATTTGAGGCCATCTAGAAAATCAGCACTTCTCAAATTCCCGGATGGTTTTGATCCGGAGATGGCTTATTCATTGCGAGATAGAGATCCGCCTACCTTGGAGGATATGCAGAAAATTGCTGTTAGTGTTGAAGCGAATTTGAATGATAAAAGGTCAAGAATGAAGGCAGAAAAGCGAGTTACAATCAAAGAGGAAGCATCCACATCAGATCAGCTTCTTCGTGAAGTTGAAAAGATTAAAAGGGCACTTGAAAATGTTCGTATTGATAAGCCGGAGCCTCAGATTCGTAATCCTAATTTCCGAGGTGCACAACAGCCACAATATAGAATCAAGTAGCGTGAAACAAAGGCACAAGAGGCAGCAGTTCAGCAACAAATTAAACCTCCTTTTCAGCAGAATTTTGTTAGCCAAGAATCAGAGGATGAAGGTGATACGGTGGGAGAGGAAAACCACTTCTTCACTCCTGATGATCTGCCCACTTATGTTACAGAAGAAGAAGAATTGGTAAGTCACTCCATCATCCCTCAGGATGAACACTATATCTTGTCAAATGATGCAGCACTTGAAGAAGAATCGGAAGAGTATCAAAGAGGGTACCTAAATGCTTTAATCCTTCGGAAGTTGAAGGCAAAGAAGATAGCAGTATATGGCGACTCCGAGTTGGTTATAAAGCAAGTGAAAGGTGAGTTTCAGGCCAAGCATCCTCGTATGCGAGCATATCGAAATGCTGTCCTAGATATCTTAAAACTGTTTTCTGAACATACTTTGACATGTGTGCCCCATATCCAAAATGGTGTTGCGGATGCATTGGCTAAGGCAGCAAGTAATCTAAAAATCCCCATGAATTCCAGCAATAAGTTTGAGATTTATGTGAAGCACCGTCCTACAGTCCCAGACAATCAAAGATGTTGGTAAGTTTTCCAAGATGATGAAGAAATCAAGGATTTTCTGCAAGTTGAAGGTGAGTTCAAAGACATGTCCATAGATACAGAACCTGAGGAAGTAAATCAAATGGATGTATTGCAGCTTAAGGATAATTTCATTCCTAAAGGATTAATTCCTTTGGAGAATTTGTTTGATCAAGATGACGTGGCTCACAAACCAACCTTGAGGCCAACGGAAGAAGGTGTCGAAGAAGTGAATCTCGAAACAGCTGAAAATCCAAAGATGGTGAAATTATCGAAAGCATTGTCGCCTAAGGTAAAGAGAGAGTATATCAGGTTGTTGTCTTGATTTTCTAATGTTTTTGCATGGGACTATTCAGATTTGAAAACTTATGACACAAGTATCATTCAGCATACCATTCCCATAAAGCCAAATCAAAAGCCTTTCCGACAAAAGTTGAGAAGAATTAATCCTAAACTACTGCCATTGATTGAGAAGGAAGTCAACAGGTTGTAGAAATCTGGAATTATAGTGCCAATCAGATTTTCCGACTGGATTTCCAACTTGGTGCCCGTGAGAAAGAAGACCGGTGAGATCCGCTTGTGTATAGACTTCAGAAATCTCAATAAGGTGTCGCTAACGGACAATTATCCGCTGCCCAAGATGGATCATATATTGCAGCGGGTAGTTGGGGCATCAAGGATGTCTTTACTTGATGGTTATTCCGGGTACAATCAGATTTTGGTGCATGAGGATGACCGCGACAAGACTGCATTCACTACTCCATGGGGAACATTTCATTATGCCAAGATGCCATTTGGGTTGAAGAACGCAGGTGCTACCTTTCAGCGGGCGATGGACATGGCCTTTGATAATGAGAAAGATGTCTTTTTGGTCGTTTATCTTGATGATTTAACTGTGTTTTCTAAATCTGATGAAGAGCATTTGTATCATTTGACAGTAGTGTTTGAAAAGTGCAGAAAATATGGTATCTCATTGAATCCGAAGAAGAGCCTTTTCGCCATGAGTGAAGGCAAGCTGTTGGGCCACATCATCTCCAAAGATGGCATTCGTATAGATCCTGCAGATGTGGAAGCAATTCAACAATTAGAGCAGCCCCGAAACAAGAAGGAGATTCAGTCCTTTAATGGCAAGTTGAATTTTCTGAGTCGCTTCATCCTGAATCTTGCCGAACACCTCAGAGAAATCACTAACATGCTCAAAAAGGACAGCCAACTCAAGTGGACCGAAGAGGTGGTAAAATATTTCAATTTGGTAAAATTAATTTTATCTTCAGCCCCAACTCTAATCAGCCCGGATTACACACAAGATTTTATTTTATTTTCATTTGCTTCTGAGCATACATTGGCAGCTGTGCTCATGCAAAAAAGAGATGGAGTTGAGAAGCCCATAGCTTTCTTCAGTCGTATTATAAGGGATGGAGCACTGAAGTATAATATCATTGAAAAACAAGCATTGGCGCTGATAAAAGCTTTGAAAGATTTCCGTGTGTACATATTGAATTCTCATATTTTGGCATATGTTCTTAATGCGGCTGTTAAAGATGTTTTGATCCAAGCGGAGCCGAAAGGAAAACGGGTAAGTGGATTGCTGCACTATTAGAGTATGATGTGGAAATCAAGCCTACCAAGCTGATCAAGGGCCAAGGTCTCGCTAAATTGATGGCTGAAACAAATCTCCATGTCCTAGACATTAATTTGATTGCTGCCTTGTCCGATGAAGATGAAGAAAATTCAGCGCTATAGGTATCTGATATCTTTGTTTCCTCTCCTTGGTATGCTGATATTGTATATGTGCTTCAAAACTTGTCTTCACCTCCCAGAATGCCTCGAAACAAAGCTAGGACATTGAAGTTAAAGGCTGCCAAATTCTGCATCATCAAATCTGCACTATATTGGAAAGACCCCGGTGGCATATTGCTGAATTGTTTGGTTGAGGAAGAAGCTAAGAGAGCTGTTGAGGATTTCCACAAAGGTGACTGCGGGGGCCACTTGTTTTGGAAGACTACGGCAAACAAGATCTTAAGGGCAGGTTTCTATTGGCCTTCATTGTTTTCAGATGTATATAAAGCAGTCAAAAGTTGTCATGAATGTCAAATTTTTCAAGGAAAGCAGAAATTACAGCCTTTGCCTCTCAAGCCCATTGAATTCAGCGCACCATTTCAGCAGTGGGGCTTGGAATTCATCGGCAAAATTCATCCAGCATCTTCCGGACAGCATCGATGGATATTGATAGCCACTGATTACTTCACAAAATGGATTGAATCCATTCCCACCCGGCAGGCCACGGACTTGGTAATTATTTCTTTCCTTGAAAATAACATATTGTCACGTTTCGGTTGTCCACATAAGTTGATTACAGATAATGCAACAGCATTTAAATCGAAGAAGATGATTGATTTTTGCTACAAATATAATATCAGTTTGGGGCATTCGTCCGCCTATCATCCGCAAGGAAATGGGCTGGCAGAATCTTCAAATAAATCCTTGGTAAACATCATAAAGAAATTGCTGGAAATCAACAAGAAGAGCTGGCACAAAAAGTTAGTAAATGCATTATGGGCTGATCGTGTAAGTCAGAAAAGGTCAATTGGGATGTCACCTTTTGAACTGGTTTATGGGACAGATGCGCTGTTTCCTACTTCACTTAGTATTCCGGTAGCAAAGTTGCTTCAGGAAATTGGTGGTGAGGAAGATTCAATGCAAAGGCGGATTAGTCAAATGATTCATTTACAGCAGACACGGGAGGACGTTCTTCAAAATACTCTCAAGTTGCAAGAGTGCATAAAGAAAATCTATGACAGAAAAGCAAAGACGGATGACTTTCAGATAGATGATGTTGTTTTGAGGTGGGATGCCTGAAATGAAGACAAAGGGAAACATGGAAAGTTTGATAACTTATGGAAAGGTCCTTACAAAATTGTAACATACCGTGGTCCAAATGCCTTTCTTCTCAAGGAAATGAATGGTGATGATTGCCTCGGAGGGTCAGTCAATGGCCGGCTGCTTAAAAGGTACCATGTCTGAGCATTTTTGCTCTAGCCATTGTCATTGTAATTACCATTTTACTTTATATTTCACTGCAAGTGTGCACTGATCTTTCATCTTTAGTCTGGGGCCCGCGGTGAAGGCTATAATTCTGAAGATGGAGATTAGTTGGTGTGAGTTTTTATGTTGTTTTTATCAGTCCATTTTCTGTCCAAAGGTTGAGTTAGTTTGGGTCAAAGTTAGTCCAATTTTCAGTCAGTTGTTAAAGTCAATAAAGCTGTCCCGTTTTGGGTCACATATGTAAATAATGACTCCATTGCCCAATGATCGAAAGGCACTGGTCTGCTCTCCCAGAGGTCTAAGGTTCTTGGTACCTCCAAGGAGCTACCATCCCCATTGGAGCCAATGTTAGAGTCGGTCTAGAAGCCCTCCATCAGCGATCAAAACTCTTTGCATTTGCATAAGTAGGTGTCTCATCAGTGTCATTTCATTGCATTCCATTAGGCATGCCATAACCCTGATGGAGGAGCTGGTGTCTTTATTCCCCTCTTGGCACTGCTGGATCAAGTTGTTTCAGTCTATAAATTCTTTCAAGGTTCCTTGTCTTGTCAAAGTCCTAGGTCTAGGGTTTAGGTCCAATTTGTCTTTGAGGTCATGTCTTTAAAGGTCAATAAATGCCCAGCAGGCCAGAGGGATGACTATCCAAGTTTTTCTTCAAAGATTTCTTCAAAGATTTCATTTTGTACAGCTAATTTTAACCTTGGATTTAAAAACCCTGTTTTTAAAGACAAGGTCATTTTCTCATTTTTGTAAAAAAAAAGATTGTAAAAATTCAAAAATTTTCAAAGGACAGCATACAGCCCTGGTCCCCTTTGCCAAGATCCTCAGAAGCTATCCCTACAAGAAATTTTCAAGACAAAGCATCAGTTCAAACAATTTCAGGACAAAAGGAAACCATAAAGTCAGCAACATTTAAATTTTGAAAAAGTGTCAAGTTAAAAACATTAGAAAGAGGGTTTGAGGAGAAATTAATTTGAATCAAGCCTATAAAGCTCCTCTCTCCTTCTATTTCATCATTATTTGCCTCAAAGCAACAGTGAAGAGCGATTTGGGTGATTTGGAGAGAAATTTAGCAAAATTGGCAAGCTGAGCCCACGCGCGACCTGTCAGCAATTGCGCGCGACCTATTGAGCGTGCGCGACCTATCAGGGGGGTTTCTCCAGTTAAAAAATTACACTGGAGCGACCTATCAAGCGCGCGTGACCTATCAGCACCTGCGCGTGACCTCTTGGGAAATTCATCTACAAAAACCGCCAGTAAACTCCCAAACGACCTCAAAATTCTTCAAGACTACAGGTAGGCTTCTGATCATCAAAATATTTTACTTGATAAAGAAAAATGAGCATGGGAAAGGTGTTTTAATGTCGTCAAATTGAAATGAGAGATTCATGTATATTTGCTTTAAGAATGTGAAAATGCTTGTAGAACTATGGTTTGTTTTGTTGTTTCAAGGTCATCCTTGTCACCCCACTTTTTCCCTACTTCTCTTTACCACCTCCTATATCATTTCTACTTAATCTCCCTACCAAAATATCAAAAACCCCTAAAAACCCTACCCCTATTCCTAAAAATCAAGAATCAAACCCTAAACCCTACTTCCCATAATATCCTTGCAAATGGAATTGTATGATGAGTCATGATTCTTCCCCTTAACTCCCTATTTCCCTATTTCATATATTTGTCCCAATTTCCCTTCGAAGTCTCCCTTCCCTAACATTTCCCTTGTGCTATTTGTCCCCTTGAAACAACATTATAAACAGGGAAAAACAGCAGGTCATTTGAGCAGAAGCAGCAGTACATTTCAGCCACTTTGCTCCTGAAACCATGTCAGAAACCGAAACCGACTATGAGCAAAGTGATGACCATGAGTCAACACCAGAAATTGAGATACAAAGGAGGCCTCACAGGGGTGGTAAGAGTGGACACCATAAGAGGGAGGAGCCCACCTCTTTGACCGATTTGCAGGCTTGTCCACTTGCGGTCACATGTTTCCGCTACCTCTCATGTTATGAATTTTGCGAGAGGATTTCTCAAATTCAGCATCATAGGGAATTGGCTCGCTTGTTTGTTTTGCATTTGCATAATGGGCATGTAAACCTTGCAGGGGTGGATTTTACATTGTCATCTGAAAGTATTGCTCAAGCAACATGAATACCAAATGTGGGAGAAGAGTGGAACAAACGCAAAGTGTTGGACAGATTTCATTATGAGCCCTTCGTTAAACCTGCCTACATGAGGTCCATAACTGGTATGTTTCCTTTCAGATTTTTGAGGGATGAGTATGCTCCCATGATGAGGCTCATCATGCTCTACTTCACCTGTGAGGGCAGATTTGCATATGTATATTCGTACCATATTCGCTTGTTGATGCATTTCACACGGGTACGAATGATGAACATACCATGGTTCATGTGCCGGGATATTGAGAGGATGGTGCCCTTGGTGCAGAGAAGGAGCCCAGCACAGAAACATAGGAGCATTTATCATTATGGTTTGATTCAGCTTGTGGTCATGCATCAGTTGGTTCAGCAGGGTATCCCATGGGAGGATTTTATCTCTCGGGATTTTTTCACAGCATCAGCATCATCTCCCCCTGAGGTTGTTCATGAGGAGGGAGGACCTTCACAGCAGCATGATAGTCCTGAGACCAGACATGTCAGCTCTCCTCCATTGGTCACTTATCAGAGGGGCCACAGAGCCTTATTTGCATCAGCTAGGTGAGTATTATCTCCACACCAGGTGGAAGGGGTCTCGCCTTCTTCATTAGCACCACGAGTGTTATCTCCACACCAGGTGGAAGGGGCCTCGTCGCAGACAGCAACACAGGTATCAGAGAGGGGCAAACAACCCAGGATTGATGAGGGGCCATCAGATGTTCCAGACATAGAGGTTGTTGACCTTGACATCAGTTCTCCTAGCCTAGAGTCAAAGGAGATCATTCAGCACCTAAGAGCTGAAAATGATTCATTGCAGCGAAGATTGGAAGAAGCACAATGGACGATCACATATTTAGAGCAGCGCAACAAGCAGTTGGAGGATGCGCACACTCTTGATGAGTTGCGGAGGATTCATGAGGACCGCAACTTGGCTCGAAAGAGACCCGGCGATTTGGTACCCGTTGAGCGAGAGGCTATGCTTCTCCGGGTCAATGCTCATTTGGAGAGGTTGCTGGCCAAGGCCAACCAAGATAAGGACTTGCTCAAGAACATGAAAAATCACTATTGGTCCCGAATGCACGTATGCAAGGCAAAAATGAAAGTGATTCAAGGGCGGTTGGCCAAGGCACTAAAACGACGAAAAAGGCCCGATCCCCTCCACATCTTCGATGAGGCTTCCTTGAAGGAGCATGATATTAAATGACCTCACTACAGCACAAATATCAAAAAATTTTGAGCATTTTTGGTCTTTTATGAATTTTTGGGCAAAAAACAGGTTTTTCTCCTTGATAGGTCGCGCGCCGCGCGCGACCTATGCGATGGGCAACTTCATTTTGGGAAAAATCAGCATTTCTAGATTTTTCATGCAAATTTACACCTGCTCAGCAATTACCAAGAGATTTCATCAAGTTTTGAGCCTCCAGAAGGTCAAAAAACATGCAAAAATTGACTTTCTGCCGCCTTTTTGACAAACAGGAAGCAGTCTTGGGAGATTGCCATTTTGGAGGGGCAAATGGCCACGAAATTCACAAATTCCAGTTGGGTTGGAAAGTAGACATCCAGAACTTTCCAACAAGCCCTCTTTTGCCTCATTTGGACACCTGGAAGTGTCTCAAACAGAGCTCCCAAGAAGCGCGACCTATCAGGATTAGGGGCGCGACCTATCAGGCAATTTTCATAATTTTTCACCTACAGCTCAGGAATTTGCCCAGCTTTGGCCAGTTTTGACTTGTGATGGGATTTTTCACCCTCTTTGATGTAATTATTGTATTTTCATGTTGATATGACACTTATTTACCTATTCTAGAAGATTCATTCATGAAATAGCAAACATTTAATGAATGAATTGGTTTCCTAGCTTATAGAGGCAAGTTGTTTTGACTACCTAGATTTTAGTGCTCAGTTTAGAATTGGTTGAAACAGCTCCTAGAAGGATGAGCTCGACCCTTAGAGGCATGGAAAGATGTTAGGTTGCCTATATTATGTACTTTCTTGGTCATTTTCATGGTTGGACTCTTGAGGGAGAAAGCTCTATTGTATTACTCATTGTATCTATGCAATTTTGGCAAAGGAAGAAAGACCAGGGTTTTGCAGTCCTTTTTGGGATTCCTGTGGTTACATGTGTTGATGGTGTGCTTCTCTTTGTACTTGTAAGTGTGTTATGTGAAATCATCCTCTTTCTTTTTCCTCTGAAATTAGGCAAATGAAGTGTTAAAGTAGAATTCATGATTTCCATGCTCTGCTTTTAAATTTGCTTAATATCAATGTTTTCATCTGTTTAAGGAGAACTCAAGGTGATTGCTTGCTCTCCTTAGCTCCTCAACGGTCATTCCTACCCATTCACTTAATCTAAAGGCATCAATACAGTCTCCTACCTTGCCCCAAAGAACCCCCTGCAAAAAATGTGTCCAATCCTCGCACCCAAAATTGCCTTTCCCCGATTTTCCACCAAAATCCAAAAATCCCAAAACAAACCCTTTTTTAATAGCCTAAAATCAGTGTTTCCTTTTGGTTATCTCGCCCATTGTAGATCTTTACCGAGATAGACCAGAGAGAGCCCTCTCCTGCCCCGTAGGGCTAGCTACGAGGCTAAGTGGTTTGATGTTGCCTTGAAGTTTGCCTTTCTCAGCCTGAGGTGAAATTTCAAGCGCTAACACATCTCACCTGTAGCACACAAAGGGTGCGATGCATACTAAAAATCCCTTCTGTAGGGTAAGATGAGCGAGAGCAGACAAATGGCAGAGGCAGTTTTCTAGGTGGAAACTCAGAGAATCTTCTAGAAGCTGCTCATATGACACTTGCCTCTCTGAATTCGCCTAGGGATGAGTAAGAGATCATGAAATCTCCAAGTGGAACCAAGAACTATCAGTGAAATGACACTAATCAAAATCCCAGAAGCTAACTCACTCCCCTGCAAACATCTATATATGGATCCCTCATCTTAGAGATCCAAAGGGCTGGAATTTTGTAATTTGTAAGGAAGTGTTGTTGGTTTCTCTTTGAGACATTTTATTGTTGGGTGATCTTGCTTTTCATGAGGTGAAGAGGGCTTTCATGCTGGGAGGATGATGCTGGATCAGACAGCTAGGTTGTAATCCTCTCTTCTACTACTTCTATCAATAAAGCTATTTGAGTTTTCCTCCATATACTTGTATATTTCTGAATCTTGTATTTGTGTATGAATTTGTATGGTTAATGTACATCTAATTCTACATTGTTTATGGTTATAGATATCTATGCTTTGATGGTATTTTGTTGCTTTGACTCTACAGGTGTTCTTTGAAGCAGGACAAGTGAGAAAGGAGTAGTGAAGCTTTATCAAGGGAGAGAGGAAACAAGTAAGGAGCCAAGCGAAAGACTGAGGTTGGTACTCTCTGCTTCTCTCTCATCTATCTCTCATAAAGGAAAACACAAGTTACTTTGAATTGTTTGTTTCTAGGATAGCTACCCATCTTAATGGGACTAGCAGCTCTGAATGGACACTAGTTTTCTCAGAAACAGTTTGATTTATGTTTTTTGATTTATATTTGTGCATGAATATGTGTATTGTAAATACTACATTGAGTTGTGTTATCAGGCTCCAATAAGTAGTATGGTGCTCATGGTTTCTGCAGTTTGGTATGATGTAAATGTTGAATCGAGCTATGTTATAAAGCTCCATGGGAAACATGTTTTGCTGGTTATAAGCATCATAGAACATCAAGGACGGTGTTCCCCCAAGGAGGAGGGGTTTGTAACAACCCCTATTTAATTTTCCATGTAAATAAAATAAGAGCAAGGTCATGGGACACACATTCCAAGTTGAATGGTGGGTAAAAAATTATAGTGGGCATCACTTATGTTTAATAATGCTATGGAAATTGAAAAGGCATTGGAAAAGGAAAAGAGACAATAAATGACATTTAATTATGAAAATAAAGGAAAATAGGAGAAAAGGAAGGTGAAGACACAAATTTGCATGCATGGAAAATTAGAGGAAAAATGAAGGAAAGCGAAGATAAAAGAGACATCAATGATAAAAAGACATTAGAGAATCATTTCACAACTTTTGGTCATTACAACCTTTTGACAATTTTGTATCGAGCTCTTACTCATTCTATCATACTCTTGCACACTTTGATCATTCTTAGAGCATTCTAGAATTCACTTGGAGTTGGAAGAAGATAAGCAAGAAAGCAAGGAAGTGCAAGGATACAATTGGATCAATAACTACAACATACTTACTTTGCAAGTAACAGGTTGCATGTGTGATCTCATTGCTAATTTTTGGATGCATGGTATATGCATGTGGTTCCTTGGTTACGTGTTATCATTGACATGGAGATTTGCATAAATTAATAGTGGTTTTAGCCTTTCGTTGCCCTTTCCTAAATAACTATGGTGTAGTGGATTTCCCACATGGTTTTTCTGATTGGTTATCAGGTTTCATATGGATGTAGGTTGGAGAAAATTCTTTGGAGCCCTAAACAACTTGGGTTCACTAGAGGTTGTGGGTAGAGTTACTAGTCCTTAGATCTTGTGGGTTGGGACAAATGCTTTGGATCCCTAAAATAACTTAGGTTCCTTGGAGGCTGTGGGTTGAGTTACTAGTTCCTGAAGCCCTAGATAGTTTGGGTAGAGACCAATTTATTTGATGTTAGTGATTTTTGAATGATATAGGTGCGATCATTGTGCTTAAGGGTTGATGTGGTTTGGCCTCTAGAAGCCCTAGTTGATTCTATTTTCGTTTAACCCTTATGATCCCACATCCATGCTTGGAATATGGAAAGGGGTTGATTAGCTGAAAGAGATATTTGGTTTAGCCCAATTTATGGTTGGGTGGTATGTGGAAGTCCCTAACTTGGTTGGAATTTTCATATGTTAATATGATCTATTTTCCTATTGTGATCTATGAGCACTTGTATTGATTATTATGGTGATCTTATGACTAGTTTGTCATGGATTCTATTGTGGTTATATGTTGGCTATATGCATAATTATATGATGTGCTCTTATTGTGGATCTCTTTCATGATTTGAAAAGTTATTTAATGGTTGATGAATGAATGGGTTGAAAAGTGTTGTTGCAACTAGCTTGAGAAGCCATTGAGCCTTCTTGGTGATTCTCAGATAAAGTTCATAAGTTTACAATAAAATATTCATTCATAACATGTAACTTGCATTTTTTTCATGTGTTTGATGAAATGTATATCTTGCATTATGCATTTATTTCTCAAGATATGGCTCAAGTTATATTTGTTTAACATTTTTATCATTATTGTCATAATTTTGGAAAGTTACAGGAAGTTCAGGAAGTGGTCTAGAGGCTTGCCTGAAGAAGTGGCATAGATCTCATGACCACATGCATTGAACTAATAAATTTGGGTCACAACCACTGGTATCCAAGCCTATGCATGCTATTATAGCCTCCCAACCACACACATGCAGTGTTATGGGTGTGGTTGGGTAGTTTCTCTTGTGAAAAAGAGTTCCCGCTCAGGGATTGATCACCTCGGGTGGTTTTTAGGCTCTTGAATAGTTTGTAGTCCCTAAGGGATGGTTGTAAGTTGTCAATTAGTTGGCCCCACTTCCATAACTGGAACTTGGAGGTTGGGTCATATCATAGTAACACTCAACTCATGTTTACCCTTGAGAGCTTTTAAAAGTGGCTAAATGTTAAAAAAAAATAATTTTCAAAACTTTGCCACATTGTTCTCTCGAGTTACACGAGAGAAATTTTCATGCATGTCTTAGTGAACAAAACATGAAATAAAATACATGACACAAAAAGAAAGAAAGAGTAACATAATAAAGTAACATGCAAGACATGAAGCAAGATAACAAAGCATATGCAAAAACTAGATGAAAATCAAAATGAAAGGTCCATGCAATGCAACTAGAAAAGTAAAAATGTAGAGATACCTACTCCTATCCTAATGGGCTAGAAGGTCGGGACTAAGTGAAGTGAAATTTCTAATGTAACCACCGAAGCTGCTCCTTGACCTGATAATACAAATATATGAGCAATTAAAAACAATATAAAGCAATGTGCAAAAGTAAAGATAACAACTTGAATACTTTGCACAATAGATTGAAGGTCTGGTCTATAGGCAGAAAGATGTGCTATAACAACTAACTTTATCTAGTTTGCAGCCTTACATTTTTTATTAGAAGAATAATCATACAAACCTTGAAATCCTCTTGTGAATGTACCTACATCTGTGTTATCATCCTTAGCAAACATCATGAAATATAAAAAATTATTATTAGTGACAAAGCTTGCTAAGTAAGATGCTTCCAATCAATCATAGATTCAATCATGAAATCCAAAACAATCCTAAAAGCCCTAAAATCCTTGAGAAAATGAATTTTCAACTAATGGAATGAAATCCAGGGGAGAATATTGTAAGGCAAATTGAATCTAATCATGTTCAAAAGGTTGGCTAAGATCATCAGGGCCTGACATAATTGTTAACAACAACTGAAGTGCTTCAACTACTTGACAAGTATATGAGAAATGAAATGATGAATCATAGGAATTTATTGCCTTGATGGAATAAACACATGTAAAACAATTATCATCAGTTACACCAGTGGAAAAATTATTAGTCAAAACACAGGTGTCAATGGAAATGTTGTGATCAGATGGGTTAATTAAGACATCAGATTCTCCATTATATAAAGATAAAGATGGATCAATTTGAGCAACTTCACAAATGTTTTGAACAATATAATAAATTTCCTTACACATTGAATACAAAAAACAACACCTTGTACTCGACTACAGTTTAAACCAACATCATGGAAATCAAAAGAATTAAGAATGAATGTTAGTATAACAAAGAAATGAAACCAATTAGGACACAACATATCAACACGCACTAAATCAAATTCAACCTTCACATCAACTTGGGACATTAAAATTTCAAGATAGGAATTTGATTCACAAAATAACTTAAGAATTCGGTAACGCTCAAGAGGAGAGCTCGCGCTAGAAGGAAAATGATTAACATCACAATATTCACAAGAACGACTAGGAGTTCCTTATTTTTTACAGCATTTGACAGATGTGAATCCTTCAATCGATGATAATATCTTTCAAGATAATCAACATGATCAACTTCAAATTTCTGTTTATCCACAAAAGATATACGTTCCAATCCCAAGTTCAATACAAGAGGTTTATATGAATATGCATTAACAAAGTCCTCTATCTGATCATAAACCCAATCTTGAAAGTTATAAAACGTATCTTGGAAAAACCAAAAGTGTATCAAGAATGATATTTCATCCAGTGAGATAATACAAAGAAATTTTTTTTGTGAGAAAATACAAAATTTTGCATACGTAAGGGATCTCATCAAGCTTGAGAGAACCTAGCATAACCATCAATGAGAGTTGAAGTGTGCCAACTTCCTGAAAAGTCCTAGAACTCTGAAATGTTAGATAATTACAATTTGAGAGATGAGTCAAATCGTGAATTGTATGTGGGAAAGTACTACCAGTTAATGCAACAATATCTCTGATATTGAGGTGGAAACCATCTACATCATTGGTTTGATCAAATTTTTCAACTTCAATAAATAGGTTACTTAGGACATAAGGTTCTTCTAATTTCAACTCTAAATATGTGTAAATCATAAAAATATAATGATCAAACTTATTTGAAGAGTTGTCCTCATGCAAAAAAAAAGATTGCAAGGAATAAGATGGATTCTCAATGATTTGATTATTCTCTTCTTCCTCATGGATGACCTCATTGCCTTGTGTCAATTAAATATTATGATCATTGGATTGTATATTAGAAGAGCATGGCATGTCTTTATGATGAGTTGATTAATTATAAACAATATGACACAAAGGACATTGAGTTTAAGAAGAAGTGTCCATAAAATAATCTTCTTTGACCAGATCATATTCTAGATTTAAACCTTTCAAATCAAAGCCTTCTCGAGAAACCAAGAAATTGATCGATGTTCCTGGAAATTATCCAATGGGATCCTAGTCATTAAAATGATGATTTTCCAAGGCTCTCTCATGGTAAAGAGATTTGATTTCATTTGACTGATTACCGAACGAGATCACCATATTCTAAATCATCTAAGAATGAAGGAACATCATCTTGACATGGAGGATTTTTAAAGAGAGAAGAGAGATTAAAATCTTCACATTATTGTCCCCCTACCCATGAAATGTGACCTCCTTGTACCTAATCACTGTTTGAAGTAGAAAATTGAAAGTTAGTAGTATTTGAGGAACTAGATGATGGAGCAGATTGATAAAGTGGATCAATGTACAAAGGGTCACGACATGTAGATGATAGAGGGTGACATGTATCCCTTGAATAAGTAATACTTTTAATAAGACCAGATTCAAGATTAGGATTATGTGCATTGCGATCTTGATAAATCAAGGGATTAGTATTCACCTTAGGTTTCTTGTGTGTATAATATCGAACAAGAAGATAAATGGGATGAATGGATCATTAATATGATTTTTGGATTTCTCAAACTTAACAATAGAACCAAAGATGACCTTGTTAGGAAATGAAAAGGGAAGAGGGCAAGAGAAAAAGGGAACAATAGGTTCCTCCTTTGAGATTGGAAGTGTCTCATGATTAATAAACTTTGGAAGAGCGCTATTAACCAAGGATTTAAATTCAAATTGTTTCAAGGAGAGTTGAACCAAGTGCTGAAACTTTTATTTGAAGAAATCCCAATCCATATCTTCCTCAGGAAAAATCCTCTATTGATTCATTAGAAATCATTCTAAGTTGATTACTTCTTTTATAAACATCTTAGTAATAAAATCTATCAAGGGAATGATGAAGGCCCCTAAAGAGTTATTCAAATGAATCAATAGAAGAATATGGTAACGTATGACACCATAGTTTGACTTGACCTTCAAGATTGGGGGTGAAAAATTTATAAGCAACATATTCAAAATTCACTTCTTGCAAATCACGAAACTCAAGTAACTGAGATGCATGCTCAGCTATATATATTTCACCCTCGCCATCAAATTTTAATTCAGATAAGTTATAAAAAAATTCTACGGGGAGTGAAATTTTAAGATTTGATCTATTAGACAAATAACCTGGGAGTATGATTTGGGAATGAGACATTCAAGATAAGAGATTCAAAATGGACTCAACGGGATCATCTTTTCATCTATCCCTCCTTCTAGCACTAACTATTGACAGTGTTATGAGTCCGTCAACCGAGGGGCCTCCCCGATATGAAGTCCTAATTAGACCTCACACGATTTGGAGTAAGAGCCCAAACCATAAATACAATTGGTTGCCATTATCCTTAGGAATTTTTCTTAGCTACAATTATCAACATAAGATATTATACAAATGATCTTTGAAACAAGCAAGTAGGTTAACACTACGAGGCATATAATTGCAATGCACAATGGTACTTTCACGGAAGGGAAAAGAGAGAGTGGGTCTCGAGAAGAAAATTAATAGTACTATCCTAAAAGAGACACACAATATCATGAAAGAATAGTTGATTAACTTGCAAATTAGTTCACAAGATAACAAGGATGATTAAAGAAGTAACAACACACATTCAATGAGATGAATACCAAGGGAAATGAAATAGTCGTTTTCATTAGTATGTGTTAAAATAAAAATATACCGCAAACAATGAAATGATAGTCTTATAATAATTCATGACATATGCATGAAAGTGTGATGGCTCTGAGAGCTTCATATATTAAGTGAAAGTGCCAAGAGGTACAATTATAATGTTTCCACACTAGCCCCAATAGTGTAACATTAAGTCACCACTTATTCCTCCAAAGAAATATTTTCTCTCCTATGCCAAACTAGAGAATCCAAGGTCAAAAGTTCAAAGTCCAAAATCCCTTCTCTTGAGCTATGAGGGTATATTTATAACAAATGAGGTGACTCTCCACCTCCCATGTGATTCTTGACCTACCTCATGACTCTTGATCTTCTACTATGACTTTTTGAATTCCTATATGACCTTTGAGCTTCTACAAGACTTTAGAACTTTGTAGTGCCTCTTCACATTCCATTCGGGACCTTGGTCTTCAACACATTTTACATTTTCTCATTTTATAAAATACAATAATTACAATCCATGAATGATGTGGAAATATACATTGACATATATGACTTTGTAATGACACTTTGAGAAGCCATGACTTGTTGATGGCAAAATAAGACTTCATTGTATCAATGCCAAGTTCTTCTCTTTGCAGCTATGGATTTGAATTCTTCATGATGGATTTTTTATTATTCTTCATCTTCATCCTCCAAAGGATCTAGATAAGTATCATAACCTTCCAAGTCAACATGAGATGTCACCATTCTATCATGGTCCAAAATTCCTTTGTTTTCTTCATGATGGTCCTTCCTTTTGCTCCTTCTTCACAAGTGCCTTCTCATAGCCTCTCCTTAATGGCCTCTATTAAGCATCACCATGTCATCTTGAAATTATAATACCTACATATGGAGGCCACTCATGGCAAGCCAACATTAGTCCAAAAACCACCTATTCTACTTCTACTTTCTCATGGAAGATGTTGACTGAGGTGAGGCAACATAAAAGAGTTTTCTGAGGAGGAGGCTGAGAATTGTGCAATTGAGGGCTAAAGGAACTCAATGATGCCTCACTACTGACTAGAGCTACAAAATGCATACTAAAGAAGGGAATGAAAAGTTTTTTTTCATAGTAATGGAGTTTAGGACTTAAGGTACTGATATTTCTTATTGATGATGTATGATGAGGAGTGTTGGAAGAGGTAGAAATAGGGATTGTGCAGTTGGGAATCACAGGGATAGAGGGAAGGCCTCCCTATCCACTGGAACTATAAAATGTGTTATGGGGAGAAAGCCAGGACAAGTGATAGCATAATGAGGGTTTTCAGTCAGCAGGAGGAGCAAGGCTAGTCACTATAACTACACAATGCAAAATGATTGAGGGATAGGCTTAGTGAATTTTGCAGTTGAGGACTTCAGCGACCCAGAGATGATCCACTGTTCACTAGAATTGAAAAATGCATAGTAGGAGGCCCACTTGATGAAGATACAACGTAGTTAAGAAATATAGTGAAACAACGAGACTCTACTTCTGATCGTAACTGTGCAATGGACATTTCAGGTCAAGAGGAACTGTAAATTATGTTGCTGGAAAAGATATGTAGCCAAAGTGATGGTCTAGAATTCAAGGTTTCTCAGTGTGCAGCTAAGAGAGACTGTTCTCTAGGGTAGTACAATGCACAGTTCCAAGAGGGAGAGGATGCTTCACTATGTATTAGGATTGCACAGTGCGTAGTTCTAGGAGCGAGAAAGATCAACAAGTTGCAAAGATAGTGAAGGCTCCAAAATGGCTAAGTGTGGGATCAATGAGGCAAGAGAGAACAAGACTAGAAAACAAGACCCGACATAGTGATATCACACTTGTATAACATCAACACAAGTCAATATAATGAAAAACATCCAAAATCAACATGCATACCTTGAAGTGACAACAAAGCAAAACTTATTTCTAAGTGCGACAATTGAAACGTCACTTTATGACACTTAGAATACAAGTTATGATAGGAGTCTCGACTGCAACTAGAATGTGTGCTAATATGTGGGAATGTGTATAACACAAATCCTTATGATATACATGATCATTTAATGCATAAGAGTGTGCTAGAGTTGCCTCTAGTGATGTCCCAAAGTGTGACACATGTATGAATACAAACACTTAAAAGAAATACTTGTTAAAGTTAAAGCAAGAAAAAACGTTAGTCGTGAAAGTAAAAGTGATGCTTGTGAAAGTAAAGGCGGACAAAGGTGACAATTGGGTGTAACCCCCCCTCTCACATCTACCCAAGCAACCGACCAACCGAGGTAAACATGTCATGAGAGGCTACAATGATTGGATTCAACCTCCTAGGTGACCTTAAGGAAATGGAATCAATAGAAACACATCATACAAACCTTCCACATCAGCTACAGGACCACTAAGAACCATCCCAACACTTCTAGTAAACAACCGCTGGGTCCCACTGAGGTTTTTGACCTCTTGACCTCTAGACGCCCCCATGCTATGGGTCTGACAATGCCCAGAAGGCTCTAGACGCTCTCATGATAAGGCATGCAAGTGTTTAGGGACTATTTATCTTAGTGTTGTGCCAGCGTCCCCAGGATTTGAGCCACTTTTCCAGGCATAGAGCATAGGTCACTGCCTAGAATTGAATGACATCTTCAGAACATAAATATAACAATGAAACAATGATGAAAATGAAAATACTTGAACATGCCCTTGACTGGACCCCTACTAGCCATGGCAGGAATTTCATCAAACATATCATGAATGTGTAATCTACATGTGTAAAGAACAAATCTAGGCATAGGGGTCTCAGACTCATTTGAGAATCTCTATGAAGCATTGATGCTCAACAAATTAGCCGCCATTTCATCCATTAGGTCATAGATACATTGTTCATTAATTTACAAGTGAAAACATGATGAAAGCCATACATAGGCACTGTCATAATACATATTCATAACTAGCATAATAGGGACAAAAATACCAAGGAAACAACAACCATCTAATCCACATATAAACCCATATAATACTAATAGAAATACAAGGATAAATAACCTCATATTGATGATGAAAAATCCAAACTCGGGATGGGACTACCACGTTCCACCCAACCATAGAATCGCTGAGCCAAATCTCTCTTCAACCATTCACCCCCATGCACAGTACAATATACATAGCATCGAATATCGGACATGTACAAAGAACCATCTATACCCAACACTGCATATGAAATATTCGCACAACACTATCTGTACCACCTGGTACATAGCATTGCATAAACATGTACACACACTATATATACACAAAATTGCATGCACACAACATCACATATGTAACGTGTACAAAATATACAAAATATTCACAACAATAGCACCACACATCCAAAACCACAATGTATCTACCATCAACCTTGCTTCCAATATCTTATTTGTGCTTGTCCCAGCATGTCGCAGACCAAACCACTTTCATTTCGCTGATGTATCCCTCGGTATAGCCTTCCCATAACATAGAAATAATATAATCACATAATATCAACTGATAACCACATGATATTGACCTCATAGATTTTCTAGGGATACTCTTCCCAATTGATTCCTCATAAGACCAGGAACCTCTTCATGCCATTCACCTACAAAAGAAATCATTTTCCACAAGAATGATTCCTAATGACCCTATTGGATAATGACATAGATACATAGATACATACATACATACATACATACATACATACATATACATATCTATATATATATATATATATATATATATATATATATATATATATATATATATATATATATAAATATTAGCATAAATAATCATGATCCTATCAGACAATGATATGCATACATACATATAAACATCAACACAAAATAATAATGAACTAGTCAGTCAATGACATACATACATACATATGTACATATAAACATTAGCATAAAATAATCATGATCCATGATGATCCTGTTAGACATGACATACATACATACATACATGTATACACATATAGACATCAACATAATCATGATCACAACCTAATCACTAGATTTCATAAGGTCAAGGTTAAGAGAACTCCCTTTATGTGTGCAATACATGCACAACATTGAGAACAATCCTTCTCGACATAGCCAAGGCATATGACGCCTCAAATCCATTCACCTTACCTTTCCTGATTACCTTGCTCATGACTGTATTTCCTCTGTCCATTTACACTAATGGACCCAACTAGTCCAACTGGGTATCATACTCTTTCCTTCAACTGCCCTTATACATGCACCAACTGCATCTAAGCCTTACATTTCCAGATGGGTTTCATTCAGCTTCTTCAGAGGTCCATTAACTTTCTTCTTTCCCAAATCAATTCCCAAGACTCAAAACATAAAATGCAATCACAAGAAACAAACAAGAAGAAGACCATGAAAACCAATAACAACACGACACCACAACAAAGTGGCAAGGACTTGCACTAGCCATGAACAAAACCGTAATCATGCTCAATGAATCACCAAGGACCAAAAGCACAAGACTAACAATAGACACCTTGGATCAATCCCATTGTTCCCAAGGAAAGATCGACCCGAGACTTCTGCAAGATTTCATGGAAACCTCCCTTGCCATGAAACTCCCTGCATCACACTACCATAAACACATAACTGCCAGTGCATAAATAAACATAACAATACATGAGTTACCTTACCTTGTTGTGCCAAGCACATTTCTTGTAACTAAACTCATCCACGCCATCTCTCAAGGGACTCCAATTCCCTAGACAGACCCACCTGTAACTAGAGACTGGCTAATATATTTGCTAAAGACAAGTCCACATAATGTTAGAAAAGATTAAGGTTAATAAGAATTCTTGTATGCAAAGCACTCATTCATTCGGAATTAGGGTTTCCAAACATAGACAAAAGAATTCTTGGTCAATTCCTTTCTTTGACCTTTTCCTCGCTGCAATTGAGTGTTACCATGAATTGTCACATCACCCGAATGTTAGTTATATAGACACATCAACTATTACCTTTTCATGTTAATACCAAGCATGTTTACTGCACTATTTACACATGTCAAACACATGTTCTGAATATCAAGATAATCATATCTATCAATTTGAAATCAACCTTTACTAAGACTAGAAATCATGTCATAATTCATAGTCAACTCATAGTCGTTAGACATAATACTACTATTGTCACCTATTACACTCAAGTACATGTCAACTATCTCAACACATATGTGTTAGTACAACCATCTTAAAACAAGACCGCCCATTCAGGCAATCTTACAGACACATACTCATATCATGCAAGTAGTCAAACATTCAGACAATAGATAGGTGGCATAATAGACATCAACACTCAAACACCAATTAAACGACATAATCAAACATTCAAGCACAAAGTAGATGACATAAGCAAGCTCATACCTTAATGTATCTCAGGGGAGGCTATCTTGTTTGCATAATCAATCCAGATTAGCATGATATAACTTCATGACATATCAACTCAAAAATAAATAAGGTCATGATATCCATAATAGTCACTAGCTAACATGTTCACATCATAAACTCATAAATCATTATCATTGATACATATAACATCATTATCTTAATATATTAACCCTAATCATCAAGTTACTATCATATAACAACAACAGTAGCAATGCATGCAACCACAATTTACTACCACTCATGACTATCTGACACATGTGATTATGATTATACTAATCAACTATCATCTATCATATATGTAACCATAACATCAATAGACATGTACATAAACATAATGTATATAACAATCCATTAACTAACATACGTGCATACCCAACATCCAAACTTTTATGACGACATGCTCTTGCCTCGAGGTCTAATGTTGCAACTTCACTTTTATGATCTGCATCTCCTGCTCTATCTCATTCAACACATTAGAATCATAACATAACAACTACATCATGATGACCTAATTGCATTCAATGACCTTATGAACAACAACCTTCACCATAAAAATGCATGTCCGACCTACCATACATGCATAACATATAAAACCATACACTCATGACGACATATCCCACAATTATGCCCTCAACCTTTTGTTGGTGCACAAATTGTTCCCACATATAAGCAATGGAGCACACATTCACTGAGGACTATGCAGTCTTCCTGCTCTAGGTGTAATTACTAGTCCTCAGCACACCACGGGGAGTAACCCTGTAATATAATTTTTAGATTTTCAATATGCAAATAGTATAAGACCAGGTGTGAGTGTTTTAGTCATAGTAGATAATAGTGGCACTCATATGAGGAAGGCAAACATTAATGATATGCTATTCTGAAGTCTGATTCCCAATGAGCAAGATAACAATAGAAAAACAAAATAAAAATGAAAACATCGACTTTAAAAAAAAAACTGCACTATGGATAGATGAAAACATGTGCAACAAGTACAGTCATGTCCATTCCACTCTATGCTGAATAACAATTAATAATATATATCAAGACTGACATTCATGCAAGAGTATAACGTGAAACTTTTATAGAACAACATACACTATAAGAAAGATAAGAATGTATTAACATAATAACAAAACATCCAAAGTTGCAATTACTGTAAAGCATGAATTATATCAATGAAAGATAAAAGTTCGATCACAAATAATCTAGGATAACTCATTTAGTAATTGTGCTGATAATATCAATATCAGAACACAACACTAAAATATTAAAGTATAAATGAGATCAAGCCTCAGAATTAAATGACTGTAATCACAATTCAGAATAACATATGAAACAAAAATAAACAAATAAGAATCACCAGGAATAGTCTTAAAAATTAATAATGAAAGTTGTGTATCATGTATAGGAAATTTTCAGTATTTCCAAAATTTTCTTCCACATTGTCAACAACCCCCCCATAACGGGAAACAAGGTTTTTAAATAGTGGTTTTTTAGATAATTGTTAGATAACTGCTTTCGAAAATAGACATAAAAATAAAATAAGTAAAGTAAAAGAAAACATGATAACAAAATGATATAAATGTGGTGCCACCTTCACAGCTTTGATGACTTCAACTTTTTGGTTGGCCCCAAGGAAGATAGCGCATGCGCTTCATGCATCTTTCCAGCTGGCGCTTGAGTTGTAATGAGGGGAATCTCATTCCAATCCTCCGATTGATTTGTGACCAATTTCATTGGTGGGACTGATTCGGCTACTTGAGACGAAGAGGCAAGCTGTTGAACTATCACATTGCACTTCAAACGGTTCTTCACTTTAATTAGTTTGTCCCAATTAGCAGAAGACATCCAGGGCACATTCTTGTACTTGGTAATCTCAACCACCAGCTGAGATCTTATTTGATATTTAGTAGTAGGAATATTTTGTTTAATCTTCTTTACTTCGACCAAGATAGTAAAATCCCTGTAGAGGGCATTAACAACCATAGTAGAGAAAATTGATTCCTCTCCTAACATGGCCAAACAACCTAGATCCTATTTTGTTGCCTTCAATTTATTAGAGAATCTTTGCCAGGAGATTGGCCAACCTTCTTCATTCCAAAATAAAGGCACACCAAATCTTCCTAAATAATTCCACTCTTCTATGAAATTATTTATTTCTTTGATTACTCTATCGAATTCGTCTTGAATGGACTGGATGGTGACTTTATTCTCTTTCAACATATATAATGAGAAAATACATTCATCCCTGACTAGCAGTTCAAGCTCTATAAAAGATTCGTCCTCTAAAGTGTTAACTAGATCAATGATAGCATCGATATCTTCCATCCTTTTCTCTAAGTCTTCCGTTGTAGACTTTGCTTCTAAGTTGGCATTATGTATTAGTCCCTTTTCACATTGCGAAATAATTTTCACGTATGCTTCCACTGTAGTGCTCTCTTGCCATACTTGCATCTAGATTTCTTTCTTGGCTTCCATCATTACTTTCTTCTCGGTGACTGTGACATGAGAAACTTCCTCGAGATCTTTTATTTGATTATTTCTATCTCTGAGTGCAGCTTGGATCTACTCAATCTCTTAGTTCTTCCTCCCTATGACCACATTTTTCCTGTTCTCAGCTCTTACGATTGCTTCTTTAGCTACCTGCAATTGTTGGTCTGACTGAGTGATTTTGATATGTAATAATTTAGGATATCTTGATTCAGCCATTTGGGTTGAGTTAAGAGCCTTATTGATCAAGGCCTTATATTCATCAAGAAGTTTGAAGTGTCATTCTTCCTTCCCCTGTAATTCTGTTTTGACCGCTTGTAGCTGCTCAAAGGCTTTTTTACGTTCTTCTTCTTTGAGCCGCATAATAGTTTCCATTTCCTGAAGACAACACTCTTTATTCTTCTCTCTTTTCGGATGCTTATCTAAGAACATGGGGATCATGGTCTGGGATCTTCAAGATTTCCTGAAGAGCTTTTTGTTGGGTTGTGTTATATTATTTCCACGACTAACATCCCTAGTTAACCAGGGGGTTGGGGGGGTGGATCCCCCCCTTCGTGGCAGCGATTGTGTAGGGGGGGGGGGGGGGGGGGGGGGGTCACAAGGGGTTTGAGGGTGGTGGGTAGCCCTCCTCTATGGGGTCCAGGGCAGCACCGTGGGGAAATTTTTTTTGGACCCTATATTAGGTGCGGCGAACCTACCTATGGTTTTGTGCATGGTTTTTGCACATGGTTTTGGGTGTGATGGTGTTCGGTCCATGGTATTGGATGCTTCAGCATGTATTTATATGTATTATAACATTGAAAGGAACATAATGAAAAATCAATCTGGTAGTCCCAATTTTTGGATCCAGGGGAAAATCTTTGTATATATGTGTTTTATGTGTTATGCTCTCACATTGTTTATTTTTTGCGTTTTAAATTTCTTATGCAGGTAATTTCTGTACGGGGTTAAAACCTACATTTGGTATCAGAGTTGTTTTGGCTTCAAGGGGACACCTTTGTTGCTAAGGGGTTTCGCTCGGGCCTGTGGTAGACCCTATTCAATGGGAGATTTGCAAGATCTATTCTGGTGGTGAAAGAAGATGGCGAGCAATGGAAAGATAGAGATCGAGAAATTTAATCGTCAGAGTTTTGAGTTATGGAAACTCAAGATGGAGGATCTGTTGGTAGATAAAGATCAGTGGATCGTGGTAGATACAGGTACTAAACCAACGAGAGTGTCCGATGAAGAATGGAAGAAGTTGGATCGGAAGGAAAAGAGCACAATACGATTGTGTGTCTCAGATTCAGTATTGCTAAATGTATCAAGGGAAGCTACGACTAAGGATTTGTGGGTCAAGTCAGGGAATTTGTACCAATCTACGTTTCTGGTGAATAAACTGTTCCTATGGAAAAATATTTATAACCTGAGGATGAAAGATGGAGAATCGGTGACAGAGCATATGAACACATTTAATAATGTGGTAAGTTAGTTATTATCTGTTGATATTAAAATTTCAAATGAAGATAAGTGCATCAGTTTGTTGTGTTCTCTACCAGATTCATGGGATAGTTTGGTTATTGCAATAGGTAGCAATGAAGCTGCCTTATAGTTTAATGAAATAGTCTCATCCTTGCTGACAGAGGAGATGAGACGGAAAAATATGGAGAGCTAGAATGGTGATGCCTTGTCTGTACGAGGACGGTCCTAGAATAGAAACAAAAATAAGTCATCGAGTGGGAGATCTAAATCTAGAGGGAGATCTAAATCTCTAGGAAAACATGTAAAGGTGTGTTGGAAATTGGGAAAGGAAGGGCAATACAAAAGGGACTGTAAATTTAAAGCTCCTGACAAAGGAAAGGGATTTGATGATGCTCCTTCTGTAGAGGTGAAAACCACCTCAGATGAAGGTGGGGATGTATACTTGGCTTCTTCAAGTACACATGTAGATCATGAGGCATGGTTGATTGACTTAGGTGCATCCTTTCACTTCACTCCCCATAGAGAGTGGTTCTACAAGTATGAGAAATATGATGGTGGTGATGTCTTCTTAAGGGATCATAGGAAGGCTACAATCGTTGGGCGTGGAAAAGTAAAGTTGAAGTTGTAAGGTGGAAGGGTTAGAACACTTCCGGGTGTTATCCATATTCTTGCATTGGCCATAAATCTAATTTCTGTAAGCAAGCTGGATGATGTAGGTGTAAAATAGTGTTTGAGAAAGATACCTGCAAAATGGTTCGGGGAGAACTGGTATTGATGCGGGGATTTTGGATTGGAACTCTGTACAAGCTGCAAGGTAGCACTGGTATTGATGGATGCAACAATTCTGTGGTTCCTGAAAGTGGAGTAGAAAATCTAGTTGTCTCTGGAGAAAAGACCATGCTATGGCATCAAAGGCTTCGACATATTGGAGAGAAGGGCCTTAGAATACTTCATGGTGAAGGTATGGTAGAAGGTATGACTAATAATTCTTTGGATTTTGATTTCTGTGAAAATTGTGTCTATGGGAAGCAGAATCAGGTGAGTTTCTCCTCTGGTTGTAGGAGGGCGAAACAGATATTAGAGCTTGTGCACAATGGCGTGTTTGGACCTGTGAAGATTCCATCACTGGGTAAGTCTATGTACTATGTATCATTTGCAAATGAATTCTCAAGGAATACATGGATATATTCCCTCAAGAAGAAATATTAAGTCTTTGACAGGTTTAAAGAATTTAAGGTTCTGGTGGAAAACCAGACAGAGAAGAAGATAAAGGTGCTAAGGATAGATAATGGTGGAGAGTTTTGCAGCAAGGAATTTGAAGAATTCTGTAAGAAGTTTTGTATAGCACGATAGAAGACTACTCCATACACACCTGAGAAAAATGGAGTTGTAGAAAGAATGAACAAGATGTTGATGAAAATGGCAAGAATCATGCTCAATGGTGTTGGGTTAGGATAAGAATTTTTGGTAGAGGCGGTGGAGATAACATGTTACCTGGTCAACAGATCACCTTCATTAGCGTTGGAGAATAAGACTCCACAAGAGGTATGGACTGGTAAGAAACCCTCTCTTTCACATCTGAGGGTATTTGGATGTGATGCATATGTACATGTTCTAAAGGAGAAAAGAACAAAGTTGGATAGTAAATCTGAAAAGTGCATCTTTATTGGGTATAAGGATGGTTTAAAGGGTTACAATATTTGGAACCCAGTAACAAGGAAGGTTGTGTACAACCAAGGTATGGTGTTCAGAGAGGTGAAAAATGTTATTAAACATGAAGTCCCATCGAAGGAACCCGAGAAGATAGAGTTTGAGCTAAAGGATGAAGAATCAAACTACACAACAGAAGAGGAATCAGAAGATGAAGAGCCACAAACTCCGGTTGTGAGAAGATGAGTTCAAGAAAGAAGGCAGCCAGAAAGGTATAGTCCATCTGATTTTTGTTCAAATTTTGCTTTATCTATTACTGATGATGATCCCAGAACTGTGAAGGAAGCATTAGATTTAGAGGATGGAAAACTCTAGAAAGAGGCCATGGTTGATGAAATGGCATCTTTGCACAAAAATGTGGCTTGGGATCTAGTGGAGTTTCCAACTGGAAGGAAACCCATTAGAAGCAAATGGGTGTTCAAGAAGAAGACAAATGCAGAAGGAAATATGGAGAAATACAAAGCTCAGCTGGTAGAAAAAGGTTATTCCCAAGTGCCAGGAATTGATTTTGGTGATATTTTTTCTCTTGTTTCCAAGGTAGCTTCTATTAGATTACTTTTATCTGTTGCAGTTGCTTTTGATTTTGAGGTAGAATAGATGGATGTGAAGACATCGTTTCTCCACGGGGATCTAGAAGAGGAGATCTACATGAAGCAACCTGAAGGATTTGCAGTGAAGGACAAGAAAGAACTGGTATGCAAGTTAAATAAGTCTCTGTATGGGCTAAAACAGTCACCAAGGATGTGGTATCAAAAATTTGATACATTTGTACCGGTACTTGGCTTCACTAGAAGCAAAGAAGATCACTGTGTGTATTTTAAATTAATTGGTGACCATGTTATTTATCTGGTCTTGTATGTGGATGACATGTTGCTGTTTAGAAATGACAAAGAAATTATCTAGGATTTGAAGACCCAATTGTCCTCCAAATTCGACATGAAAGATCTTGGTGCTGCAAACTATATTTTTGGCATGGAAATTAAAAGCGATCGGGTAAGTAGGAAGCTCTGGTTAAACCAGAGGAAGTATGTTGAGACAATATTGCAGAGGTTTAATATGCAAGATAGTAAACCAGTGAAGGTTCATATTCTTATAGGTGTAAAGTTATCTACTAAACAATGTCCCAAGACACAAGAAGAGGAAGAGGACATGTCGCATGTTCCATATGCAAGTGGGAGTATTGAGTAGGTTTATGTCAAAACCAGGGAAGGAGCATTAGAAAATAGTGAAGCGGGTTTTCAGGTATTTGCGTGGCACTAGTGATTATGGTTTGTGCTACCAAGGAAGACTAGGCTTGGAGAGAGTTTTGGATATTCATGGCTTTGTTGATGTAGACTAGGCTGGAGATATGGATCAGAGAAGATCTACAAGTGGGTATGTGTTTAACCTATTTGGAGGTGCAGTCAGTTGGATGAGTAAGAAACAATCTATAGTGGCACTATTAACTACAGAGACAGTGCCATGCAGGCAAGGAAGTAGTTTGGTTGCAGATATTGTGTTCAAGTGTGGGGTTAGTACAAGAGTTATAAGGATAGACTGTGACAGCCAAAGTGCAATTTTATGGGCAAAGAACCCTGCATATCATTCAAAGACAAAGCACATTGATGTTCAATATCAAATTCTGAGGGATATGATAGAAGACAAAAAGGTGTTGCTGGTAAAGGTGGACACTTTGAAGAATACTGCAGACGCATTGACAAAATCAGTGAGCTTTGAGAAGTTCTCTTGGTGTAGATAAAAAAATGGGCATTGTAGGGATGGATAAATGACTAAGCTCTCCTATGGCCCCTTGTGGAAAGCAAACAACAAGTGGGAGAATTTTCGGTTGTGTTATATTCTTTCCATGACTAGCCCCCGTAGTGAGCTGGGGGGTTAGAGGGGTGGCGAAGCCCCCCTCTACGGGATCCGGAGTAACACCCCGGGGAAATTTGTTTTGGACCCTATATTAGGTGGGGCAAACCTACCTATGGTTTTGTGCATGGTTTTCGAACATGGTTTTGGGCGTGATGGTTTTCGGTCCATGGTATTGGATGCTTCGACATGTATATATATGTATTGTAACATTGAAAGGAACATAATGAAAAATCAATCTGGTAGTCCTGGTTTTGGGATCCAGAGGAAAATATCTGTGTATATGTGTTTTATGTGTTATTCTCTCACATTGTTTATTCTCCGTGTTTTAAAATTCATATGTAGGTAATTTCTGTACGGGGTTAAAACCTACACTTTTATCTGTTTATCCTTTTCTTCGAGTAACTTCTTTAGGGGGGCAATATATTTAGGTTTACAAGATTTTCGAATGATAATCTCTTCTAGTTCCATGATTTGGTTGGTTTTAGGACACATGGCCATACGGGTTATATTTAGTTGTTCGAAAACCTTTTCCAACATTTCCTGCATCTTCTTGTTCCCTGCTGTGGAGTCGAGGAGTCTATGAGCCACTATCTCACCCAGTTGTCGGTGTAAGTTAATCACATCCATGTGTGACATTTTTCCCAGATTTATGGCTAGAGAAGATGTTATGGATCCAACCACTTGCTGGTTTTCTCTGTTCAGAAATGGCAATAAGAAATTCCAGTTTAATTTGTCCTTGAATTAAACTGTGAATTAAATTCAAATGTTATTCTCATAGAAACTTAAAATAGTTAAATTAAGTTTATTAAACATAATTAACTTAGGAAATGCGAGTTGGAAGTCTTTTGGAAGTCATGTATATGTTCTCCCTATTTTGTAGTAGTCGAGTGTGAGTTAATTGTGAGTTGTAAAATAGAAGACTCAGTTTCATGAGTTAGTTCAGTTAAACTAGTTCTCAAACTGATTGAGAGAATTAATAATGAGTTATCAATCAGTGGTGACACTAATGAACTCCTCCAGTGCTACTCTAATTAACTAAATATTTACTCATCAAAAACTCATGCATGCCGATTTTGATAAAGACCTAGTTGAGACTAGAGTGCAAAGATAGTGTACTATTTTTATATTTTTTTGAGTTGCACTGATAGTGCATGCAATCAGGAACTGATCCTTAAGGGATTTCACTATTTTTATAGGCTTTATTTCCATTTAAATACAAGCTATCTGACATAGGAATCACACATTGGAATCGAGACTTGGAGAGCTTATGAAGAGGCTAATATTTGGCCTTGAGATTGCTTATGAGTTAGAGATTGAATTTTTTGAGTGTTGGGATTGTTCTAGAGAGAACATGCATTGTAATTTCATGATCTCAATTTTCTAGATTACTAAAAAATAGACAGTGGGGTTTTGAGTTGTGGCTTTCCCCGGATATTTATTGTGTTATGTGCCTTTGATTCTCTTCCTCTATTGATTATTTTTTGCTCGATATTTATGGGCTTCCGTTGTAAATATTAGAAGTAGATTCTTGTCTCTTGCTATAGAAAAATACATTAGCTTGTGAATCTACAAGATTTTCTACATGGTATTGGAGCAAGATGTTTTTTGGGCCGACCGTTTGCAGGGAAGATTTGAAAATTTTTATACAAAATTTTTAGAAACAAATTACAGATTTGGATTCCTTGGGAAAAGATACCTAAATTAAAAAACCAAATCGGCCGAATCGGAGTTCGAATGAGGGAGATATCACTGATTTAAAATCAACTCTCTAGAGGATATTTCGAAGTTTTGAGTTTCTGCATTATAGGTGAAAGTCAAATTTCCGTACATACTTCAAGATCGACAGATGGTGTTCCATGGGTTGAGGCTTGAGTATGCCTTGGAAGGCAACTCAAATTTCATAGCCTGGAGGGACAGGATGGAGGCTTTCCTAGAGGACAGTGGCTTGAAGTAATTTGTTGACCAACCAATTTCTAAGCTAGCAGCTACTGATGCATAGAACTTGGCTGAGTGGAAGAAGTGTGTGGTCAAGGCAAGGGAGATAATCCTTGAGGGAGTTTGATATCATATTGTCTCAAGTATCCATGGAAAGAAAACCCCACATGCTATGTGGAAAAAATTGACGGACTTGTATCAGAATAGCAGTGATCAAAGGAAGTTGGAACTGAAGGATAAACTTTGTAAAATCAAGATGGAGAACGGGGAGACGATTCCAAGGTACTTGACCAAGTTCACTCAATGTCGGGATGAACTTGGAAGTGTTGGAATCATATTTTTTGAGGAGGATATGGTGAGCCTTACTCTTCTTAGACTCCCAAAGAGTTGGCATAGCTATCAGGGCTCTGTCAATGGTCAAGAGAAGCTGCCAGATTGGGAATGACTATGGTCAGATTTGATGCAGGATGAGATCAGGAGGAACACTAGGGATGGCTTTTCATCAAAGAATGATGATGAAGATAACTGCGCCTTAGTGATTAAGGCAAGGAAGGGGAAAGGTAAAATTTCTTGTTCCAAATCTAATTCTTATCATGGAGTAAGAAGAAGGACATGAAAAAAGTTAAATTCTTTCATTGCCACAAGATGGGTCACTTTTATACAAATTGTTAATCGAAGAAGTCCAAGGAGAATTCTTGAGGAGGAGCGGCAGGTGAGGCTTTGGCCTCCCAATGCGAATTGGACTTTTCCCTCATTGCATGCATGGTGTCTTCAATAATGGGAAGTGTTTGGTACTTAGACAATGGAGCTTCTTTCCACATGACTGACGACAAAGAGTTATTTAGTGAACTAGAGGAGAAATATCTCAAGATGCATATTGAGATTGGTGATGATGGTAAGTATAGTATTACTGGTGTGGGCACTATTACTTTTCAAGATCATGTGGCTCCACTCACCTTGAAGAATGTTATGCATGTAGCCAGATTGGCGAAGAACGCGGTATCCATTGCCATGCTTGAGGATAGAGGCTATGATGTGATATTTTCGAAAGGAAAGGTGTTCCTTCGACACATAGCCACGGGTCAAGTAGAGAAGATAGGGATTTGAGTTCAGAATCTCTATAGGATAGAGGTAGATGATTGTGCTGCTTTGAGTTCAAAAGTAGAAAAGATGTTGAGCCGAGATGTCGGCGAGTTGTGACACAGGCGATTGGGCCACCTGCATCATGGGGCTTTGAAGATATTGCAGCAAATCTCTATCGATCTTCCCAAAGGTATGCTTGAGCAAGTTGATACATGCAGGGGTTGTACTTTGGGAAAATACACCAAGTCTTCCTTTGGAAACAGAGACAATTGAGAGAGTCTATTCTGGAGAGAGTCCATTAAGATGTGTGTGGACTATTCTCGACAACATCCACGGCCAAAAAAAAGTATTATGTTATATTTTTTGATGACTATTCTTGTAAATGTTGGGTATTTTTTATGTACAAAAAGGATCAAACTTTCATGAAGTTTTGTGAGTTCAAAGCATTAGTAGAGAAAGATTCTGGCAAGAATTTTAAATATCTACGGAGTGGTAATAGTGGTGAGTATGTATCCAATGAGTTTAAGAACTTCTATGCAGCGGAAGGCATTAAACGAGAGTTGAAGACACCACATAGCCCTCAACAGAATGGGGTTGCTGAGAGGAAGAACATGAGCATAGTAGGGGCATCAAGGGCAATGTTGCATGATCAGGGCCTACCACTACACTTGTGGGTTGAGGCACACAACACAACAGTTTATGTTCAGAACTATAGCCCACACCAAATACTTGAGATGAAGACACCAGAGGAGGCTTATTCTAGTAAGAGGTGAGATGTTGGTCATTTCAGGATTTTTGGGTCATTGATTTATTGCGATGTGGCCAAATATGCATGGAAGAAGCTTGAGCCAACAACAAAGTTGGGTATCTTTGTGGGGTACACTGATACACCCCACAACTCTTAGGTGTACATGCTGACTAGTTGGTTGACAATGGTTTGCAGGGATATCAGGTTCGATGGGGAGACATCCATGCCAGTATCCCTTGAGAGGGAGCTTGAGCTACATGCGGATGAGGAGCTTTTAGCCCCTAAGGTTGAGGGACCTCATATTGATGTGGAGTAGCCACACGCAGAGGTTTAGAGAGTGGAGACATCCACTCAGGTAGAGTCTTCCAGAGAGGGAAGAAAGCGCACTAGAGAGGTTGACATATTGTTGGAAGATGCACGTGATAATGTGGGAGCACCCTCTTCTCAGTGTAGACAGAGGAGGTCACCAAAGAGGTACACTGGATACATGGCACTTATGTGTGCATGTGTTGTGACAGAGCCATCTTCCTTTGAGGATGCAGTGCAAAATTTGGTTTGGGTTGATGCGATGGTGGAGGAGTATGACTCCATAGTTCAAATCAATGTTTGGGATGTGGTCCCGAGACCGAAGGACATGTCAGTTGTGAGCTATCATTGGCTTTACAAGGTAAACAAAGTTGCAGATGGTAGTGTGGATAGGCATAAAGCCGGATTTGTGGCCCATGGCTTTTCATGGGTAGAGGAGATTGACTATGATGATACCTTTGCTCCTGTTGTAAGGTACTCATCAATTAGATCTATTTTTTCACTACCATCACAGATGGGTTGGAAGATCCATCAGATGGATGTGAAGACTACCTTCCTTAATGGCATGATTGAGGAAGAGGTGTACATAGAGTAGCCCAAAGGTTTTGAAACCTTGGACTGTGAGTCACATGTGTGCTGACTTAAGAGAGCATTGTATGGGCTGAAGAAAGCACCCCTTGCTTGGTATACAAGGATATATAGCTACTTCATTGGGTTGGGCTTCACGGAGAGTGAAGCGGATGTGAACCTATAACACATAGTGGTGGAAGGTAAGTTGTTGATCATTGTACTTTATGTAGATGATCTCATATTGACAAATGATGGGAAGCTCATCAAATATTGCAAGGAGGACCTTCCAAGAGTGTTTGAGATGAAGGACATGGGGCTCATGCATTACTTTCTTGGCATGGAGGTATGGCAGAGAGATGTGGAGTTGGTTGTATCTCAGGGCAAGTATGCCAATGAGATACTAAGGAGATTCCACATGAAGAGCAGTAAACCCATGGAGACTCCTATAACTGGTAACTGGAGGAAGGAGAATGTTACTTCAACGGAAGTAGTGGAAGCTACTGTTTATAGGCAGCTTGTGGGTTCCCTCATGTACTTGGTGAACACACGACTAGATATGTGCTATACAGTTAACCAACTTATTCAAGCGATGGTTAGGCTTACTAAGCTGTATTGGAAGGTGGTTAAGCATGTATTGAGATACCTTAGAGGCACTACTTAGTTTGGGTTATGGTATTGATGGACAGAGGGAGTGAAGCTTCAAGGCTTCACAGATGCAGATTGGGCAAGGAGTCCATCCGATAGGAAGAGCACATCAGGAGGGATCTTTCGTATTGGGTCAGTGGCAGTGTTGATGGTGCTAGACCTACCAACATGTTACGGGATCTCCCAAGTAAGAAGTCCTAATTAGACCTCAGACCGTTTGGTGTAGGAATCCCAACAGTGGGTTGTATGGTAATCCCGTGACCACAATTTCCTGTAGAGGTAAGTAAGATAACTTTGTTGGTAGAAAGGGTGTGATAGCTGCGGTGAGCCAAGGAAGGTGCATGAGAGGTTCTAACACATGGGGATTGAGATGAGTGCGCCCCTTGGAAACTTGTAATAGAATGTAGTTAAGAAGGGAACACATGAGCAATGATACATCGCAACATGGAAGGCAAGTTAGCAAGAAATCCAAAGTGATGGTTAAACCAACAACACATTTCAGAAATATTGATACATACATACACAGATAACCTATACATGCATGCATAAGAAAACAATACATATATCATTTAGAGTAAACCATATAACATAAAATACAATACAACATATGCATGAAATGTGCTGGCTCTTGTTATATTAAGAAGTGTAAGTTCTAGTCATACAATACATCCATGTCTAACCACTAGTCCCAATAGCGGAACATTACATCCACAACCGCCTGCTCCTCCAAAGAGATGTAGTAGCTCTGTGTAGTGGAGAAGCCAAGGCTCGTTACAATACTCTCCAAGCTCTCTCCAAGATAGTCTTATTTGAAGCTTGGCTAACCAAAAGCCTATATAATGAGTTATGATGGACTATTTATAGTAAAGGGTGGGGTGACCCTTGACATTCCCCTTTATGATAGTTCAACTACCCTCATGACTCTTCATCTACTCTATGTCTGTTACATCCAACTATCGACACTTGACTTACACTTGACAAGACATTATATTACAATGCACATGTACCCATGTGAGAGAAATGCCTTGAGCAAGCCTTGCTAGACATCACTATGACTTAGACAACCATGGAAGTCCGACTCCTCAACATCTTTGTGTTGATCAACAATAACGCATTGATGCCAAGATTGGTAGTCCTTGATGGTGTCCGTGTGCTCTACGGTGACATTTGTCTGGAACCTGACTCTTGCTTCCATAACATTTGGGCACACTCCTCAGGCTCCTCTTTCCAACTCATCTGAAAGCATGCGCATCATTTCCTTTAATGCAGCTGGACCAGAAAGATACTTGTGCATGAAGTCTGCACTGATGGGCAAGTCTGAGCTCGTGGAAATGCGCATCAACTCATCGAAGTGCGAGTTAAACTCTAGTCAGACCTGTGCCTTTGTCTTTGCCTGGGTGAGAGTCCCAATAGATGGGATCGAATGTGTACACACCACAACATCCATAATCTTGAATACTCGTGCATGGGAAGCCTGTATGCTAGTGATGAGCTAAGGGATCTCTTCATAGTTTCAGATTTGACTCCAGATATGTGCCTTAAGCTTGACCGCATTGGCTCTCATCATCTTAGGCAAGTGAAGCAGGGCTCCCTTGTATTTCATCGTCCATGTTTTCATGTCATCAACAATAGCATGCAACTTTGTCAAGATACGTGCTCTTCTAGCACATCATTGTTGCCATCAGTTGAGATGGATGACAACCTTATGCATGGCACTAAACTTGGAGTACAACGCTCACATAACTGTGTCAAGGGACAATACTTCAACTAGTATTGCCTTCTTCAGTTCAGCTTGGGCGGACGCTGTCACCAACTCTCCTCCTTGCTTGGCCGTCTATAGTTCCTTCACCATTTGCTCATTCTTGGCTATGAGAAAGTGAACACTTGAGCTAGTGGCTTCAACATACACTCTGGTTCCTCAAGTTGCGCAGGAGATGTATGATCCTCCAGAGTTGACACTCTGTGAGGCTGCACAACTCGATGTTGAGATTCGTCAAATGAGATGTTGTGCATCTCTCCTTCTGGCTAATCACCAAGGATCGCAGTGCCTCCTTGGTCATTTGAGACTTGCTAATCATCTGGATGCGGTGAAGCAGGTAATTCGACCTCTTGGTGGTGAGGCATGAGGTTGGTGTCCTGTTCCAACTCTTGCTGCTCCATGTCTACATCCAACTATTGGAGTGCTTGTTCTATCTCATGAGTGAAGTCTTGCTCCTATGATGGTTCACCCTATCTTCCTGATGCCAGCTGTTTTGATGAATCCACTACTTGTATGGGCGCTGTTTAATTTGTTTCCACATGTTGCACCCCATGCTATACTTGCTGCTTCTGCACTTCCCTCTCTTGTTTCCGCAGCTCTTGTTCCTTCTCGAGTTTCTCCCTCAGCTCATGCAACTCCTTCTCTACTTCTTCCATTCTTCTCTTATCCCTCTGCCTTTGCGCGATTCACATGTCACGCTGGTGCCTCTTTGCCTCTATAGCCATAGCTAATTTCTCTAATAATGGATCTTCTTGGAACTTGCAGCTTTGCTCCTCCTCCATGAGATCGATAATATTCCTCTTGCCCTTATCGTACAATGGTATGCTTGCCTTTGCTGCTACTGCTGTTGTTGATCTAGTGTTGTCCATGATGTTGTTTCATGTTGCTTCGCTAACTACTCCATAGGGAAGTCGACCTATTCATTGGGTCTGGAGAAACTATAGAAATATCTCCATGGGTCCTCCTCGGCCCAATGAAATGGCCCTTGGATCCAATTGAACTGTACTCTCGTGTAGTGATCCTTCACAATGCAATGTGGGTCATATGGATTGTAACTTTGGAGATGGAATGGATACTTCTTCATTTGTTCTACTTCGACATCTGCTTGCTTGATACTCCGGATCTCATATAACCCAATTTGTGTTAAATTGGAAACTAGGGTCAAACTCCATGTGGGTCAGCTTATTTATGGCAGCTGATATTTTTATTGGATCCCTCTCATCGAGAGGTGTAGGATTGATCCAAAGATCATCCGATTCCGATAAGTATTTATGGAAATATGAATTTATTTTGTTTATGTAATTATAGTCAAGCCGACCAGCTCTTATGTAGGCTCTAGAAGCCCAGCCGACGTGTCTATTCAACCTCTACGTTTTTAGTATAAATAGAGGAGGACTTGAAGTCATTTGGAGAGATATTCTTGAGTGATCTCTTCCTCTCCACGTCTTGGGTTTTTGGAGAAGGAGGGACACTAAAGAATACGCTGGCCTAGCTACAGATGATGCCCTAACCCTATCCGCTATAAATAGAGACATATACGCAGGCATATGAGGATGATATACGTAGCAAACTGAGACCTAATGTGCTATCCAAAAGTCTTATACGCAGTTCCTAATCTACGCAGTCAAGGAGGCTCCTATAACGCAGTCATAAAGGGTAGCTGTAGTGATATGAAGGAAGCCGTAGTCTATATGCAGTCACTCACTGTCTTGAAGACTTTTATACGCAAGGCATAGACCTTACACGTAGTTCATGAAGACAGAGCCGCAGACATAACAACAGTCAAGCATGGAAGAAGCTGCAGTCAAGAAGGAGACCTAATTAGCAGTGAAGTGCAAGCCCTCTATGTTATCAAGAAAATGATTTCTATACGTTGCCTAAGGGAGCTTCAATGCAGATCAAAGGAGGCCCTAATTCTCTGTCCTAAAGGGAGACCTAGCCACAGTAAAGGAGGCATATTCACAGCTAAAGGAGAAGCTCTCTTATGCTGTTCTAAATACCCTAGCCGCAGGTCATGAAAGGACCTTAACTTACTATCAAAAGAGACCCTCAAACATAGCAAAAAGGAGACCCAGATCCGCACCATAGAGAGGCATCTATTTAGGATTTAACTGCTACCTTGGATGGGTATAAGGAGCAGAAGAACCCGAGCTAGTCTCATGGCAATACGTATGATCTCAGATCTAAGGAAAGCATGACAAGAGGACACAAGGAATTCTGTGCTAGTATCATTCTCAGCATACCTGTAAATTAAAGGTGCAGTCAAGATAGATCTTGGATGGATGGAGCAGAAAAGACTTCGGATGAGGGCGTTGTATTAATATGCATTCTGGGCTAGATTCATTCTCGACATAGTCACAATTCTTGTGATGTCAATCTCAACATTTCTGTGAATGGAGTCTTACCGTCTTGGCACAGTTAGTCTCACATTATATGGATATGCCTCCTTGAAATCTTGATATGTATATCAGTGATATCACAACAACTCTGCTAATAGTCTCAGTATATATATATATATATATATATGTGTGTGTGTGTGTGTGTGTGTGTGTGTGTGTGTGTGTGTATCTGTGCTCCTTCCTGGTTACAATATTGGTGAAATTAAAGCCATAGTCCTAATCTCATTGATAATCACAATCTCGATGCAATGAGAGGGAGCAGTATCACAGTCTGCTCCATAAATCAATATTTATACACAGTTAGGATGATTGCAAGTGTTGTTGTGTTGGTTGCTGCATTGGTGATGTTTTGAAGACATTCTCTTCTGTGTTGCAATGTGCTAGGCCACAGGCCATAGCACCATAGCAATGGTTACCTTGGGGATGCTGTCTTAGGACTGTTTGGAGATTGTTCAGATCAGCCATTCATCACAATCAAGGGAGTTTGGGGCTGCAACCAGAATTGTTGGAGCAGCTAGCAATTTGAGGAATGCTGCATCATGATATGCTTCAGCATGATTGAAGACTGTCATAATGAAGTGCCTTCTACTGCTGTCATAAAATCTCAGTTTTATGTATTTGTATTATCTCTCTCTTTCTCTGCTGAACTTTGAAGATAAAAGAAGATTTGATCAAAGGGTTTCCCCACACATTGTGGGGTTTGTCCCTGGCTCGCGCCATATCTTGTGTCCTCTTGCCTTGGCTTGTCTTCTGCGTTTTATATTTATGTTCTATCTGCAGTTTATCATAATGCTGATGTGATTGCTAACTGTGAAAATTTAAATAAATTGCTCTAGCATAGAACATACCTAATCTTAACAATTTGCAATGGAAGAGCGGGCCAAGGTGCCTTCTTCTTCCAGTGCAGTCTAGTTGTCAATCCTCTCAAGATGTGATATGCTACTTCCAGCATGATGAGTATGTCCAAAGAAAAATTCAGTAGAACATGCGAAGGCTTCTTCGCGATGAACATTCGGATGAAGGTGCCAGACGTTGATGCATACCAATTAGCAATGTCTATTAGTGCCTCCATTGCTTCCTTCAACATGTATGGTGGATCTTGTTCAAATATCATCTTGTAGACTGGGGTGACAAAATGATCGGACAGTCATGTGATTACTCTTATGAAGCTACATTCGGAAAACAACTTACAATATGTGTTCACAACAGTCTCCACCGGTGACCATGCCCACTCCAAGCCCGAGAACTCCTGTTGGGCATAGATTGCATCTAAGATGTAGGTGGACATGTAGATCTTTGCTTGCATACTGCGGGTGACTATCGAGCCTTCGTTACCTGTTGCTTCAGCTGATGAGCCAACATGCTGGACCAATTACATGTTTTACCCTCTTTGGCCAGTTGGTCTAGTGTGATCACCCAACTCTGTGGAAGGTTTCCGTGCTTTCTTGGCCATACAGTTGACATGCAAATATGACCAAGTATTGATACACCTTCCGTAGTATCTTCCTCTTATAGATCTGTTCGGGTGTCATCCTGAATCTAATTGGCTCCTTTACCCAGTTCTTGAGAATGTCTCTGGAGTTGGCATTGCTGTTGGGTAAGCTGAAAGGAGTCTCCATGATAGTCATGGACTTCGACATCTGATACATCTCATCATAATCTCATGCACAGAAGGTTGCAAGCTTCATCCCACTAACACGGCTCATGGTCATCATCTCAAGATCACTGTGAGAGACGATCTAATGTATCATGTCCGCGCATGGGAATGCGGGGTATCTTCATGCAATCCAATACAAGCCGGACTTGTGAATGTTCACATACAACTGACGGTCTTCGAGATCTTCCTCAAAAGTTCTTGCAAATGCTTCATTGACCTCTTTCCACTTCAGCTTGATGTCCTTGTCTAGAAACAACTTTGTAACTTCATAGAATGGTAGAAATGCGGACACCTGTTCAATTGCTGCTCCTATTGCACTTCCATCAGTGTCTTTTAATCTCGCTCTCTTGCAGGCCATTGATCTTGTACTACGAAGAGGCGGATGAACACCTGAAATATCTGGAGACAAGAAACTTGCATGGCAAGAAATCTGTCAGCGAAAACCAAAGCAAATTCGGGGAATGACATAACACATACTTGGGGAACTAATAGGAAAAGATTACAAAATTTCTTCTGTGAGGCTGGGTGATTGCCTACCAGAACTATGCAAAAGGTAGTTTGGGCTATCTAGGAGGTAAGAATGGCTACTGGGTTTGCGCAATTGATCCAGGAGGATCTCGTCAGTTCAGTTACATAGGTTCAATTTCGTAGTCAGCATTTAGGTCTGGTGTCGTTAGCTTCGACAGTGATGTTTATGGTTCATGTTGTCTAGTAATGTATATGGTTTTCATGGTGATATGGTTTCATACTTGGCTGTCAACATGTGATTGTCGTCAGTTCCTCCAAGATTTGGTCGACGACATGGGTTTGTCGTCCGCCTCGCAGGATATGGCTGTCGACATGTGGTTGTCGTCCATTTTGCAAGATTTGGTTGTCGACGTGGGTTTGTCGTCCACCTCGCAGGATATGGTTGTTGACATGTGGTTGTCATCAATTTTGCAGGATTTGGTTGTCGACATGGGTTTGTCATCCATTTTGCAGGGTTTGGTTGTCTTCATCATGTGATGTTTGTCACAAATGTCACTTTGTGACAATTTGTTGTACATGGATATTTTAGAACAAAATGATGTATAGTATTAAGGACTAAGACCTAAGACCTAAGACCTAAAAACATAACCTAAGACCTAAAACATTAATACATTAATCCTAAAATCTAAACCATAACCTAAAGCATTAATACATTCATCCCTAATCCTACACCTCTCAGACCATATAAACCATACATTACAAAGTTATGTTAAAAAACCTAAATTACAATACCTTAACCTAAGTTGAAAACCCTCTCAGGCTATTTCATTACAAACGAAACCATAATAAAACATTACAAATTATACAACAATCCCTAAACCGCATGGGTATGGAGATCGCAGTGGAGAAGGCATGTGAACAGGGTATGGATAGACCACATTGGAGATTTTAGAACTTAACCGAACTGAGAAATCACATAACCGTGACATGCGAACGGAGGGGAATAAGCCATCGAGTTTTCAAATATCAGGCCTAAACCGTGTCGGGAACCACGTGGCATGTGAACAAGTTACATGTTACAGTTATCTGCAACATCAAAACCATAGTGGGAAACATGTCATGTCAACATTTATCAGTAACGGTGGTAAGTTGTTAGGGTAACCGTGACTGTAACAACCATCGGAACCACTGGGGTATCCACCTGCACACATGCGTTGACACCCTTCTCCACCTAGTTAGCTAACCACTAACTGTTTTGATTTAATATAAGGTCTATTTTTGGGTTTTTTGGTTGCTTTGGCATTAAAACTAATCCAAAGACCATGTAACCTTATCCCTAGGTGTCAAACAATGACAAGACTGAGGGCATATGAACCCTAATTTCAGCTCATTTATCCCGAACTCAACCTAAGGAGGTTAGAGTGAATATGCAGGGTGACAAAAGAAATTTTTTCCCATTGAAGAGGGGATGAGTGGTTTTTGAGTTTTATGTGCAGGTTCTGGAGGATATATACTATTTTGTTTTCAGTGTAACAGGGGCATCGGGAGTCGGAATTGGGAATCATGATAGGCGTTGAAAATCTAATTTAGAGAGCTTTCTTGTGACAGTGACCAGAAGTGCCTACGTGCACATTCAATTTGGTCAATTTGCTGTGTAATCAACCTCTTTGGAATCAATCCTAATAAAGCAGTCGCCCATCTTGAAAGCAGACCCGGAGACGTAGTCCATCAGGGATGAACTCTATAATCAATCTTTCTATCTGGTATCACTGTGTATTTGTTGTTTTCACTTCTGTTTTGCATCTCACTTATGTTTTATCATTTGTCGTAAAGTATTTCTTTTCAAGCAGTTCTCACAGTTTCAACACTATAAGTTAACATTCATTTCAACGATGGCATAATCAATTCTACTTCAGTATTAACATACGATCATTTCAAATCATATAATTTGGTATCAGAGCAGGTTGCATTTTTAGAATTTGTTAGTGAATGTTAACCAGGTAAAAGTTGCAACGTGGAGAAGGAATCCTCGAGGATATTGATCCAAGGATTGGAAAGTGAAGATTCGTTCATAAATCGACCATGACAGGATCTGATGCAGGTTAAAATCTAGAAACAAAGATGAGAGATGAACAGTTTCAACAAGAATTCTTGACTATGCAGCAGATGTTGGGAGAACTATACGAGGATAAGAAGGCGAGAGATACAACTTCTTCTTCAAAGACATCGAAGAAGGATAAAGGTAAAGGCAAGGCTAATAAACTACCTTCACCTCCATCATCTCCATCATCATCATCATCATCATTATCATCTTCTTCCAGTGCAGAATCTGAAACAGAAAAGAAACCTAAGAACAACACTAGGATTTGTCCAAGTTTTAGTGGATTGATTGGTGAAGAACTTACTACTGGGCTAGTACTACTAGTAGCAGTACTAGTTGGAGAAGTGGATAGTTGGGAAGAAACGAATTGAGTAGAAATGGATGGAGAAGTGAATGGATGGAAGGGTTATGTGATATGACTAATATCTGATTCAGATCCTAATGTAATAACTTTCCTGCGTCGCAGAGGGATGGGAAACTCAAAAGGAGTTACTCCAAGATTTTCACTTAGCAATCTAATTAATACACTAGTTTCTCATAATAAGGAAGTAACACTTTCTTCAAAAGCTTCGAGCCTCTCTGGTTTCTCGGTAGAAATGGATATCTATTCCAATTTTTGTATCAAAGAATGGAATTTTGGAGACTCGGGAGTGTAATATGGAGAAGGTGGTTGTCTTACTACTTCAGGAGATGAGGGAGATGTTTCTACAACTTCAGATTTTTGATATGGAGATTTTGAACGAGATCTAGAAGGTGTAGAAGTGGTGGAGGGGTTTTGACTCGTAAGAATGTTTTTCGATTGATCTTTAGATTTATATGCCATTCATTGTCAGATGCCCTCCTTCTAGCAGCAAAATGTTGAAACCTCAAATTTCTACTGCTCTAACATGGGGGATAACCACCCAGTCCAGACCTTAAGACAACTCCTTTTCCGTTTAAAGTGGTGGCTCCGACTTGGGATAATGGGACCAGTTTCCTAGTATGGGTTTTAAAATGCGAGTGGGTGGTTTATGAGTGATTACAATAGAATAATGATAAATCGAGTGACCTATTCTATCATGAAAATATCTAGCTAACTTAATCTAATATAAACCCAGGTATTTCTGTATAATATGCGATCTACAAAGATACATGCTTTGACATGTGATAATAAAGATCAATCACGTATAAAATAGAGATGATAACGTGTAAAGATAATTTCTTTGACTAAATAGTTAGTCAAAGAAATGTATAAACTATACCGCATATATGATGATATTTATATATGAAAATAAATAATCTCAGCTAGGCATCATATAATAGTGCAATTAATTCTTTAACAGAAAAATATATCTGATATACAATTCATGAAAATAAAGTGTTGTCACTAATTAAAAAGAAACAGGGATAATCACATAAGATGGAAGTACCATATATGTGAAGTTCTGCTCATTTGACTAATGACATAGAGCAACTCCTTCTTCAGATCAAATTATCTTCCAAGTATACAAAAGTGCATAAACAAAGGAAAGTAGTTTGATATTTAAAATAAACGATCATATTCCATAATTTCACCAAATCATTCACAAACTTACAATAGTGCATTCTTTGCAAATGTTTTTTGATAAAATTCTGGACCCTTCTGTAAATACATGAGAAGGGTATAAATACTATTATAACTAATGTTCAAAAATAGATTATACAAAATTTAAGGAGGTTTCAAAAAACCTTCCTCCTAACTAGTTAACTAACTCCAAAAATAAACAATGTCTTGATGAGCAGAGGCTATGATGATGATTTGTTGTCTGCCAACTTCTCCTTCAAATCACATATATCGACCATCGGTTTGACTTGAGGAGGTGCCCCAAAATGTGTTCTGACCTATCCTGCGAAACTTGCATTTGTGAGAGGTGGAATCATCTGCTGAGTTGAATGGAGAGAGTAGTTAAGGGTCATGATTTGACTGTGTGGCTTGACGAGGTATTGCCAATACAACTCCCAATCAGTCTTTGCCAATTTTGCGATTTCTTCCCTTTGAGTTTCTACTCTTTCCTTCCATCTGTTATGCAAGTCATTCAAATCAGGCAGTTCTTACAGGTTTCGTTTTTTCACAAAGTTGGTGGAAAACAAAGTATGGTTCACTGCCTTTGCTATATTCTTTTACACTCCGGCTTCTCTTGCCATTGCTAGTTCGGCTTGTTTGATCCTTGCGCTGAAAATCCATGAAAATAATGTCCTTGTGTGTCTCCTCAATCTTAGGCAGATTGGATTTCCTCCCCTCTTCTGTTTCCTTCCATTCAATGAAATCTGCGATTTTGGTGTTCAGATCAGTAAACTCAGTTCTTTGGTCAATCGCTTTATCTGTTAGCTGGTCACTAGTGATCAGATAAGGAGTGATATGTGACATCTTTTGGAAAAATTGTTCTTGTTGCTTCAATAAGAGAGAATTAAGCTCTAGCGCCTCTTTCATGAATTCCTCTACAGTAGGAACATCCTTATATCTTTCCATGGCTTGCTGCAAGTTTTGTAGTTGCATATTTTTGGTTGACATGTCTACTTCTTCGCTTATTTTTAGCACCTCCATGCTTTGTTACAAATGGGCCAGCTGCTTAGCGGCCTGCCTGTTCACACTTGCGCTCTCTGTTACGAGCTGCTGCTCGAGATGTGCAATCTTTTCTTATTTTTATTTCAAAAAAAGAGATATTTTGGTAGCTTTGTCCATGGTAGAAATTGCGTATGCTCCAATAAAATGTGGCAATCTAGTTAAGATTTCAGCTGGGTTGGAAGGGACGTCCTTCCAAACTATGTCCATTTTCTGATTCCTAGGTGGGAGTTCAGGTGTTTCAATCCTTCTCCTTTTCCTCTGTCTCGTTACTACATCCTTGTGTAGTGGGTTGTAGAACACATCAAGAGGAGGGATTTCAGTCACCTTCAAGACAATCTTTGATGTGGGCAGAGCAGGGATGATTTCAATTTGCTAAGACGTCGTCACTTGCTCATCCATCGGTTCAGAGTCTATATTCTTCTGAACATGTAGAGGAGTTTGATACTCCGTAGTTTCCTGGGCATCTATTTTCTTGGGAGTGTCTTGTAGTTTCTTATTAAATTGATCCCACTCCTGATCCAGACTGTTGCTTTTGATCTCCAAAAAAATATTTTGGGTAGGGTACTCATACCTTGCTTTTCGGTTGATTTCCTACTGGATTCTACAGTAGTCTCGATGTCTTGGGCCTTCTATGTGTTCAGTGGTTTCCCTGTATTTGCATGAGACTCTATGCGAGAATCAGGTGCCTCATTGTTGACAGTCACACTGGGAGTAGGCTTGTCCTCAATTTTCAACAAATGTAGTGGGATCACCTCAGGCCTTTTGTTTTTGAACTCCTGAAAAGTCTCAAAATCTCTAGGACTCAGATTTTTCCTGGCCCATTTGAATGATTGTTCGAAGGATTGAGCTGACTGTAAAAGGTCTTCAAAATTATTAGCCTCATGGTTATAAGGCTTGATATTTACTGAAGTTGTGATGTTATATGCTATTTTGTCTGGATCAAATTTCCTTTTAGGCAATGTATGGAGCCTGAGACCTTCCGATCTTACTAATTCTTTTACCACATGATTAAAATTTGCTAAAGAAAAGGAACCACACCTGATAGGAAAATATGGACATAATAACTCCTTTCTTTCTTTGAGAAATTTGGTCAGGCCGTTTCCCATGGTCTGGTGGGCTATTTCTCTTGCTAACAATTTATCAGAAAAATACAAAGGGAGGACATGTGGGTCTGTTGTCCTACCAAAAACCCTAATGTAGGTGAACCATTCTTCAACAAAATATTTTCCTATAGCGAGAATGTCTGTAGCTTCTTCTTGGGAAAACATGGGGGTTTTCTTATTGAAAATTAATTGGTGTAGCGGTAAAATAACAACATGACATATGTTATAGAAATGAGGTATATAATGGGATTCAAAAATTTTCTTATGGCTGAGATGGATAGGGTAGGGGTCATACAAGGTCCATTTCCAACCCATGATTGGAAATTTAGTATAGAAACAGATGGTGTCCATAATGTAGGTACTAAAATAGAATGGAGGAAGGTTCTATGGAGAGGAGGATCTCTTCGGTCAATATTCGATGATGATGGTGGCTAGGTTATTAGATAGGATGGTGGCCCAATCATAATGTGGGAATTAACACATGCATCAATCAGACGAATCCATTCTATGGAAAACTTATCATTATTGAGTAACCTGTATAGTCTACATAACATAGCAGCTGCATATTTGTAGGGGTTTTCCAAAGAGGCTATAGGATACATACCTGATTTATCAAATTTGAACTTGTTCTCCTATACTCTCCATCCCTGAAACATCTTGAGGGGTTATTCATTCTTCTTTGCGAGGTTGGCCACGTATGTCTTATCATATATATCCTGAGGGTCAGGTATATGGTACATTTGTTTCAGGTCCTCTGCTCTAAATGACCCCATGAGCTCCATTCTCGAATTCTTGAATTTCCTATCCTCGATGGTGAGGTTTTCCACCACCTACCTAATCATATCAGTGTATGGCAAGATTTTTTCTCTTGCTCCTATTCTATGAAGGAAAGAACATGCAACATCCTTGAATTGGAGTCCCGAAGGTCTTATTGAGTCAATAGTTGCTCTTGTGACAGTAACCTTGGGACGCTCGTCCTCAAGCCTATTGTATATGACCTCCCAAGATGTTGCTCCCATGTTAGCACTGCAGACTGTATCAAAGAATATAGGAGACATTTCGGTAAGCTGAGACTCTGTAATGCATAGCTTCTTCTGTTTTTGTGTCACCTTCCGAAATGACATATCTTTTGTAGCTTGCCTGAAATGGACGAGATATATTAGCGCAGACAATATTGGGCGATTAAGGCTGAAACATTTGTGAAAAGACTTTGAATCATGGGAGGATTTCAAATGAGATAATCAACATTAACTAGCCAAAACTTGGAAAATCATTACCTCTCCTCAGGCCGCTAAACATTAATTACCCTGTCAAACGGTTCATTATTATATTTAAAATACAGTTACTTCCCACTCTTGCCACTTGATTCACGCTTCACATTTCTTAAAACAATGTTATATAGCGTTACCTGCTTATAATGTGAAGTGATATTGTGAATATCACAATATCGCATTTTGTAAATCGTTTGCGGATGACATTATGACAGGTCTTATTTACTTGTGACTTTCGCAAAATGAGATTGCGATTTCTTAAGGGGTTTTGCTCGATATGTCGCAGCAGGAGGTTTGATCGCATATCGCAATTTATTTAAGGTGTTTATGATGATCACATTGAAAAATGTGATTTTCGATTTGCGATGGGGATCTAAACTTGGGTCGTTCTAAGAGTTTTTAAGGAAATTTCTTAGAGTTAGGATTTATTTTTTAAAGACTAGAAAATTTAGAAAGGGTCCCCATTTATATGTCTAACATTAGCTATTGCTATATATAAATGGGGGGGTTGTTTCATAGTACAACACCACCCTGGTACCTATCCAAGTGGTCAAGTCCATAACTTTATGACTCCATGTGCGACTGCACTACATATATGCCCGATGAAAGTCTTAAGGCCTTACAACAATTCATGCTTGTGTGTAACATGTATTCCTCAATAATAGGTATTAAAAATTCTTTGTGGAATACACGTGCATATGGTAAGGTTTCACAATTTCAATCAAAATCCCTTAGGGTGTTCACACTCCATTGGTCTTATCACACGCTTATGTCATGTTGTCACCCTCTGAAAAATTTGTCTTCAGTTGTCAAAAGGGTGAAAAAGGGGATAAAATCTTGCAATCATCTCCCAAACTATAGAAGCACTCAAAGCTAAATAGGACCCCCTCCATTGCATATTCCTCGGAGCAAGATTTCTAATGGTATGTGGAAGTCCAAAAATGGACTTCTGGATCAGAATATTTGGCTAGTTGAAGTTCGGCGGTTTTGTTGCCTTTAAAAGGAAAGAAAGAAGAACATATCGGATGTTTGGGATCATGTTGCAAATCAAAATTGGAGTTTCTTGAAAGTAGCAGTAGGGGAGGGTAGAGAAAACCAGTAGTTGGGCGATCGCTGATATCACAAACTAGATACTGGAGGTCTTGTATGGCGCATTGGCGATCTCACATATCGGTGATCACACCTCATAGCCATGCGACATATCGACGATCACAACTACCCAAACATATCGCAAATGGGAAATTGGTGATTTCAACTGACCACTCTTAAGAAATCATGGGAATATGCTGATAATTTTAAATCACCAGGAAAGTTAAAAAATGATCAGAAAAGGAAATCAACGAAAAAACAGGGACAGGCGGACCTTTTCTCTCTCCTCCAGGGGCCATGTGGTAGAGTATTATTAATCTGGTAAAGACACAATATCATTGATGTCACCATGACATGGTAGTATGAAGGACATGTGGCATGCTGATCTGGCACTTTCAAGGGATATATGGGGGCGTAACTAGGTGACACGTGTCACCCCCGAGGAAGTGACACGTGGAACTGATGATGTCATCAATTGGAAATCAGTGATTGGGGGTAGTAGTGCATTGTGCATCACAAGGAATTCATCGATTGTGAACCTACGATAAGCGAGCTAGCTAATGGACATGAGAAGAATGAGGAATGAAGAGCTAAGAAAGAAAGGCGATACCACATATCAATGATCAGAAGTATCAAAGCATGCAAACGAATACAACATCATGAAACTGTTGAACACCGATAACATTAAAATCGTTGAGATACGGGTCTTTAGCATTAAAGCACTTGGAATGCCTTGGAAAATGTAACAAAGGAAAAATACCCTGAGAGAGGAGTCCAAAGGCCATAGCGCCCAAGGACTAAGTGCTTGGTCATATCCCCCGGTCATATGAAAGAAAAGGGACTCAAAGAGAAAAGGGCTAAAGTGGATTAGAATGCGCCATTTTGTGAGGTACTTTAATACAAAAGTCTTGAGGTAATAACTGCCCGATAATGGAACACGAGGCTTTAAAGATGTAATGGGTTGGTAGCTGAAACATTTAAGAAGGACATGGAGCATTTAGAAGTTGGCATGGGCTGACCTCATAAATCCCCTCATGATAAGAAAACAGGGTCAATAGAGACAGGGTAAATGAACTTGACTGTAACACGCCTAGGCCTGCTATGCGTAAATGAATCTATAGAAGCTCAGGGGGACTTGATGTTTCAGCATGGAGGTCCATACAGAGGGAAGATGAAGTACTACCAATATGACCTTGTTGTTGTACTGTGACATGAAACTCACAACCAAACAACTCTCAACTCTGGAGAACGAGTGATTCAGATAGTAAAGGAAGAAGCGACTCGAACCAGCCGAGTACCAGAGAAGGAAGATCATGAAAAATCAGTTACGTAATGAAATGCAATCCCAGGGATAGGAAAGGAGATATTTTGCTGGTGTTTTCATCTAATTGTTGACTTGTTTTGTTATCATGTAATGTGTCACAATTTAATGAAGTTATTAATCTTTTGTAGTCATTTGTTGGCCACGGAGTCATCACAGGCCTAGACAACTAGTTGATTTGACAACTATGGCTTGGCTGAGATATTTTGTTGTAATTACTATTCAATGTTCCCCTCTCTAGATAACTAGTGGGAAGCAACACTTCACACAAGTTCAAAATCCTAAAGAAAGAAGTACATGTTATTTTTGAAACGGTATGAGTTTATGATATGCATCTTTCAGAATATTAAGGAAATGGTGGTGATTCCTCCTTCGAGTACTACAGTATGTTACCTTCGAGTACTATAGTATGTTACCCCTCTGTTTAAATTCCATTATGCTCATGTTTCCTATCTAGTTTCATGTAATCGTAGCTACTAGAAATGTCTCATATGTTCTTACACATTTATTTGTATTGACTCGTTAATGCACGTGCCTGTATGGATCTTTGATATTATATCTTTAAAATTGCAATCCATGAATCATCACACCCAATCCTCTTTCATCCATTATGTCTACCTTTAACTCAGGTAAGTGTGGAATTCTTGATGCTTCTACGTGATGAGTGTAGAATTCGCGATGCTTCAAGCTGTATTTGACGAGTTCTTCGATCTCCTTATCTTCTTTCATTACTCTACCAAAGATTATTAAACTATAGGTCCTTGAAATACTCGGCCTCCACTAGTTTATGCATATATTTTTGTGAGTTGTATATGTGAAGAAGTACCAGAAATACATGGCTTATGCCTTTAGATGAATGAACCAACCCATGCTGTTTATTATATATATGAATATAAATGTAAAAAATATATGTGATGTCTCCAGTTTCTTGAGAACCATATGAGACACACAAAATATAGATGTTCTTGACACTGGTCTAGTAAGCAATCCAAGGCTGCCTCTGGAAGCGACAACATCTTTTGGCATCGTTGTCGGGGAACGTATTGAAGGATTTGCCCCCTAGGATATGACAAGTTAAGCACTCTTTGTGTAGGTGATTAAATATTTTCTCATTGCATCCTCACCAACTTGGCGACTCCACAAATCGCATTATCATTTATCATCCTGGATTTTAGAAAGCCTCACACTTTCTTAGATACCTCTTAGCAGAAAACCCCATCTATATCTAACCGAGAGAAATTAATTTTCAGGGTAGTCTCGAAGGAGAAAACTCCTATTACCTATGCTACTATCTCATCATTCTTTGAATCTTCCTCATCTATCTCCAAACACGCTATCATTCACTGCTTAGACTTTACTCCTAATATCCTTACATACCCTGTTCTCAGTCTAGCCACTTCAACCATTATGGTTTTGGCCCAAGTTCCTCTGGAAAATCTCAAGCCCCCTCCATTAATTTAGATGCTTATTCTGATTTTTTTCTAGACTAAATATGCCCCTATTGATTTACCCCAACCCCTAAGTGCTATGCCTTAGGACTACCTAAAGCTTTTTCCTAGGTTCAACGGGGAGGATGAAAAAACTACACAGAAACACATTGAAACCTTCTGTGCTTTTGGTGAGAATCTAAATGTAGAATATTTGGATGTGATCCTGAGACTCTTTGTACAATCCCTTGATGGGTAAGCCAGAAAATGGTTTAAATCCCTTCCTAATTCCTCCATCACTACCTGGGAGGAACTCAAAAACTTTTCACACAAAAGTAGAGTGAAAAGAGAAACCCTGAGTATATCCTTATAGAGTTCAATGCTATAAGGAAGAATCCAAAAGAGGATGTTTCAGAATTCATAAAAGGTTCAATAATAAGTATAATAACCTTCCTGGTAAGATAAAGCCTCCTCAAGCTGCTTATCGCGTAGTATTTGTTTTACCCTAAGAGAAAAGAAATATTGCACTTTAGATCAAATCCAAGTTGATGCTCTTGAGGTAGAAGCAAATTTCATCTCAATAGGGATGTTAAGAGGCAAGGATGAACCTACTGAGAAGAAAAGGGGGAAAGAATAAACATCCTCCTCTGGTCAAGCTAAAGAATCACCAAATTTGAAGTGGGAAGAAATAGATAAACTCATCACCAAATGTGTTTATGAATTTTATGTGCATACTGTGGGTGTAAGTGGGGGTAACCCTGCATCAGTTTATTTGTTATTTTTATAACAACTCCACTCGTCTCACATTAGTAAAGGTGGAGTGGGGATGGTGAATGAGTATTCCTTATTTTTTTTATTTAAGACGCTCACTCTTAATTAATTGATTATTAAGCCAATCACACAACTTTAATGAACAATATTAAACATTCAAATACCACATTACTCAGAGTTTTATGAGAAAATCCATCTAGGAGAAAACCAAAAAACAAATTTGTCTATATTAATGGATGTAGGCATTAACCTACTGTCACAGTCATTGTAGGAACCCACTAGTAGGACTCCAATCCCCTTTCAAATCTTTTTTTTTTTGTATTTTGTTTTATTTTTATCCAATTAACTCCTCTTGAGTCACCTTCACTATTATTTAGATATTCAATATTAATTGATTTCAACACCTTACAGCTCTATGTTCTGCAATTAAATCTCAACTATTCTAGGTTTATTCTATCTTTCTGAAACATTCAACTCTTTACTATATGTTATCCTATTTCTTTGCACCAATCCTTTCCTTATCAAAGCTGTAATAGATATTTGAGATTGAGATAGATGCTTATGACTAAGTTCATTAGGGGAATTTTGAGGTCTAAAATGGGCCTTCTAAGGAAATTATAAAATATTAGTGGAAATAATAAAATAAGATTAGATTACATCATCAAATTTTAGAGGGAAAAAATAAAAAAATATTTTTTCAACTCTTATTTTCAACTTATCTCCCTACGGGTTTACTCAAATTTCGAGTGGAGACACTCATTGGATGTAGAATTTTATTCCTCATCCAAGGTGTACCCATGTTGAATACTTTCCATGGATCCTTCTACATGAAAAATAAAAAATACATGAAAAAAGTGATTGCAGTCATGCTTTCTCATGTATTTCTCATTTCTTTGTGTAGTAGGGTCCATCGAAAATATGCAATATGGGAACTCCTTGGAAAAGGAATTAAATTTTTCATCCAATGAGTGCTCCCAATCTAAATTTGAGTAAAAAATTAGGGAGAGAAGTTGAAAATATGAGTTGAAAAAGTAGTTTTATTATTTTATTTATTTTAATCTTTTTGCTTTTTTACTCCAAAAATGGTGAATCATCCCCCATGGTTGACATCATCATCTTGAATTATATTAGTTCTTATAAAGTTTATTTTGGTTGTAAATTTATCTTAGGAGGCCCATGTAAGACCTCACAATTCCCCTAATGATTGGTGTATTCCTTGTTCAACATAGACATATATTGGTCTAGCATAGTGAAACAACCTTTAAAACTATCTAGAGATACCCCACCTACCATAAGAAGATGTTTTCCATCGTGCATTTATGTTTGCAATGGAAGAATTATATTCTAGGGAAGGAGATGATCATCCATACTTATCATAGGCCTCTATAATTATACAAAAGAAACAGAATTTATAGAATACCACCATCAGAAATGGTCCACATACCTGCAACAATTCCATTTGAACATCAGATTTAAGAGGGGTAGTACCAATCATGTCACAGACTTCGTTAGTCAGTGCCCAATTGTGGAAAACAAAAGTTCTTAACTCTTGTGGGCACGAGACCTTTGTATGGCCATATTTATATAACAATGAATTGAAAATTGTTGCCAGATACTAAATGTTGATGGTAGGCAAGCAAGTTCCAGACTTCCACCTCCAAGGTGCACTATAGTGCTACATGGGACACATTTATGTTCCTTTAAATGGGAATTCCAAGTTGAATAAGGAGGCACATTACAGGTATCTGAGAGGGAATTTTAGTGTGGAGAATATGGTGGCATTATTACAAAAATAATTTCATTGGCTGAAACTTCAACAGGTTGTTGGCAAGTATATTAGGTCCTACACTACCTATGCCATAGATAAATTAGCCATTAAGAAGAAAGGCCTATACACCCTTCTGTCTACTCTTGATTGGACATGGTAATCCATCTCGATGGACTATATGACTAACCTTCCTTCTACCAAGCATGGGAATGATTGTGTGTTTGTGTTCGTTGATATATTTTCTAAAATGCCCATTCTGACTACTTTTAAGAAGAGTATCATATTAGAAGCCACTAGCAAGATATTCTTTGAATAGGTGTGGGTACATTTTGGGATATTGTAAACCATCATATCATATTGGGATAATAGATTGGTAAATGAATTTTGGTCGAGCCTCTACACATTGTTGGACACCAAGCTCACTAAATCAATTGCCTTTCACCCCTGGATTGATGGTCAGAAAGAGGTCATCAATCGAATGATTATTCACATTTTGTAGATGTACAAATACAAGCACTTATGAACATGGGATTAGATTATTTCCTATGTTTATCACAACTACAACAAATCTCTCCATACCTCAAATGGCCACAACCCCTTTAAGGTTGTCTTGGGATTTCAATCATCTGGTCCCATTGATGTTGCACTACCCTTTCCAACTACACATGCAAAAATTGCATATGTTCAATATGGAGTCAAAAAAGCCACCAAGATTATTTAAAAAAAAATCACATCGACCAGCATATCCATGATATCTTGCAGAAATCCAATACTAAGTACAAACAATGCCATGATCAGTAGCAAGTGCCACACAAGTTTCAAGTGGGAGACAAAGTTTGGTTGCAATTGCAAAAGAAATGCCTTATACAGGATCATTGGAATCTTTGACCACTTTTCTATGTAACCTACATAATCATTAAGGTTGTGGGTTACTATTCTTTTAAATTAAGTACCCCCCCTTCCTTGGCCTACACCTAGTGTTCAGTGTGGACATCCTTCGACCATACTTTCCACCATTGTTGGACACATAAAAAATCACAAACTAGCTAACACTAATAGATCTCAACCTAGATTGCATTCAATAGGAAACAACTGATTAGAACATTAAAATGCATATTAAGAGCACTTACCAATAAAGAATATAATTGTATCACGTTGTCAAAGAAGGGAAATTCTTGCACTAACTCAAGTGCCTCATTAGGAACCAAGTTCAGCAGAAGTTTTCCCATCTAATGGCGGCACTCAACGTAATGGAGACCATTGCTTCCTAAGGGGGAAGTAATGATCATTATGGATATTGGTGGCCACCCACCTATTCCACTAGCTCACACCATATTTTTCTATTTTGATAGTTTTTCTCTAGTTGTTTTTGGTCATGAACTTCTAGAACCATTTTGATGCCCTAAATGATATTTTTTTAGAGAAATGAGCACTAAGCACAATTAGAAATTTACTTCTCAATTAGACCTTTCCAATGGGCTATCGACTACCAAAAATAAATATCGTATGCCAAAGTCACATGACCCTAGGAATTTGGCGTTCCAACTTATCCTATCAAGGCCCTCAAGCCCTTTGGTGTTTCATCTCCTAGGGTTAGGTTTTTGGATGTTTATGGTTTTCTCATTGCTTCTTTATAATAAAAATGCCTTGGTTCCTCATTATAGGATAGTTGGGTGAATATGTGTAGTCATTACATCTCTTCTCAAAGATAAGCTACCACTGTTCGAGCCATTTTGATTTCATTATGCATTCATACAGTTTCAACATTTCCCATTTATTAATAGAATTCAAGTTCCATTGTATCTCTATGTTTTGGTTATCTATCTATCTATCTATATATATATACATACATACATACATACATATATATATATATATATATATATATATATATATATATATATATATATATATATATATATATATATATATATATATATATATATATATATATATATATATATCAATTTTTTTGCTTCATAAATTCTAATCAAGAGCTTCCAAGGATTTGGGATGAAAAATTGGTATATATATAACATTCTACTGATAAGTGCCCATTTGAAATTTGTTTTTGATATCTTCCACCTTCTCCTTTGGATATTTCATGTTGACAACAAGGAGGAGTGATCGAGAGAAGATATATTAATGGACACGTTAAGAGGAAAGAAATGTATTGAGAATATCAAGCAAATCCATCTACAGGTACATAAGACAATGAAGAAGTCATAGCAAAAGTACAAGGCCAGGAAAGATCAACACAGACTAGGGAATTTATTTAGGATGGGAGATGGAGTATGGTTACAATTGAATGAGGAAGGGATATAGAGTCCTAAAAGCACCGAGAGATGGAGTATGGTTACAATTGAATGAGGAAGGGATATATTGCCCAATTCTATTAAACCAATTTCTCTTGTCTATTCAAAGAATGTCTTTTGGTTCAAGCTTAGCCTTTCTTTACCAAGTCCTTATTTTATCATCCAATCCCATCATTAATGATAGCCAAGATTAAAAGATAATAATAAAAGATAAAATCCAAAATTAATAACTATTATCATCTAAAATAATGTTTTTAAAATCAAGGGCTTATTTTTATAATAGCTTTGTTAAACCCAAATTATGCCATTAAATAAATGAATATTATTTATTAAAAAAAAAGGTATTAATAAAATAGTAAATAAAAAACCATTTTAATAATTAAATTATCAAAAAATCAAAACACAACTTTAGAAAATTACATGGATATTAAAATATGAATTTATTTGAAATTTGTACGCTCCGTTTTTCATGGGGAGTTATAATTATCCTCTCCATTCACCCATTATTATTCCATGCTCAACATAATCACTTAAAATTAATTTATTATTTCTTAATCTTCGTGCAAACCAAATTTATCAAATCAAGAGTATGCGACGACGGGGGGGATGATTAGCAGTTTTAAAATACGCAAATAGGGGGGCACAACCAACCAATGGTTTCCATGTACATCAAGTGGTATACCACATGGTTTTCACTACGGAGTCCCCCACCCCCACCCACCCCCACCACCATTGCCCACATGAACGAGGGCTAAAGACATCAATTTTTATTTGAAATGAATGTCAAAAGTATACAATATTTAATTTATAAACAAAAGGGGTTATATGGTAAAAATAACAAATATAATTTACATGTGTAAGGGAAAAAAAGAGAGAGAAAATAAAATAATAATCATGCCTTTTAGAAAATGGAAAGTACAAGATTTTGGGAAAATAAAATATTTTGAGAAATAAAAATAAACATAAATAAAACAAATAAAAATAAAAATTGCTAAATTATTATTGAAATTTTCCACCCATACAAGAAATAATGATTTTGAGATTTTGGATCCACATATTGAGCAAATAAAAATCATGGGATCGATGATAATAGTTGGTAAGGACAAGTGGAAAAGTAGGTAGCAACACAATTTTTATGTTTAGGGCTACTTTTAATAAAATAATTAGAGCGGTTCGACATATTAAGATAACTTTTTGGCATGTAAAGAGTATATATGTAACAACTAAAGACTTTAAAAGGGGAGAAAAAGGAATTAGTTTGGACACGAGAGAGAGAGAGAGGGGATTTTGTTTTGTAAATAAACCCCATGAAAGTTTCTCTATAACTTTTTTTTATTTAGGGAATCATCCATTAGATTCATATATTTCTTATGTATATCCTTTCTTCCTCATTTTTCTTGTGTTAAGATTTTTAATGTCATTCACTATTATGCTTTATCATTCTAATTTGCAGTGAGTTTACACAATTTGAAGGCAGTCATTTGGTACTACTTCCACTACTATATGTGCATCTTCAACATATACTTGCAAATTACTTTTGGAGTGTGTATTATCTGATTCACAGACTATAGTCAACTCATGTCCAATATAAACAACACTTCTCATTTGATGGATTGATTATTTGATGCTCAACAAACCATCCTTATTCATCTCATATTAATAATGATTTCCCTACTCTCTATTAAATATGAGATCTTATGTTCTTATCTTTTCTTCCAAATTATCAACTATTTTTCTCTATTAGATAAGACTTTGTGGCCAACAGAGAGGCATATGGCTTGAGGTATTTATAGATTTTAAATTACAGTCTCCTTCCATCATTATCCTTAAACATCTTTTTCCGTTTCCACTTTAACTTTGACCACTGAGATTAACATTGTGAGAAATTACTTACTAAGAGTAAGTAAACAATCGGTAACAATAGCTGAGGGATTCCCTTCTAATCCAAGGGCTAGCTTCTGGTCAAAATTCAGTTTTAAGATGCCTTGCCATTATTTCTAAGTAACCCAGAACATCTCGAGGAACAATAGGCCTTGTGAAGAAGAGTCTAGAAGGGTCAAGTTGTAACTCATATTAAAGGTTGAATGGGTCAATTTTAACCACTAGTTCACTATCGTGCTACATTATAATTAGGTCACTATGTGGAAAAGGGGTTCGATTTGGGGCCAAAAACTTTGGAAGACTATTTTGAGTCCTTAATGATATTTTTTATTTGTAAAAAATTTTCATTTAAATGTAACATGCCTTGATGTTATTCGACACTCAAATACCTTTCCAATGACACAAGAATCACATCAATTGGAGTTATGACATAGAAGTTATGGATCCTGAAAAATTACGTATCATGATTGACCACCATATTTCCAAAGGATGCCATGTCAGCCACCATTACTCATGGAAAAGGATCTAGCCATGTGGGCCTTGTTGTAGCATAAAATGGCTCCACCAAAATTTTGACTTCACACAAGTTTGGCTTATTCATTGATCTCGCCCTCATCTCCTCAACCAATTTCTGTTGTCTATTCAAAGATTGGCCATTGGTTCAAGCTTATGTTTCTTTACAAAGCCCTTGTTTTATTATCCAATCCCATCGTTAATTATATTGAAGATTAAAAAGTAATAATAATAAATGAAATCCAAAAGTAATAAAAATTATTATTATGTAAAATATGGTTTTTGAAATTAAAGGCTTATTTTTATTAAACCCAAATTATAACTTTAAATAAATAAATTTTACTTATTTAACAATAAGTAGTTATTAACATAATAATAAATAAATAACCATTTTATTCATTAACTTTTCTTAAATTCAAAACCCAACTTTATAAAATTACATGGATATTAAAACATGAATTTATTTGAAATTTGTGCCCTCCATTGTTCACAATGAGGGAATTTTCATCTCCATTAACCCAATTATTATTCCATACATGAAATAATTAATTAAAATTAATTATTGTTTCTTAATATTTGTGCAAATCAAATTTATCACATCCGCAATTTGCAGGGACAGGTAGTTGATTGGTAGTTTTAAAATGCACAAAGAGGGGGTTGCACCCAACCAATGGTCGCTATGTACATCAAGTGGTATACCACCCAATTTTCACCATGGACCCATACATGAATGACAGATAAAGACATCAATTTTTATTTCAAATATGGAATTTTGAGAAGTCTGCAATGTTCAATGTATAAATAAAAGAGTTGTATGGTAAAAAGAAAAAATATAATCTACATGGGTAAAGGAAAGAAAGAAAATAAAATATTCATCATGCATTTTAGAAAATGGAACATGCTTGCTTTTGGGTAAATAAAATATTTTGAGAAATAAAAATAAAACAAATAAAAATATAAATAAATACAATTACTAAATTATTAGTGAAGGATTCCACCCATAATGGTTTTGAGATTCCAAATCCACATCTTGAGCAAATAAAAATCATGGAATCAATGATGATTGATGGAAAGGAGAAGTGGCAAAGCAAGTAACAACAAAAGTGTATCATTAAGACTACTTTCAATAAAATAGTTAGACAAGTTCGAGAGATGAAGATAACCATTCAACATCTAAAGAGTACATATGTAACAACTAAAGACAAAACCAAGACAAAACTGCAATGCTTTCCTTAGAGATGTTTGAAATATTGGAAGATAACCTACTTGGAATCCAATGAAAGCCTCCTCCTTTTTCTTACTTGTTAGCTCCAGCTCCAAATTCAATTTCCATAAGTGGAATCTGCAAATCATCAAAAACAAGCAAGAGAACCAAAACATACCAAATAGCATATACAAACAACTCTAAACAAGAAACCAAGGATCCATGTCCTACATATGCATAAATAAGACATAAGTATAGGAGAAACACTACATTTTTTAATTAATAAAAGTAAGAAAAGATTACAACTCCTGTAGGTCTTGACCTTGTGAATCTCTCCCAAATAACTTGTCGTTTACCACAACGGTAAGCCTTCAATAACATTTCAAGCACATGGATGGATTATGGGCCTCTAGACACAAATGGGAAGCATAAGGACATAATTTAGAGTCTCAAAAAGTTGACCAATACTCTATGGTAGAGGCTTCATTTATAGGATAAATGAGGTGGTTTTGGATTTACCATTCTAGGGTTTAGATCCACATTAGATGGACGTATGTTCTAGTAGATAAAAATAAGACCTAAAATTTAGGAGTTCAATATATGGTCCAACAATAAATAGTTAAAAACACTTGTGAAGCATCTAGAGAGAGACACTTTGAAATTAATTTATATTTTTCCTCATTTCCATGTGTTCATCACACTTTTTGGGAAAGAAACCTGTGCTGGCTAGCATAGTTTCCATGTGTGAAACCTACTTCAGTGCAGTCTATCTTAAGGACAAGTGTGATGATCCACAAAATTAGGGGGTTTAGCCA